>OX439385.1:1431361-1758466 GCA_949319315.1 Zelleria hepariella
GACTGAATGAAGGCCTTTGAGTGGGACACTTATAGGTACCAACCAAGGCTACGTAAAAAAATCAATCTTGCAGAAATCTGGTGTAGTGATGATGGCAGTGGCACTTCTGTCATAATTTTCGCTAACGCGCCATCTCATCCTCGTGCACAAAACGGCAAGAAGCCAGCTCGTTAGGCATTGATGAGTTTGTTAATCGTTATTCGCCTTCAGATTACAGTTAAAGCATTGGCCTGACGCGTCTAAATGATTGTTTTGAACGCCACGCGCTCCCGCGGTATGTTAATTTGAATTCTCGTCTCCGCGACGAGCTGGGGCCTTCCTTAGCTTGCAACGCAATGGCGTGTCGATGGCGTCCCAGGACAAAACCGGGGTTTCCTCGTTTTGCTCCTACAACCAGCGAACTAATCCTCTAGAATTAGAATCACAATATTCTTTGCTGTACTACAAAATCATTAAAAGGACCGACAGCATTAATAAATCGCAATTGAAGCTGTCAACTGGGAGCCGATTTTGGCACCATTGCGTTACAGGCTAAGGCCCCGGCAATGGCGAGTGACAGTGACAGTAGTGGCTGTTTGCGAGTTTTGCGACGCAGTCATTGCCTTTTAAAGTGATTTGTTGGTGTTGCCATTCTTCCGTTAAGGGATGGCTTTTTTATTATTTGGTTCGTGAATGTATCGCTGAACAAAGAAAATATTGCTGAACAAAGAAAATCTTCTTTTCTTTTGGGCTTCGCTGTGGTCGGGTTAAAAGAGATTGTGTTGTAGGTAGGCTAATGCAATGACATCGTTTAATTGTAATTTAAGCAAATAAATATGTTTATTATTAAGTAATTTATATTTTTTTAAACTTGTGCGAAAACGATCTGTCTGCAAATACCTACTTAGGTAGCTACTCCGTATAAAGCCTGATAGAGAAGGTCGAAGGTAGCCAAATTCTTAGTGCGCTCGTACTGGTCTACTAAGATGCTTCTGATTGCATGCTTTCATCCGAGTGCACTGAAATGCCCCTCTACCCTTGACGCATGTTTCCAATGCGGCCGCAATATGGCGCAATTTACAAAATTTAATATTTTACAAATTAAGACGCATTTTGTGTTTTTATTGAATAAAACCGCCTTACCTTTGAATAAACATTACAAAATATTAAAAATCAAAGCCTTACTATGCGAATTCAAAGAGAAATTAATTTTTAAACTTTTTCAATTGGATCGCAATAGCGTCAAGGGTAGAGGGGCTGGACTGTGTACACGATCCAAATAGCATCTCAATACTTGTTTTTTTTTTTTTGCTCGGATCAACTGCACTTAAACCGCGGCATAATAACGCAATGCAAACTGCGATAAAAATTACCGAATTTAAACATCACAATGCAAATTAATAAAGTGAAATGAAAACTAAGTACGAAATGACTAATGTCAAAGGGTAACGGAGCATTATATCCAAACGAGCGGGGGTGCAGGGGTCACCCTAAATAACTAAAACTAAAATATTCGTGAGCAATTCATCCACCCTGGATCTAGAAGAAAGATAAGTAGAAAGTCTTCTTGAAAAAAGACATACAAGGTGTTGTTTTATAAAGTGACACCCGACTCATGGGTGATTATTTACTTACACGATACTGAAGCAAAACAAAATGTAAAAGAAAAAAAAAAAAACAGTGAAAAATACCCAAAAATTCTTTTAGTTGTGGACTTGTGCCCTTGTGGCCTTCCTTACTTAATAAAAAAAAAATACACACTTAATATTAGTTTAATAACCTATCGCTTGCGGCCGCATTCGCAATATCGGGCGCCGCCACATCGCGCGCGCGCTTTGAGAACGCGGGGGGACTTCGCGGTTATTTTAGAACAAATTGAACAACGTAATTTGTAAATCAATAAAATTGAGAAAAAAATTAAACTTATTTTTCTGATTCGGGTGTCACTAAGCAATACAACACCCTGTTTACCTAACATATATCTAGCTAAAGTAAGATTAAACAAAAATAATACTTAGGTTTCTATTAGGTTTTTTGTGACTCTATAATATATTTTTGCGTCAAACCGAACCTTCGGTCCCCATCTACGGTGTGTCCATTAGAACCCCAAATCGAAGCTCAAGCACGCTACGGAACCGCAAATTAACAATTTGTGTGCTTATTTTGTGTGTGGGTGTATCGATATCGACTTCGATAGGTACATCGGAACAGGTAGAGCTAGGAAGAAGCTGCAGTCTTAGAAGAGACAATACAAAAAAAATAAAAAAGGCTTCATTATTCCCAAAATCGTTAAAAATTAAAAGTAAAAGTAAAAAAAAATGAAATTAGGACCCCGTAAGACAGTAACAAACTAACAACGTGCTACAAAACATCCTAATTCTTTTTACAGGGTGTAACCTACTGGTCCACAGGATGGAAATTCTGTAAAAAAAATAGAAAAACAACAATATTTTATTTTACAATGCAATAATTTTTCATAACTTTTTTGTTTTTGGCATAGGCTCAAATTTAAAATATGTTCGTGTGTGTTTACACAGCTTTGAGTAAAGTTCTAAAAACATTGTGAACGTCAATGGATATTCAATACTTAAATTTTCTCCCGCTATCGCCACAGCTTTAAAAATCAATGGAATGTCATAGAGCAAAAAAAATATTTAGGTTGTGATTGTGATCCCTATCACCAGGTGCTATTACCATACCATGTAAAAAGAGTTAGGATCTTTTGCAACTTTTGCCATTTCTAAACCCCTTTCGAACTCTACCAACCACTTAAGCGTTTTATTGTCGAGCATTCAATTTATCGACGGCAAATAACTCGTATTTTGGACCAAATGAGTGCCTTGATATCCGCCAGAGCGCTACTGTCAATTAGGGCTGGCTTCTGGAACAAACTGTGGCGCAAATGTTGGATCAAACGTTAGATTTTGCGTGAAATATGGACCCATAGAGGGGTCTGATGGAGAGTAGCGCAACTAGCGCATACTCGAATGAAAGTGACATACGAACTGATAACTACTAAATAAAAGATGTTTAATACCCCCGACATTTAAGCTTCACATAAGCATATCCAGCACTGCATATCTCATAAACGGCTCAACTGATTTTGATAAAACATATCTAAGAAAATTCGCTAGAAAACGTGCTTTCAAAAAACCGCACCCAAATCGGTTCACCCGTTTAAGAGCTAATTTTCAAAATCTGCTTATTGTTCAAATTCTAATGGTCTTCATTAAATTATTGTGTAATAGAAAAAAAAAATCTTTTGTTTCTCTTTTAGACAATAGGCCCATTTTCAAAATCGTGGAGTACAGTAGGTACCTAAAGTTGCTTGCTTGTAAAGACTGCAATAACATTATTGCATTCATATTCTATTGCAGTCGTATTCTAAGAAAAGGAAGAAAATTATTTTCGTGTTTGACAGCCATTACCAACATTTGCGCCCAGCACTGGCCCCAAGCCACTAACGTGTGATTACGCGTTGAATAAATATTTATTCGATAATAGTCCCAAATTGTCATGTCGGGTTTAATTCGGCCGTTCGCATCGAATGATAGAACGGTAATTTGTATGTCATTTCTTTGTTTTGTCAGTGTTCGCGTGTGGCTACTTGTTAAGTGGGATTGTTGGGCGGTTTTGTTAGTTTTTGGGTCGCTTTGCTGATTCCATTTCCATAAGGTTAGGTTAGGTCAGGTTAGTGAGGAGTACCTACGTCTAGCTTGACAAAGGCAGATGGACAAAGTCCATCTCGGAATGCCGACCCCGAGAGGGGAAGAGATCGCTTGGCAGCCACCAGCCAGATGGTCCGACGACATAGCCCAAGAAAGAAGTAGCCGGAAAAAAGTGGGTCTGCGTCTGGCACAGGATCGTGAAAGGTGGCGTGAGCATGAAGAGGCCTTTACTCACAATATCAAATGATGATGTTGATGACGTCGAGCTTATGGAATCATATCAGAGAGACATCATGTCATGTCATGTCGACATTTACTTACTTGGCTCGGTATCTCCGCCTGTGTTATGCAAGAAGTTTCGGGTTCAAGTCCTATCCCGAGCAAATTTTTTTCAACCTTATACTAAAGGTCCTAACTTTTTTCAGGGTGTAAACTACAGGTCAACAGGAACACATTTCTGTAAAAAAATGCATGCCATGCTATACCTGCTGAAAGAGAAATAAGAAAAAGCGTCAGCCACCAAAGAGCTTTAAAAGCTAACCGCAAATGGACTGTGAAGTTCGCGTTCAAATTGACGTCGTTTTGGCACAGGAACAGAAGCGCGGTAACGTAACTCGGCCGTACCGTGTCTTTGAAACTAAACTCTAATTTTTAAACGGAGTCCACGGAATGACAGTTGCTACAAAGGCTTTATCTGTCAGTAGCATACTAGCAACTGTCATTCCATGGACACGATTAAAAAAATTGAGTTTACAGGATGCAGTCTAAGGCCGTCTTGCACCACTTCTTAAATGCCACTTAAGTCGCCATTTAAATCGCCTTTTGTATGAAGATTTTAGTTAAATGCTGTTTAAACACATTTAAGAAAGTGTTGCAAGTCGGCCTAAGTCTAAAGCGGAACTTTAAGTAGGCTGTCTACTGATCAATACAAAAAAGTTGTACTAGGTGGCTCAAAAAATGGAGCGAAAAAAATATCAGCTGTTCCATACAAAAGGTCGATTCAGTACTGCGCCAAATGTATGACACAACCGATGTTTTTTTTGCTCCATTTTTTTCGCTACCTTGTACAAGTTGTTTGTATTGATCAGTAGACAGACAGTTCCGCTATCGAATTAGAGTGCACCCTGTAGTATATCGTACAGCGAGGCGAGCGAGCGAGCGGCGGGCGCCGAGTTAACATAAGGCCTTTAAGAGCGGGGGTAAAGCTAAGTGAACGCACTTCAAATTAAAAATTCGCAATGTTTGAGATTGTTTGTCGAATTCACAAAAATACTATAGATTCTAGGCTATATACTTGATCAGCATGTGGGACCAATACCTAATTGCTAAAAGTTGACTCGATAGAAAAAAATCACGAAGTTACCTCTAGTTTTTCGATTTTTTGCGTTTTTCAATGCCTACAATAATGATATTGCAACCAGACCACCTTGAATTAAATAATACAGTCATTAACACGTCAGTAGGGGGGAGAACATTTTTTGGTGTCATACAGATATTTATTTAAATTAAATATCAAAGAAATGGCGCAGGCGTCAAGTTATTCTAGACAGATTTTGTGTATGCCCTCTCCGTCGCACGCGCTTTTTGACCTATTCTTTGTTTCGTTGTTCGCTGATCGCCTCAGTCACGAGCGCTCTGTTGAGACGAGTGGTCTATGCCTGCCGGCGCTCCGTCCGCGACCCGTAATTAATCTTAATATTTGAAAAAAAGTCGTGTTAGTTACACCATTTATAACTCGAGAACGGGTGGACCGATTTTTATGATTTTAGTTTTGTTGGATTTCTCTCTGCCCCGAATAGCAGAATAACTATTAAAACAACGGAAAAACTCACGAGAAAAAAACTAAGTCTGCGCGGACTAAGTCGCGGGCAAAAGCTAGTTATTTATATTGTTTTTCTTGTAAAAATATCGTTAGCTGTTTAGACTTATTAATTAAGTTTTAGTAATAAATAAACCTAAATTTAAGATATATTTATAGTGTCGTATTATTATTGCGTAATAAAGAGACTGTGGCCCGGTTTCTGAGTTGAGAATTTTGCTAAGCAAATGGGTAAGTATCGTCCTGTCTCTGCAGATTTCTCAGAAAAGAGCGTGACAGAGCGATACGTAAAGTATGTGCTTATTAAAATTCTCAACTCAGAAACCGGGCCTGTTTGTTTTACGCCAAAATGGGAAATAAAAATAACAAACGACTCAAGTGTTCGTTTAGCAATAAGCGACCTATAAACTTCACAACCCACTGATATGTTTTCATTACAGTCACAATTCAAAGATAACAATAAAAAAATATTCTTTTATTACCATTTGAAGATTATTCGGATTGTGGTGCAAAGTCACCCCGCTAGGTGCAAAGCTGGGTGCAAAGACGAGACTATTCCATTTTCCCCCACTAGAGTTCCCCCACTGGTGGGAAAAAATGGAATTGCACAAAAAATATTCCATTTTTCCCCACTGGCCACCCCACTGAGTGGCTGGTGGGGAAATTGGAATTTTTATTCCATTTTCCCCCACCAGATATTTATAGACAAGACATTGGCGAGGCCGACTCATTACAATGATGCAGTCACTGTAGCCTAGCCTAATTTTATAATGAATCGGCATAAATAAAACTAATTTGTTAACTTTACCTACTAATTTGTTTATTTGTATTTAAAAATATACAGGGTGGCCCAAACATAGACGTCAAGCGAGAAAATCTAGATAGCTGACACCGAGGGCTACCCGAATCACCCCCATGTATGTTCAGCCATTTTTTGTCGTTTAGAAGTTATGAGGCTTTTAAGGTTTTTTGAAATAAATACCTAGCATTCGATTTTATTTTTTAACTTTTTTTTCTTTCGTCTTTTCAGCATTTTTTTTTATTCTTTAGAGTCTCAAATAAATTATCTATCACCAAAAAAATAATGATCAGCTATGGACTTTTAGAAGATACCGGAATTTTGATCCAAAGTCCAAAAATGTTGTTTTCAAGAAAACATCACTGAAATTGTTAGTATGGGGAAAAAAATAAGTAGAGGTCTGAAGGACTTTTTATTGATTTCAAAAACTTTCCCAAAGCCTCATTCTTTAGAATAATACAAAAAACCTGTCACTTTATGGGACTTTTATTCAAGTAATTTGCGATCAAAGTCTAAAAACTGGAGTTGGAAAAAAATTTATTTCAATCGATTTTCATTTATTTTCGTCGATTCGGACAAAAAACATTGCGGATCGGCTTAAAATCATCTGTCAGTAGGATCTGCATTAGAAATTCACGAAAAAATAAAAAATAATAAGTCATTAATTTTCAGACTTTTTTTTTTTTTCTTTAAATTTATTTTTTTCTTCATGTTTTGTAAGTAAATTTGATGATAAAATAATTTAAAATTCAAATAATAAAAAAAAGAACAAAAAAAAAACAAAATATTTTATGGTATTTTTTTAATTTTTCTCGTGAATTTCCTATGCAGACCGTGCTAACAGGCAATATTTAGCCTACCTGGAATGTTTTTTGTCCGCATCAACCAAAATAAATGAAAATCGATTGAAATAAAATTTCTTCCAACTCCAGTTTTCGACTTTGATCGCAAATTACTTGAATAAAAGTCCTATAAAGTGACAGGTTTTTTGTATTATTCTGAAGAATGAGGCTTTGGGAAAGTTTTTGAAATCAATAAAAAGTCCTTCAGACCTCTACTTATTTTTTTTCCCATACTAACAATTTCAGTGATGTTTTCTTGAAAACAACATTTTTCGACTTTGGATCAAAATTCCGGTATCTTCTAAAAGTCCATAGCTGATCATTATTTTTTTGGTGATAGATAATTTATCTGAGACTCTAAAGAATAAAAAATTTTGCTGAAAAGACGAAAGAAAAAAAAGTTAAAAAATAAAATCGAATGCTAGGTAATTTTTTTCAAAAAAACCTAAAAGCCTCATAACTTCTAAACGACAAAAAATGGCTGAACATACATGGGGGTGATTCGGGTAGCCCTCGGTGTCAGCTATCTAGATTTTCTCGCTTGACGTCTATGTTTGGCCCACCCTGTATATACTTGGTATATAGGTCGCCGGATAAAGACAAAAAAAGAGGCTAAATTCACAAAGCGTGATGTAGTTCTGCATTTTTGGTAAGTTATATGGGTCTGTTAGGGTAGTGTGAGTTAAAATTTGCAACTTCGAAAACCTTGTGGAAACTGAGAAAATCGAGTAAAACATCGAAATTTTGGGACTATTTTCACTATTTGCTCTCTAGGGCCAAAATTATGATTTTTTTGCAAACGATGTTTTTTACACACATAAACTGTATTAAATTACCTACAATTTGAGCCTAATTTCAGCTCTATTGACACCATAGAAGACAAGCTATGGCTCTTCGAAAATGACATAATTTCCCCAAACATTGAAATTTTCAAGTTTTACGAGCTGATTTCGTAAAATATTGGAAAAACCTCTTATCCTACGAAGAAAAGTTACTGAAAATACCTTGTAGAAGATTTAATAAGCTTTTATTAAAGCCCAAAACCAAGTCTGTGAGACTAACAGTTCACTCACAATCTCAAAAAAACGAAAAGAAGGTAAAATGAGTTACAGAAGCAAAAGACTCAATGTATACAGGGTTCTTGGAAATTAGACCGGGATGTAGTTCTGTATTTTTGTTATGTTATATGGGTCTGTTAGAGTAGTTTGAATAAAAATTTGCAACTTCGAAAAACTTGTAAAACTTAGAAAATCGAGAAAAACTTCGAAATTTTGGGACTTTTTCACTATTTGCTCTGCAGGGCCAAAACTATGCATTTTTTGCAAAAGATGTTTTCTACACTTATAAACTGTATTAAATTATCTACAATTTGAGCCTAATTGCAGCTCTATTGTCCCCAAAAAAGCCAAGCTATGACACGTCAAAGATGACAAATTTTTCTCGAAAATTGAAAATTTCACGTTTCATTCACTTATTTCGCGAAATATTGGCAAAACCACTTGCTCTAAGAAACGTTGCTGAAAATATTTTGTAATACATTTATTTTGTTTTTATTAAAGCCCAAAACGAAGTCTGTGAGACTAACAGTTCAGTCACAATCTCAAAAAAACGAAAAGACGGTAAAATGGGTTACAGAGGCAAAAGACTCAATGTATACAGGGTTATTGGAAATTAGACCGGGATCTTATAAAGGGCATTAGGGGAGGTCATTTGCAACAATATTTACCCCAAAAGTAATATAACCTCTCCGGCCATAGCAAAAAGACTTGTAGATCGTACTTCTTTCTTTTGTCGTTGTTGTGTGTGGATTTGGATTGTGAGTGAACTGTTAGTCTCACAGACTTAAATTTGGGCTAAATAAATGTATTACAAAATATTTTCAGTAACCTTTCATAGAGCAAGTGGTTTGGCCAATATTTCGTGAAATCAGTGAGTAAAACGTGAAAATTTCAATTGTCGAGAATAATTGGTCGTCTTTGACGTATCATAGCTTAGCTCCTATGGGGTCAATAGAGCTGCAATTAGATTCAAATTGTAGATAATTTAATACAGTTAGAAAACATCTTTTGCAAAAAATGCATAATTTTGGCCCAGCAGAGCAAATAGTGAAAATAGTCCCAAAATATCGAAGTTTTTCTCGATTTTCTCAATTTCTACAAGTTTTTCGAAGTTGAAAATTTGAATTCAAACTACTCTAACAGACCCATATAACATACCAAAAATGCAGAACTACATCCCGGTCTAATTTCTAAGAACCATGTATACATTGAATCTTTTGCCTCTGTAACCCATTTTACCTTCTTTTCGTTTTTTTGAGATTGTGAGTGAACTGTTAGTCTCACAGAGTTGGTTTTGGGCTGTAATAAAAGCCTATTATATCTTCCAAAAGGTATTTTCAGTAACTTTTCTTCGTTGGATAAGTAGTTTTTCCAATATTTTACGAAATCAGCTCGTAAAACTTGAAAATTTCAATGTTTGGGGATATTAGGTCATTTTCTAAGAGCCATAGCTTGTCTTCTATTGTGTCAATAGAGCTGAAATTAGGCTCAAATTGTAGGTAATTTAATACAGTTTATGTGTTTAAAAAACATTGTTCGCAAAAAATGCATAGTTTTGGCCCTAGTTAAAAAAAGTCCCAAAATTTCGATGTTTTTCTCGATTTTCTCAGTTTCCACAAGTTTTTCTTAGTTGTAAATTTTAACTCACACTACCCTAACAGACCCATATGACATATCAAAAATGCAGAACTACATCACGCTTTGTGAATTTAGCCTCTTTTTTTGTCTTTATCCGGCGGCCAAGTATATATTTTTTAATACAAATAAACAAATTAGTAAAGTTAACAAATTAGTTTTATTTATGCCGATTAATTATAAAATTAGGCTAGGCTACAGTGACTGCATCATTGTAATGAGTCAGCTTCGCCAATAATAATATTGTCTATAAATAGCTGGTGGGGGAAAAAGGAATAAAAAATCCATTTTCCCCCACCAGCCACTCAGTGGGGTGGCCAGCGGGGGAAAATGTATTTTTTTATGCGATTCCATTTTCCACCACCAGTGGGGGAACTCTGGTGGGGAAAAATGGAATGGACCCAAAGACGGACTGGGGTCTTACCGGTACACGATAATAATTCATGGTCTACACAGTATGTACATTGTATAGGGTATATATAATAATATTATTTAGGTATTCCTCGTTGATATTTTTCCAATACTTTAATTCCTGAATATTTTTTTTTATTCCTGAAACATTTTATAAGGTACGTTCATAGTCATATTATACGCTGTTTTTCATGGTTTTAATGCTGAAGGGTTTTTTGTACTGGTCATTATAAATAACTTTTGTTCTGACATTTAGGTATTTAGGAAAAAAGCTAGTTTGTAATAGAGAAGACTTTTAATTTTCGCTTATTTCGGAAAAAGTGGTCTAGAATTACCTACCAGTACAACAAAAATGTATCTTCCCCTTCGTGCTCTAAAATCACAAAAGTTCTAAATGTGCCAGTATAGTGAAGAGTATTATTTAACAGTTTTTTTGCCTAAGTATACCTACTATGCGCGCGCAAGCATCATGACATCGAGCTATTTACGCGAGCGAGACGCGCCGACCCGCTTTCTGTGAGGGGGTGGTTTGCGAGACGCGCGGGTGAAATCGTAAATTTTGCTGGCTTTACTCGCACTCTTAAGGGTGGACGATAGCAACGTGGCGAGAAATTCAAAATTTTCACAGTTTTTTACATTTTGTAGCTAAACTGAGCTATTTTTCTTCAGCGATTTTTCGTTCGCGGCAATAAAACGGTATTCTTTTCATTATTGTAAAAATAACAGAACAATAATAATTCAGCCGATTATGTGTTCTGGTCTACGAAGCAGTGGCACTGCCCAAAAAACTTGTCGTAGACCAGAACACATAATCGGCTGAATTATTGTTGTTCTGTTGTTTACAATAATGAATAGAATATTATGTTATCGCCGCGAACGAAAAATCGCTGAAGAAAAATAGCTCAGTTTAGCTACAAAATGTAAAAATCTGTGAAAATTTTGAATTTCTCGCCTTGCTGCTATCTTTCAGCCTTAAGGCTCGGTATAAGGCTAACTAGCGCCACCAATGTTAAAAAATCATATCTTCCTTTAGAAGAAGTTTCTGAAAAAATCCTAAGATGAGCCTATGCGCCATGCTTTTGTAGATTTTTAAGTGTAGATACCCTCTTCGAAATTTACTTTTAAGCTAAAACAATTTTAGTTTAAACATTTTTTTTCAAAAATCAAAAACAACAATTTAAGCTAAAAAAATCATATCTTCCTTGAGCTCATGCGCCATGCTTTTCTAGATTTTTAAGTGTAGGTACCCAACTCAATATCTAGTCTTAAGCTAAAAAATTTTCGATAACCGCCAAAAACGGCCGCTTTTGGCGGTTATCGAAAATTTGTTATTTCCGCGAACGAAAAATCGCTGAACAAAAATAGCTCAGTTTAGCTAAAAAATGTAAAAAACTGTGAAAATTTTGAATTTCCCGCCTCGCTACTATCTTTCAGCCTTAAGGCCGTTTGTACGTAGATAAAATACTGCTCCCTTCCTTGTACTGTGGCGTCGTTTTGGCAAAACGGAACGCGACCGGAAGCCACGCCCACTTCCGGCGGGCTGTCATCGCGACTTCCGCCCCGGACTGATGGTGCTTTCGCGCGCTTTTGTGGTCGCCATCTTTGTTGCTTTACTTTTGTATAATATTAAAGTAGTTAGAGTGCATCATGGAATTCGTGGATCTAGTATTAGGATTTTTAGATGAATATTTTTAAATACAAAGCTTTCAGAATGGATAAATAAAGCATGACGTTCAGTCCGTCCCGTATTTTGTATTAACGAAACCGACGCCCTAAAGTCTGACGGGATCTACAGGGTGCACTGGAATTCGATAGCGGAATGGATTATTTGTAACAAGTTGTATACAGGGTATTACAGAAGGGTCCTGCTGTCATACATGAGGGGGTAGAAACAACTTTTAATTTCGAAAAAATATCATCTGCCCCAAATGCCTACGTTTGAGTATGACAGGAACTATTTGCAACAAGTTGTATAAGTGTTAGAAAAAAGCACTGGGGCCTGCTTTAAAAATAGTTCAATCCTCATCAGTCAACAGGTAGTCAACACGTTTTGGTCCTAATTGGGTGTAGGGTATTTTTAACAAACTTCTTGTCGATCAATCTATTCCTAAAATAACCCATTACGTATTTCCGAGATATGGGGTCGCGAGTTCACAGTTCGGCGCGAACCACTAGTAATATTTTCTTCAAAACATGAACCCACAACCTACTCACAAGTGGAAGTACACACGATAGCACGTCAGAGTGTACACTTTTGTTGTAAAGTCGCCCGTAACGTAACCGAGTAGAGTGCTAGCGTGTAAGCGTCTACGTGCTGTCGTGTGTACTACTTAAGTAGGTTCATAATTCAAAGTTCCTTGCTTTGCATAGGTAGGTACTGATGAAACCGGGGCCTTAGCCTGTAACGCTATGGCGTGTCGATGGCGTCCCACCAGCAGAAGGACAAAACCGGGGTTTCTTCGTTTTTCTCCTACAACCAGAGAACTAATATTCTTTGCTGTACTACAAAACATTAAAAGGACCAACAGCATCAAAATCGTAATTGAAGCTGTCAACTTTGAGCCCATTTTGGCACCATTGCGTTACAGACTAAGGCCCCAGAATACAGCAATCACAATCATCATCAAAATAACAACAAACCCCTTTTGCCACTCAAAACGCGCATATTTTGGCGCCCTAGCTCTTTCCGCTATCCCCCAAGAGCTGTCAAAAATGTCAAAACGACGACGTTCCATTTTCGAAAACTCGCGCGCTGTGACATCGCGCGTTCGTCACGCATTTCGAGTGCACTTCAGTAGTGATGGGATAAGGGTGGAGAGTATTTATCGATAAAATTAAGCTTTAGTGTTTTGGGGTACTGTAATTTGCATATAAGACGTTGTTTTTTTTTATGCAATAAGACCCTAAGTACTGTTAAATTACTAGTAAACAGTTTCCAATTGTTCCGGTAGACTCGGAGAACTTATCTCGCTTCGATCCCTCATTCAATAAAATAAATTTTGATTTCTATTTCAATAATATGAAATAGTTTAAGTTGCTTAAAAAATATTTTCTGGTACTATTAAAGTCAATTTCCCGACCTCCCCGAAAGAAGGAGACCTTTCGCATTTATTATATCAGTTAGGCTAGGAAAGGTGTTTCTTATCCCTTGATTAAACAGACTCAATTTTATGTGAATTTTCAGAAATTCCTAGTGTATTTAGTAAGGAGACTTAGGACTATTTTAAGGTAGGGTAGTCCTAATCAAAAAGCAGATTATAGGTACAGTCGGCCACAGTCTCAGATACCCCTTTTTGTTAGATTGGTGCCCTTATGCTGCTCGCGATAAGAGCTGCCATGGGGTATCTGAGATTGTGGTCGACCGTACCTAAGTGTTTATCAGATTGTAACAAAATATTTCACACCTTATTCCGGAAGATACCAAAAGCAAAAACTGATAATCAGACCAATTTTACTCAAGAATTCAGTTCCGTTTCATCTCCAAAAATTTAAACTAAACACGCAAACATTCCAGCCACTCGGCAGCAGGAAATCAACAAATAATTCGTCACACACTCACAAATTCCCACTGAGCCAAACTAAAGCGACCCAACGGAACTAAATTGAACGCATGAAAACGCAAACAAGATGAGCGTATCCAACGTAATCAACTTGCACCGGTGCCATCAGCTGAGTTCGGCTGACAGGCCGAATGCAGACGCCAAAAGACTTTAGAGAAGAAAAAAAGCGTTCTCATTTCAAAAACTTCAAACCCTATTAAAACCCACCAATGAGGTCTCCCCTCCATGATTACTGGGCGTGACTAGACTCATTACTTACCCAACGACGGCACCGAGAGAACTCTACCTATCCTTTTCACGCGATCGAACTAGACGCCGTCGAAAAGGGACGGAGCATTATTTGATTATCCGCACGGAGTACGCCGACAATCGCATCCACAGGGTGTATATTTTAATATTTAATTTTATAGCCGATATTAACGTTGTTATGAATTGAGTTGATGCTGTTATGGAGGATTTATGTCGGGGCCCGCTAATGGGCCGGCTTCTATGGCGGGAATTAACGGCTGGAAACTAGATTAGGCGGATTAAATTGTGTTACGCTCGCGATTAGAGTAAATCGTGCCTGTTTTATTGTATTCAATTACTTGTGCTGTTGTTATTACTTATTATTTTATTATACTGATGTACTATTTTTTTTCTTTAAAACATCTAAGGGCGGTATTCTAGAAAGCTACTTAAACTCAGTTTAAACAGAGTTCAGACTGTCGATAAAGCAGTGCATGTTTTGATATGAAGGGAGGGATATTCAAATCAAAACATGCACTGTTTTATCGACAGTCGACACTACTAAACTCTACTTAAACTGAGTTTAAACAGAGTTCAAGGAGCTTTCTAGTTTGAACTGAGTTTAAACAGAGTTTAAATAGCGTTCTAGTTTGAACTGAGTTTAAATAGCGTTCTAGAATACCACCCTAAGACTATTTTTAATAGGAAAGAATTTCTTGCTTGGCCGACGGGAAAAAACTAAGGAACTCAATATTGCCATTTCATTTGACGTTTCAATAGTAAAGTTTTTTTAACGTTATTCTTATATGTATAGGTAGCTAAAGAGTGACTAAAATTATTATCTGCTTATCTAGGTAGGTACGGTGGGCCACAGTCACAGATACCCCATGGCAGCTCTTAACGCGCGCGGCATAAGGGCGCCAATCGAACAAAAAGGGGTATCTTTGGGTGAGGCCGGCTGTACCTACTACGTTGTAACAAAACTATAAATCTTAAAACCTATGCCATTGCAGATGCAAGAACAGACATAATACAAAATTCATCGCAGCACGCAGTTTTGGCTGTAAATTCAGTCTAGGTGTCGCAGTCTATGTTTTATTTAGACCGAGGCGGGTCTGGCATGAATAAGATAATATATTTACTTCTCACCTGTCTGTCTGGGGGCAATCTGCTGGGAATTTTAATATACATACCTAAGTGCATTGACCAGATAGTCAGAGCGTAATTTGTAGAAGCCACGAAAACATCGTGAGAAAACCCGCTGCTTAGTTGGCTTCGCACGTATTCACTTGTCTTTCATGTGGGCTAGGCTGACTAAACTGAGGATTGTTTAGGTGCTGGGTAAGCTGCAGCGACCGAGTGGTCACTTCACCCATCTTCTGTGAGAAGAGATGTGCGGTGTATAATCATCTACTATAGATAAACAGAGTTTGAATGTATAGATTGAATTTGAATTTGAATAAAAAGAGACTGATTCACCAAAGTCCATACTTACCTGATAAAAAGTGACAACTGAATCTTCAGAAGTTTCATCGATCACCCTAGCTAGTACACAAGACAGCACGTCAACGCTTACACGCTAGCACTCTACCCGGTCACCTTACGGGTGACTTTACAGCAAAAGTGTACGCTCTGACGTGCTGTCGTGTGTACAACATCTCACAACTTAACGGCATTATTTGTAATCTACTAAAGTTAACAATCAATAACAAACAAAACAAATACCCAAAGACTGGAGTCACCGAGTCACCCCACGAAAGTGGTCATAAATAAATCAGATCGCGTTAAAACTATCTTGTTCAACGTTATAGGTCTTTTTGTCGATTTGTGAACTTCGATCTATGCCAAATCTGCACAGATTTTGTAGTATAACAGACTGAATACCCCATGGAATGGAAGCCATAATTTTAAAGTATCTATGGAAGCAATAAACCTAACTTTTTTTTATCACAATAACGTCAAATAACCAAGAAATAACCAAATATCTTTAAAATGTTCCCTAGCATGGTTTAGTGCTTTAAAAAACCAAAAATTAATTGAGATAAGTACCATATAGATAGTGAAGAATAATAAATTAATATAAAAAAGTAATGCTATCTCGGATGTATTTAATAAGGGGTATTGTATCTTGAAAAGCACTCTTCTCATCAAAACAACTATAGCTGGGAAAGCCACCGCGCCCTCACTCGCCGTCGGGGACAAGTCTCTACAGGGAATCGAACCTGACACCCTCGCTTGATTTAACACTTGTGACTGTTAGTGGCTGCGGTTTTGGGTTCGAGGAAATGTCGACGAAAACTTGGGATAGTTTTGTAAAGAAAACGTTTTATTAATATTAGGTAGGTACAAGAATTTTGTTAATAACAAAAAATCTAACGCATCTAAATTGCAAAAAAAACTAGGAATATATTAATATTGTAAATGCTGCATAGAACGTCAATATTCTTATGAGCCATTTGTACGGTCGGCCACAATCTCAGATACCCCATGGCAGCTCTTACCGCGCGCGGCATAAGGGTGCCAATCGAACAAAAAGGGGTATCTGAGACTGTGGCCGACTGTACCAAATAAACAACTAGTCATTCAATCAATCACGAAGACATAGGTACTCGTAAAACAACCCATTTAGGTTATGAACCAATCCAAATCCTCACTAACTCGAATAACGATGGCTATTCTGCTTTCTTGTCACTGCTAACTGCTAGTATTACGTAGATACTTACTACAGAATGAACCTATTGTGGAATAACCAACCAGATATTTAGTTAAATAATGTTGTCATCGATTTTCACAATGTTTTACAACTTAAAATTTGCATAAGGTCATACCATAATATATTATTTTATTTTTAAATTTTCATAAACTTCAAATAAAAATACTCAGATTTTGGTGCTGAGGTTATAAAATAAAAAACGCGACTCTCCACCATCTGCACACATAGGATCCTCGAATATGTTGGTCACATTGCCAGGAAAGACCACGACAACATATAAAAACTGATTGTTACTGGCAAAATCGACTGTAAGCGACCTAGAGTAAGATGCCCGACTCGTTGGATGGACCGACCAAGTCCGCTCCACACTCAACACCACAGTATACGATGCCATACACCTAGCCGCAGAGAGGAACAACTGGCGACGCATCGTACGACAATGGATTGCTAAAATCGAATGACCACGACCCTCAGTGATGATGATACCGATGTAAGAAGGAGGTATCTGGTGTAGATAGGTAGTAGTAGTACGTGACGAGTAGACACTGTCAAGATAGTGTGTATCTAGGACTCCCTAGAATCGTGCCCCAGCGGTCGTTGCGATGGCCGCAATCAATTTGGTCCCGGGGCGAGGGGGGACGCTAAGTGGCGGGGGCTGGGGGGGACAAATTGCTCTCAAATGACGAGAGCGCCCGTGCTGGGTTTAGACGGGCGAGTACACTTGAATAAGAAGTGGCTAATGCTAGAGTTTTCTCTGCCAGACACCTTCCACCGTCAGCCATTCTTGCAGAAAAACTCAAGCTTCCGCAGTTATTACAGACTTAAAATTAAGGACCAAAAATCTAAAATTTCCTAGATCCCAGCATCGATCGTTGATCAGGCTCAGTCATGGAAACGCGTGTTCCCAAAGCAATTCATAAAATCACAGTCAGAAAATACAGAAAGATGCTATAAAAAAACCGACTTCAAATAAATTTTCAATTACAAAATACAAATACAAATATCTTTATTGGATAATAATAATGGTTGACAAATATAAAATATTTCGGTGAGTTGGCAACTATCACCTACACTGGCCATATGGCCGTATCGCAGAGTGACAGTCAATCAATTCAAATGAAACTGTAATTCATTTGAATTGCATTATTTCTTATTTAATTAAATTGAATACTCATCATCATCAGCCTGTTGACATCCACTGCCGAGTAAAACTACAAGAGATCACTTCCCTCTCCAGACTACCTTTTTTTTTATATTTTTTTTATTATAGTGGCCCTTTTATTGACAGCTTAGGTCATGAAAAGGGCACACTAAGTCCAACAAACGATCGAAACCGAGTGCCGGGACCTATGTGCGGTAGGTCTTGCCGCCTTAGCTTGTGCTTCGGTACTCTGCGAGTGCAAGAGCACTACAAGAGATCAATAAAAACCTCTGACTGAACAGTTTATTCTTAATTGCTGGCAGATCAAACAGTAATAAAAACCGTCCCAAATCAAATCATGAAGAGCCAGTAAAGTCCAGAACTAAACGAGGCACGGCACGATAAATTTACAGAGAGCGCTGACGCTGGCAAAACACTCTGATCACCACCAATTACCAGTGTACACTGAGTCCACAAATATCACTGGTGGCATCTCTTTTTCACACCTACGAAACCACTGCATCCATCCCTCTTTGACATTATACAGAACACTGAAATAATTTGTTACCAAAAGGTTCTTTGGGATTCTCATTGTTACAGAAAAAGAAGCCTCATTTGACGCAAAAACAAAGATGAAAATTGCTTGCTTCGAATTTCAGGTCCACTTATAACAACTTTTAAAGTAAAATCGCCATTTACAGCTTGTAACAAAGTCTGATTTTGCGTGAACGAACAAAACGCATAAGGCTTTAACGGACTACCGCGAAGATAATAGCAGGACCATTATGCTGTTAGGAATAAGGTCGAAATCCGCGAGTCAAAAGGGCCGCTTAATAAAATAAAAGTAGAGAAGGTTTGACAACACCCCGTATGGGGGCGTGGCAGTGAATATTGCTCCGAGAAGTGAGTACCTCGCGATGACGCCAAGCGGACGGACGCGTTCCAAGTTTGAACTTTGTCTTGACGAATAAAATTTATCGATATAATTTGTAAGACAATGGACAGACAACACTAGTGTGCGTTTACGTTCTTTTTCTTTTGTTTTTAAAAGTGCATTATTTTCCTGTGCTGCCAGTGTCTTTTTGATCAAAACTTTTTACAAAACAGTACCAACTAAAAAGTGCGCGTAAGATTTCGAACATTTAAAAAGAAAAAAGAAAACCAAAATGGAGTCGGCAGAAATAAGCGCAACCCAGACGCAGCAACAGCAGAAAAGGACCCCTAAACCGTTCTCCATAGAATCCCTAATCGGGACGACGGAAACCCACCGGAAGTCCCCAGAGATAGACATCGAGAACAACCTCTCGGAAAACTCTAGGAACTCGGAGGAGGACGAAAATGAAGACGTCAACCGAATGCGGTACATTTTCAACCAGCCATTTTTGCAGCAGAACTCAAACTTCCCCTTCCTCTTGGGTTACCAGGAACCCTGGTTACCCAGGCTCACGCGGATGCTAGGGACTGTACCAGGGACTAATAATGTCCCGGATAGAGATAGTGGGGATAAAAGGGATAGTCCCGTGAGTGTGGGGAGCGAGATGGACAGCGACGGAGGAGAGGATAATACTCAAGGTGATCGATCAATTTTGTTTTTTTTCGCGGCGCACACAGGCGCGTTTTATCGGTCGGTGATACCGCATGCGTTATTGCAATATCTGTTATCAGTACATTTCGTATTACTGAAAACAGATATCGCAATAACGCATCGACCGATAAAAACGCGCCTGTGTGGGGGAGCCTTAACTGAGTCAGAGGAGAAACGCTTTGTAGTTGTAGTCTGTAAATCAAAATAATGTCTGCAGTAATTTTACCATTGTATGATTTTTATTGCAAAACTTCGAAGCTCAATTTCTCAAAGACATGAACGTTATTTCGAAATTTTCCATTTTCATCTTTGTGTTACTGTGGCATAGACTTACTACACCGTGGATTTTCACGAAGACCAAAAGCAGGTTTTGTTTGTCAAAAAGTGTAACCATACATTCATTTACTTTCAAATTGTATTGTGTTAAGTTTCACCCGGCCGACGGCCGTAACTAAATGTTCATTCGGCACTTTTATTTGAAACTAAAAGGCAGAATTTGACTAAAATAGGTAACTTCGCGAATAGGACAGGGGCCTTAGCCTTTAACGCAATGGCGTGTCGATGGCGTCCCTGCAGAAGGACAAAACCGGGGTTTCCTCGTTTTTCTCCTACAACCAGAGAACTAATCCTCTAGAATTAGAATCAGAATATTCTTTGCTGAGTACAAAAACAAAAACATTAAAAGGACCGACTGCATTAATTTTATTGTATTTAATTAAGGAACGCCGACAAGAAATACAATAAAATTATAAAAGTTATTAATTGTGGCATTGTACCCTCAACGCAAAAATCGCCAACCCGCATTGAGCACGCGTGGTGATTGAGCTCGAACTCTCTCTCTGAGAGAAGGCCTTTGCCCAGCTAGTGGGACATGTACAATTGTACAGGCTACTTACTTACTTACTTACTTTATTAATTATTAAATTGTTAGTAAATCGTAATCGAAGCCGTTAACTGGGAGCCAATTTTGGCACCATTGCGTTACAGGACTTACAGGCTAAGGCCCCAGGCTACGGCAACGTAGCCATGTGAGACGCTACAAATTAGGTAAAAAACGAGCGTAGCTACGGGCGTAGCGTTGCGTGGCGGCGCAACGCTACGCAACGCTACGCGACGGTCGCCGCGCCGTAGTCGCTAGTCGCTACGCCAAAAAACAATAATCGTGTAGATTGAAAATAGAGTGTGCAAAGTTCTTTTCTTTTTTCGAAAACGGACCAAAATTACTGTAGTTTTGTACAATCTTACTTCCTACTTATATTATAAATGCGAAAGTTTGTGAGTGAGTGAGTGAGTGTGTCTGTTACTCTTTCACGGTTAAACGGCAGGACGGATTTGGATGAAATTTGGGATGGAGATAGCTTAGACATCAGACATAGGCTATATTACACTTAGGGGCAATGTAAACCACTTTTTTTTTTGTAGAGCACCCGGACGAAGTCGCGGGCATAAGCTAGTTTCATTTATAAATTCGCGATCTATCTTCGAAAGAAACGGACTTACCTACTAGATAGCAAAATGTATTTGAGGTAGAATAAAGAATAATCTAATCACACAGATGTCCCTTTAAAAATTACCGAAGTCTCCGTAAAATCGGCGCACGGACAGTTTTGATTCAGAAGCAAACAAGCGATTAGCGACACAGAACGTAGGTACAATCGGCAACACACTAGGATATCCCTTTTTGTTCGATTAACTGACTTATTCCTCACGCAGTAAGAGCTACAATGGGGTATTCTAGAGTGTCTCTACATTGGGACTCGAAACTTTTTCATCGTAAAAGATTTCACGCCACTTTCGAACGGAGTGCACAGCTGTTGCATGAAATTGTCAAAACTGAGTGTGTAATGGGCTACTTGAGTTCACAGTAACCATAATTATACAGGGTGTTAAAAGACCGCCAACAGACCCGAAAGCCACGCATACAAGACACCAAAACAAAGTACTTTTTTGATAAATCATTGCTGGGAAATGATTTTGGTTTTTTAGGTTATCATTTTGAAAAATATTTTATTACGCAATGGACGTGTAACGCACATAAGTCATATTGCGCAAGTGCCGATGTTTAGAATATGTTTTTTGTAAGAAATATTAATAATTTTGATATGGCTTCTTGAGAAGATATGTTAAGAACTAGATACTGAATAAATTACTGTAAAAAAAAAGTTTTGAAAAGTCCGACTTTGAACCTCATTATCTCGGAAACCGTTGATTTCCCAGGCATAGTTCCTTGAGCAAAAATGTTCATAATGATGAGGACAATACGTGGTTTCCCGCTTTGTTGGCGGTCTTTTAACACCCTGTAGGTAAATGATTGTTTGGATATTCGTCTTAAAATTTTATCATTTTACCATACCATCTTCTCCAAAACCACGATGCGTAAGATAGTAGTGAAGCTAGCCAAAAAATTGTATATTCAATATTTTAAAATATTTACAATATTTTTGTGTATAAAGTTGATAAGAAACGGGGTGACACCAAAATTACGTAGGTACATATTTCTAGTCTCCAAATCTCTAACGCAGGTTCATGTCGCAACTCTCAACTTATAGGAGAAAAATAAGGAAGACCCGGTATTTATTGTCCTTACAACTGTGAACCTATCGAATCACGATTGCGTTACAGTCAGTTCAGTACAGATGCGTTGTCAATGGCATCAGTACGGAACGCACCGGATCTTTTTAGAAAACAAAAATCCACAAATCAAATCAACGCAATTCGATTAAAAACCCAAAACGCACACAAAACGTGCAAATCAAAACGGATTCGAATGAAAATCATGTTCGAAATATAAAAAGCGCATCGAATCGGTGTATTTATCGGTAAATTCGCGCGTTCCGACGAAATGCGCTTTATTTTTCACACGCCATTTGATATTTTAAGAATTTCGCGGTAGGCATAGACAGGGTTATTTCTTCAAATTGACACTAGCTTTTTGAGGATTGAACTTTTAGGGTGGCATTAATAGTCGTCATATTAAGCCCGAGCTCAAAAATTATTCCATCTAAAACAATGCCCCAGGCACTGCAGCGCCGAGTGGTCTCTTCACCCATCGAGTGTGAGTGAAGGTGCCACTGGAAGCTGTATAAATCATCTCATTCGTAGATGCAAAAAGGCCTTAGTTTTTTTTTTAAGCTCGAGCTCAAGTAGGTGAACTCAGAAAACAAAATCGCCAATTTGAGACCTTGGCTAATGTCAATGTCAAAGTTTTGACATCATGCATTTTGACAAAGTGTCAGTCTTGGAGGAAAATACCTAATTTCTTGCTGACGGGCGACGGTGTGGTGCATCAAAATTTCAAATTCCGAACGCGAATCGCGACACCTCGTTATGCCGTCGGAAAGAGATAAATCTTGGAAGAATTTTAAGATATTTTATTGTGTTTCTATTGTTTTTAAGTTTTATTAATTTGGAAATTTTTGTTTCTTGAAGATTTTTTGTAGAAAAAAGGCTGCAATAATACCTACTTAGGAACCTAACTGTGGTACTGTGGAGAATTTGTTATTTAATAGACTTTTAATTATTAGAGTATTTTCTCGATAGATTTCTGCCGTACACCGACGGAGGGTCGCCCTCCACTATACCTTATTTTTTATGGATTCCGAAATGAATGACCAAACACAAATAAAAACATAAACTGCTCCAGATTCAAAGGTTTCTTCAACCTCTACCAAAGATTAAATAAATTAAACCCTATTTGATTAACAGACCTCCTTATAAGTACCTAAGTAAGTAAGATTCACACGATAATCCTCTATGATAGAACGTCACGCAAGTCAAACGATTTTCTTTTTTTTTCCAAGCAAATGGCCACCAACAGTTTTTCCTTTTTTTTTCCAAACGGCCTCCTTTACCACTGGCCACTTAGCGGCCGACAGAACTAGGGCGGGGTGCTGAGTCGGCGGTTTCCGTTCTTTTTACGAGTTTGATCGAATCACTGACTTATTATGGATCGGGATCGGGACGATTGAAGGACAATCGAGTGGAGTGAGAGCGGAAGTTTGGACGCGGCGATTTGGTTTAGGTATCTATAGGTTGTTTGTTTTTTTTTAAATTGATGACTAGCGAGCGACCCACCCGGTTTTCCACGGGGGCAAATAAGAAAAACAAATGCGCTACATGTAAATCTTCCGTGAAAAAATCTACCTAAATGACGGTAAAAACCGTATGAAGATCCGTGGTTTATGAGGAGTTAGCGGATAAACAGACGAATAGACGCGGAAAGTGACTTGTTCCCGCCGCCAAGTTTTATACTATACAGGGTGTTGTTTTGATTAGTGAAACCCAACTCAGGGAAGACGCTTGAAACTAAAAGCAAGTTTATATTTTTCTATGCGGTTACTTATAGTTGCAAATATAGCTCTACAAAAAGTTATGAATAAAATCTACAATCTACAGGGCGTCCCACGGCTATGCCACATGGAGGGAAAGTACCTTGAATATTGTAGATGGAACATTTTACTGCAAGAAGACATTATTTTAATTTGAAAAACAATTTAAACTGCATTCATAGATATTTAAATAATTACATGGTTGAACCGGGAATCGAACCCGTTACATGAGAAAAATAATTACCCTGTAGTTTTATCATACCGATCGAAAGGCATCATCATAAGGATTATTTTTTGCTAAATAACATAGTGTCAGAAATAAAAGGATGACCATGAATTTTAACATTTTTAATACAACATTGATCAATTTATCAATGAAAATCACAGTAACAAAAGATTAAAAGTATGAAAATGAAACACATTTTTGAATTATTTCTTTATAATCAGCCAGCCGCATTGCGATGGACAATTTTACGCGTCTTTCGGCTCAGGATACGGCTCGATTTGTTGCATTCTACCAGGTAAATGTTAAAATTCATGGTCTTCCTTTTATTTCTGACACTATGTTATTGAGCAAAAAATAATCCTTATGATGAAGCCTTTCGATCGGTATGATAAAACTACAGGGTAATTATTTTTCTCATGTAACGGGTTCGATTCCCGGTTCAACCATGGAATTATTTAAATATCTATGAATGCAGTTTAAATTTTTTTTTTATATAAATAATGTCTTCTTTCAGTAAAATGTTCCATCTACAATATTCAAGGTACTTTCCCTCCATGTGGCATAGCCGTGGGACGCCCTGTATACAAAAATTAATCGCCGTGCAAGTCTCGCTAAAACTAAGAAACTGCTTCACCGATTTGCATATTTACTGTTTTGTTTAGTTCACCATAGTTCAGGGTAGGTTTAAAAGCAAAGAAATATGGGTAAAGTTAAAGGATTAGCTGAAAAACGGAAGAAATAAAAATTGATCATTTTGTATTGGAATCGCCATTTTTGACGCAGAGAGTCAAACTATTTCAGGTGATACAAAGTTCACCGGATCAGCTAGTTATGAATTAAAAATACAAAAAAATATGGATTAGATTAGATATTTACTTTGATATTTATTTCTATCACCCTGTAGGTCCTGCGACCCTGGTCCATAAGCAACTCTCATTATACGACCCCCGATCAGTTTCCCGCTTTTTTTGCGTCGTCAATTCTGTCGCCCCTGCTTTTCTATTTTATCGGTCTATTTATCGGTTTATCGATGTTTTATTTGCCGGCAATTTGGATTTATTTGCTTGCTCATTTTCAGTTTTCGGGGATAAGCGATTTGATGATTTGTGATTTAAAAGCAATTTTGGGAAGCTGTTTATTAAAAAGTTGAAATATTACTCGCTTACTTCAAGAAAATATAGTTTTTCCGAAGGATTTCCTTTGAGCTATGATCTAGCTTAGGCGTAGGTGCTGGAATGGTCATTCCGTAGCTTCGATCAAGGATAAAACTAGATACAACATAGAACTCTGAAATGTGTCTGGAAAAATAGATGTCCAAACTGCCTTTGGGAGCTTATTTGCTCGTAGTCAATGCAATTAAAGTAAAACTGTACACTAATGCAATAAGGTTGACATTCGAATATTAGACGTATGGTCGAAATGATGTTTCGTATTGTTCTATTGCTGATATCATTTGTTTCTGTGGGGACAAGTTTTTATTGTGATTTTATACGTAATGCGGATTCTATGGGATTTAGTTCGGTGTTCCGTAGAGGTGCAACAATAAATCTTTACTAAGGTTATTTTTTCGAATGTACGACTATCTGTTTATCCCAAATAGGTACCTAAGTTGTTATAAATATAATGATAGAAAAAAGTCGGTTAATGAAAGAATTTGCATTACTGCGCGTGGTCATAGAAGAATCGGAATACGTCTATAAAATTTTAGGACAGATTAATTTTGACAGCCGTATTCCGGTTCTTCTATGGCCAGGCATGTAGGCGCCATCTATGAAATGATTTGTGAATTTGTGCTGAAAACGGCTGATACCTACATTTGGTAGTTAGGTACACACGACAGCACGTCAGACTGTACACTTTTGTTGTAAAGTCGCCCGTAACGTAACCGAGTAGAGTGCAAGCGTGTAAAGGTCGACGTGCTGTCGTGTGTACAGTAGATATCGAATTTTGGGATGGAATAGCTGATATTTCTTATCCTATCTTATCTTATTTTATTGGTATGGAGCCAGTCTGAGAGCCCGGGACACTTCGGCCCAGTGGGATCTGTTGTGTCACCCCCATCCTTATTCCTGATCAGGACGTGCAAAGACCGAGGTCGTAAGCTTTAGAACGTCACTTATTTTCTTCCGGTCCAGGTTATGCTATCCCGGGAAGACACATCATTTGATATAATAAGATAAGATAAGATAAAAAGTATTTATTTAAAAACCACATAAATTATACAGATAGTTACAGTTTCAGTGATTGTAATAATGGTTAGAGTGCAGAACAGTAATGATTTACCCGTTGATCTCCACGCTAGATTTACATCAGTGTTGTGGAGGCCTAGATTGACGAAATCCTAAGTTAGGTAATCCTTTGCTATCAGGAGGCGACTCCGAGCCGGAGGCCGACGGCGACTCCGGTCCCGACTCCACGCCCCGAGAGGCCAACAAGGCTAGGAGAAGACGGACGGCCTTCACCAGTGAACAACTGCTGGAGCTGGAGCGGGAGTTCCACGCGAAGAAGTACCTGAGTCTGACGGAGAGGTCGCAGATCGCGTCGGCCCTCAAACTGAGCGAAGTTCAGGTGGGTCACCTTGAATCCCGCAGCGATTCGGTAGGGATTCAATCGCAATCGAGTCTTTAATTTCATTCAGATTCGTCGCCGGGGTCTCATTGCGTAACTTCAAACTCGATAACGATCCCTTCCAATTTGATATTAAAATTTGGAAGATGTTGTCAAACTCATAAAAATATTTATTGTACTTTTTTAATCACACCAGCTCTGAAAGATATCGAAGGATGATCGCGACAAAATTCCAATCTCGATCATAATCACAATATCTTAGAAAGCAATCTTGGCAGATAGAATAGAAAAACTGTTGAAGTTAGACAATAAAGCGCTCGTCTCGAGAGGCCAATAAGACTAGAAGAAGAGCCTTCACCAGCGAACAACTGCTGGAGCTAGAGCGAGAGTTCCACGCGAAGAAGTATCTGAGTCTGACGAAGAGGTCGCAGATCGCGTCGGCCCTCAAACTAAGCGAGTCTTTAATTTCATTCAGATTAAGGGGAAAGGCTTAGAACTCCCTTCCAAGTATGATATCATGATCATACTTGGGAGGGTTCAAATAGCTGACATAAATCGTACAAAATCAATGGGTTCCCTGGTTAAGATAGGCGTTCCGCAAGAATCCATCTTAGGACCGTTTCTATTCCTTGTTTACCTACATAAATGATCTGCCCCATATGGTGAAGCGAACATATCAGAGATAGTATTATTTGCTGATACTCTAGGAACTTAGATCTAATCGAACCGTCTCTGCTTCTGCATCAGTGACATCTACTAACCCTAAGTTTTTCCTTTGCAGGTGAAAATATGGTTCCAAAACAGACGAGCCAAATGGAAACGCGTGAAGGCCGGCCTAGCGTCCGGCAGTCACTCGGGCGGCAAGAACACATCTGGCACCAAAATCGTGGTGCCAATACCCGTGCACGTCAACCGATTTGCCGTACGCACCCAACACCATCAGATGGAAAAACAGAATGGTCTTCAGTACCGTCTTGACAGGGCCAACCAACCCTTGCCAGGCAGTTTACTCCAAAGTCAGTCCTCAGCTTTTCTGAGTGCCACTAAAATGCATAATACACAAGAGAATCGGGGTCAAGAATCGATGGTGCCGATTTTAAACCGGCCCGATAATCGAAACCCGGAATCGATTATTCCGATTTTAAACAGGGGCAACGCTATTTTTGACGCAACCATGTCCGCGAGGTTGGCAACAATGAGCCAGGCCGCCAACTTGAGGCATTTCGCCAGTCAAAATGGTCGACATCCGAGCTAGTAACTTTTTTCTTTCAAAAGCTGTTTGAGAGGACCAGTTTATCTTTAATTTGTAATTAATTATTTGTGAATAGTTTTTTTTAAATAGTGTGATAGTATATTATAATAAATCTATTAAATAATGTGTGAATAACGTTTTGGATACTTTGTCACTTTAATTTCGTAATCATTTACCAAAAGAACAGAGAAAAAAGAAAGACTTGAAATATACCTACACAATGACATGGCAGAGAAACACCAATCAACTCATAGAATTAGTCTATGATCTATGAATCAACCAACCTTATTTTTAAAAATAATTCAGTCCACAAAGAGTAGGTAGGTATGTATGTAGGTACCTATTTGACACACAAAAACTGTAAGTACGAAATGTACCTACATGTCCCACTAACTGGGCAAAGGCCTTCTCTCAGAGAGATTGATCTCACTGCGTATTGGTTGACTTTTCGTCACTTTCTCCTTCACTTAGCGAGTGGAGTGGTATGTATTCTGTATGCATTGCCACTAAAAATTCACATATGGTTATATTCATACTGAGCCTTGCTTGATGTTTCTTATAGCCAATGATGGAGCCGTTTTAAACAAACAACAAAGTCAATTAATCGTCGTCGTTGTCCTCACAAATAAATAGCTCGGTGGTCACCCCACGCCCTTCAAAGAGACCGAAAAGGGGGCGTGGTCGCCACTAATGCGTCTTAAATGTACCACTACACAAAAGGTCCTAAGTGAGTAAGAAACCACAGGCCATTTTAACTCTTATTTCCGAAGCTAAAACCTCATACTCGACCGCAGTATGTACTTTGACTAATTCAAAGACTTCTCAAGGCGTTTTCGGAAAACTTTTTGACAGACGTAAGATTCATTTTCCTTTGGACTTTCTTTCGTAAAGATCTTTGACCTTCCATCAACAAATAACAACGTAAATTGTTCCCTAAATACTCAAAGATGCGGTTCATAATTCCTTGAAGTTTAGCAGAAACGATTTTCGCGCAAAAATTGCGAGGCAATAATACAAAATGGGCTGTCAAGAGCACAAAACTATTATGGGATTGCCCTCTGACATTGTGACGTTGGAAATGAATGATTATTGTGGATTTACGACCGTCCTTTCAACTGACTTTCGCTTGTTTCGCGACTAAAAGCTAGGGTGACCATAATTAATTACCTATTACGATATTGATGATAAAACGCTTTTCAAATGTTTTTACTTAGGTACTCAGTTTCCCTCCGTGTTTTTCTTTGCTATTTACATTTACATAACTTAGAAATAAATTACTTAGAAAGAAAAGTCATTGGTGGAACGATAACAAGATTTTTTGAATTTTTTTTTTAGATAAAGCTGCCCTATAAAGTCTGTAATGCAGTCGTGCGTGTTTTTTGAATGAGCGAGCGAAGCGAGAGAAGTCTTCTGAGTCTACTGGAACAATCCGGTGTTTGTATGTATGTATGTTTGTATGAATGTTCGTTCGACGATAACTTGAGTAAATTTAGTCGGATCGTCATGAAATTTGGTAGGCGGGCGTCATGAAATGAGGCGAAGATAATTTTTAAGTTCGAACATGAGCCAAATCGGTCGAGGGGTTGCTGAGATATGGGGTCGCGAGTTCACAGTTTGGGGCAAACCACTAGTATAGTTTAAGCGTTGCGGAAGAGAAACGAGGAAAACCCGGTTTTGTTCTAACAACTTTGACCCCGATCTAACACGACCCAGCTCTATCCTTCAAGCTATCACATTAAACTAGTGTGATATCGCAACCACGCCTCTCTTTAATCTCTTTTGAACCGTTTTCTAAGGGACCCTATATTGTATGGGACCTAATTGATTGTTGGCATTTTTTTCTCTTATTTTGGTGCAGTGAACTGGCTAACTGAAGGCGGTAGGTAGGCGGCTTAGTATGGAGTCGATTATTTTTTTAATCAACTTCAAACAAGTAGGAACGACTCAATTCGAGCAATATGTTTTTTTTTAATGTTTGTTACCTCAGAACTTTTTTTAAGTGGACTGATTTTGCTGATTCTTTTTTTTGTTTGGATTACTTGAGGCCCAGATAGATGATAGCATTAAGATGTAAATATCCTGTGACACTGACTCCCGTCCATTTGGTACAGTAGGTAGGATTTTAGTATCGAACAGCTGTTTTTTTTTTGTTGAGATGAAGCACTTGGCTACATAGTAATGCATTGATGGGTTAAGCGACCCGCTTTTAGTGTCACAGGTCTGAAACACCCTGTAGAAACTAGCAAAATAAAAAATTGGCAAGTCCATCTCCACACTAGCCTCGCACCGAAGCGCAAAACCAAACTCTTGCGCATTTCACGGCTCACACCCCGCGGCCCCGCCCACCGACAGCGACAATGGCGCGCCCGATTGTGCGCGTACGCAGCGCGATTAGCGGCGCATCTGCTGCTGGTACACTGTAGGGCCATGCTATGAGTAAGTATGGAGTAAGTAGGCTTGCCCGGCACCTACAGGGTGTTAAAAGACCGCCAACAAAGCGGAAAACCAGGTATTGTCCTCATCATACTGAACATTTTTGCCCAAGGAACTATGCCTGGGAAATCAACGGTTTCCGAGATAATGAGGTTCAAAGTTTTTTCAAAACTTTTTTTTTGCAGATATGTATTCAGTATCTAAGTCTTAACATATCTTCTCAAGAAGCCATATCAAAATTATGAATATTTCTTACAAAAAACGACGTTAAAATAGCAACCCGCAATGTATTTCAAACATCAGGACTTCAAGCTTAAGTAACAGTAACTTATACCTACGTTTGTGCAATATGACTTCTGTGCGTTACACGTCCATTGCGTGATAAAATATTTTTCAAAAATAAACCTCAAAAACCAAAATCATTTCCCAGCAATAATTTATCGAAAAAGTACTTTGTTTTGGTGTCTAGTATGCGTGGCTTTCGGGTCTGTTGGCGGTCTTTTAACACCCTGTATACCATCCTGACAAAAAACAATAACAACAATAAAGACAATGTCGGAAGGCACTGCAGCGCCGAGTGGTCTCTTCACACATCTACAGGGTGCACTCTAAGTCGATAGCGGAACTTTAAGTAGGCTGTCTACTGATCACTACGAACAACTTTGACCGAATGGCGAAAAAAATGGAGCAAAAAAAATATCAGCTGTTCCATACAAAAGGTCGCCTCAGTACTGCGCCAAATGTATGAAACAGCTGATATTTTTTTCGCTCCATTTTTGTCGCCACCTAGTACAAGTTGTTTGTATTGATCAGTAGACATCCTACTTAAAGTTTCGCTATCGACTTAGAGTGCACCCTGTGGTGTGAGTGAAGGTGCCACTGGACGCTGTAAAAATCATCCCACCAAAAACATTTTCATGTAAAATGTTGCCAAGACGAGACCCCGCACTGTCACTGTCAAAAAGTAATCAGATCTCATGTAGAGCCAAGCTTCTAGCTCTAAACGCCCTAACTCTACAAGAACTATCTTCACAAACTCTACACCTTAGTCAAAATATGTGGCTTGGCCGTTTCGTCCAATTAACTACAGGGCCCTTAGCCTGTAACGCAATGGCGGGTCAATGGCGTCCCGGCAGAAGGACAAAACCGGGCTCTCCTCGTTTTTCTCCTACAACCAGAGAACTAATCCTCTAGAATTAGAATCAAAATATTCTTTGCTGTACTACAAAAACATTAAAAGGACAGACAGCGTTAGCAAATCGTAATTGAAGTCGTCACCTGACAGCCCATTTTGGCACCATTGTGTTACAGGCTAAGGGCCCAGGTTGCAATCGAATTCGATAGCGGAACTTTAATAAGGCTGTCTACTGATCACTCACTACAAACAACTTGTACAATTCGGAAGGCAAAGTTTTTTATTCGAAAGTCCGTTATTGGCTTTCGAATAAAAAAAACTTTGCTAATCTTATCTTTAGACAATATTGAGAAACTAATTTCAATATTTTTTATTTTGGTTCAGTAGTTTGGATTTTACAACGTTTCAAAGATACACGATATTTTATGACGTCACGCGACGGTCTGCATACTGTTGGCGGTCATAGGAACAAAACATTTTAGCGCATAAAAACAAAACTACTGGACCAAAATAAAATACCAATTTTGTCTAAAGATAAGATTAAGCCAATAACGGACTTTCGAACAAAAAACTTTGCCTTCCGAATTACGTGGCAAAAAAATGGAGCGAAAAAAATATCAGTTGATCCATACATTTGGTGCAGTACCTACTGAGTCTACCTATATGGAACAGCACTTGGCCGATTTTTTTTTAAATCAGCGTAGGTTGGCGGTAAGCTCCGCATATTTTTTTTTTTTTCCTGAGGCGAAATCCAAGACCTCGCGAGTCCACCAGCTTTAGGTACCTCCTTCGGCCGAACCGTATCTTGTAAGCGATTTTTCCCATTTTAAGTATAAGTTGCAGGAGGCTGTATCTCTCGTGCGTGTCTGACTCTGAACACATGTCCTAGATTTACTGATATGCAACCTTTCTCCTTTTGATGCTGTTCCATAACGATTCACTAAGTTAATACTTAAGAATCTATCGTTCTGACACGTTATTTTATGTGACATCTACAGAGACAGAACGATACTTAGGTAAGTATTTGATTAGTGAAATTCTCAATTCAGAAATCGGGGCTTAGTCTCTGCTATTGATCCAAATAACAACCATATGGCGCCCTCATAAGGGCGTGCAACAAACACAATCAGTGACAATAATTCAAACTGCAAATCGGTACAAAAGAGCAGTGTGACAAACCGACGGACGTCACGCCCACTTATTAGTAGTTAACGGCTGTTTGTGAGCCCAGCGATTAGTGCACATCTGCTGGGTTTGACTTTGCTACGACGCTCAATAGCTGTTTGCAGAAAAAAATGCTGTGGTGGCAATTGTTGCGACTTGGCGACGGGCGGCGTAATAGCCGGCCATCAAAATGGTATAACCACAGATTTTGGGTAAAACACTACCAGTCGGTCTTAAAGACCGCCCAAAAGATAGATAGATAGATAAGACGTTTATATGCATCATATGCACACACACACATAACATGAATTATGAAGCAAATTCACAGTAATACAGTAAACAATAGGCACAAACAAAAGTAACTTAAACCTAAATAAAACTATTACAGAAAAATACATGGTAGCCTTTGTGTCTGTGAGTGAGTGTGAGCCACAGTGATGCAAAAGGGCCATAGCTCAGTGCATGGTATTTGCCCGAGAGCAAAGCACTGATTTTCAGCTTTTGCCAGTGGAAGAAGAAGCTTGATTATTTCAGCCACATACCTACTTATAGCGTAACAAAACAACACACATAGGCACACGACGTACTCGACGTTCTTAAACTACGACGTTCTTAAAATACGAGACAAGACAATGAAGCCGTCAACCGAGAACCAACCCATTTTGGCACTATTGCGCTACAGGCTAAGGCCCCAGTATTTGTAAAATTAAGGACTCCGCACTACACAGCCATAAACTGCATAAATAAAGCACTTATTTAGTCGAATGTAAGTGTAACAAAATACGCCACGCGATTCTCCACCCTCTTCACTCACCCACAGAGCCGCGTGTCGTCATTTTAAATCAATTTCCATGTCCTATTTGTTATGCTAATGCGTAGACATTTTTGATACGCTTAGTAAAGCTAGCGCATTATGAGTCGGTAGGGATGGGCGCGGACGAAGGCGCGGCAGGCCTAGGCGACGATGGCGGGCGGGATGACCTGAACAAGTTCTTGGCTAGAGGTGGCCAAAGGTGGCCACAGGATAGAGATGTGTGGAAGACAGGAGGGGAGGCCTTTGCCCAGCAGTGGGACACTAACATCCAGGGGCCTTAGCCTGTAACACAATAGCGTATCAATGGCGTCCCAGGTAGAAGGACAAAACCGGGATTTGTTCGTAGTACAACCAACGAACTAATCCTCTAGAATTAGACTCATAATATTCTTTGCTGTAGCTGTACTACATAAATATTAAAAGGACCGACACTGGACAGACAGCATTAATAAAATGTCAACCGGGAGCCCCATTCTGGCACCATTGCGTTACAGGCTAAGGGCCCTGACTAACTAAACATCCAGGCTAACTAAAAAAAGGGATGGTTGATCCCAGGCCCAAAAAGCGTTGGACTGACTGCTTCGAAGAAGACCTCAGAAAGATGGGCGAATACACCAACTGGCGAAAAGAGGCAAGGGCCAGAGACAAATGGAGATCTACTGTGGAGGAGGCCAAGACCCACAAAGGGTTATTTACCGCCAAAGGAAGTAAGAAAAAGTAAGGAAGTAGGGATGGGCGGTTTTCTTATCTATCGATAAGCTGCGAGATTGTTTTCTCGATAGCATTAACCCGAGCTAATAAAAATACAATTCTCATCCCCCAGGCTCGGAAAGTATGCTTTTACCAGTATCATAGGGTGAGGCAAAAGTATTTTTTACGGAATAGGGATATTCTAGCAGCGCGTTTTTTATTTTATTGCTTGTATTTATGAGTTCAAAACCCCCTTAAATTATAACAAGACCTTTATTTAACACCCGTATTATCGATATTGCCAAATCCGACGCTAGCCCAACCCTAAGGCGGAAACGGAAGCGGTGCGCGAAATTCATACGCCATGTTGCGCCAACCCCCGATTTAGACGAGTGATGTGTGTCAGGTTTTTTTTATCAATATCCCACTTTAGACTTGACTGCTTAATGTGTTGATATGTTACCGCAATCGGCGCTGCAAAAAAACACATTTCACGCGTGTGTTGTTTATAATTTTTCGGAGAAAAACATGTTGAGGAAATCCATCGCCTAATTCAAAGCATTGCAAAATATACAACGGAAAGACGCATTATAATGAATGACCCAGTCCTACGAGTAGGTATCTGAACAAAGTTAGAGAGAAAACATGTCTGAGTAGATAGTTCCTTCACCCATCGAGTGTTGGTGGAGATGCCACTAGACACTTAGGTCCACTTGCACCAAACAGGGTTAGACAGTTAACATCAACTCTGAGGTTAACTAACATCAATAATTGTATGGAAATGACAAATTAACTCAGAATTAGTTGGCTACTAACGCACGCATGTCCGCCTTAGTAGGTAAGTACTTAGGTATGCAAAATATCTACCACACTACAATAAATACTGGAAGCACAAGCCATAGTAACAAAATATGAAGAAAAACAATTTATTTTCATATTTTTACACGGCTGAACGGCCAGTATTTCACACTATAGTTCGTTCAGTTGAAAAAAAAAACTACTAGCGCCATCTATTATGCGATAGGAATACTAAACTTTAAGAGATAAATAAAATATTTTTAACAAAACAAAAAACAATCCCATTGTTATGTTTTTTTTCAACATCGCACCCTTTTGGCGCCTGGAAACGGATCATTTTTTACCAAAACCAAATTATATTAATATTAAAGAGTTATTGTTCAAAGTTTTTATTCAAATCCGCCGGATTTAGGAGGTTTTTTTTCTGTTTGGCGCCTCAGTCTATTCGTGCTTTGAATAATTTTCTTATCTCTCAATAACAAAGATGATAAACTTTACTATTAGTCAAGGTTACTTATTGATTTTAGAATTAGGTAGGTACTTACATATAGTTCAGTCAATACATATTATAGTAGTTGTAGAGTGCGTGGGCGGGAACCTAAGCGATTTCTTCAAAACCTATTTAGGGTGTTTAGGGAGAAAACATACTAAAAGTCCTGACGTCTAAAGCCTAGCGTCCATATGAGGCGGATCGGGGCGGGCCGGGCCGGGCCGCAACGCAACGCAACGTTGGGGTGCGTCCATCTAAGCGCATCGGGGCGGATCGGCGCATCGGCTCGGCGGATTTTTTGGTGTTGCCACTTTGTCTAGTCACAAATATTGTAACTTTTGAGCCCTCGTTGTGACTTTTTGTGACATTGCCTAAATTGTAACTTTTTGACGATAGCAACGTGGCGGGAAATTCAAAATTTTCACAGATTTTTACATTTTGTAGCTAAACTGAGCTATTTTTGTTCAGCGATTTTTCGTTCGCGGCAATAAAACAGTATTCTTTTCATTATTGTAAACTACAGAACAACAATAATTCAGCCGATTAGTATGTGTTCTGGTCTATGAAGCAGTGGCACTGCCCAAAAAACTTATCGTAGACCAGAACTCATAATCAGCTGAATTATTGTTGTTCTGTTGTTTACAATAATGAAAAGAATACTATGTTATAGCCGCGAACGAAAAATCGCTGAACAAAAATAGCTCAGTTTAGCTACAAAATGTAAAAAACTGTGAAAATTTTGAATCTCCCGCCACGTTGCTATCGTCCACCCTTAAGGTTGGACGATAGCAGCGTGGAGGGTAAATAATTTTTTTTACAGTTTTTTTTAATTTTGAAGCTAAACTTTACTGAGCTATTCGTACGTTTGTTCAACGATTTTTCGTTCACGCCAATAGCATAGAATTCTTTACATTATTATAAACAAGAACAACAATAATTCAGCCGATTATGTATACCTACTGGTCGACAAATGGCAACACTCGCGCGCATTCGCATGCGCGAGCATGCTGGGCCCTTAGCCTGTAACGCAATGGCGGGTCAATGGCGTCCCGGCAGAAGGACAAAACCGGGCTCTCCTCGTTTTTCTCCTACAACCAGAGAACTAATCCTCTAGAATTAGAATCAAAATATTCTTTGCTGTACTACAAAAACATTAAAAGGACAGACAGCGTTAGAAAATCGTAATTGAAGTCGTCACCTGACAGCCCATTTTGGCACCATTGTGTTACAGGCTAAGGGCCCTGTTGCCCCTGCGTCCACTAGGCGCATCGGGGCGGATCATGCCGCCGGCAAAAATCCGCCGGCAAAAATATTGCGTCGCGGCCCGCCCCGCCCCGATGCGCTCTAGTGGACGCACTTCCATACAAAATATAGGCAGGCGGATTTTTCCGTTGCGGCCCGGCCCGCCCCGATCCGCCTAATGGACGCGAGGCTTAAGAGGTGAGCCGGTGGGAGGGGGGGTGACAAAGGTCTCAATTTTAGGTTTTTTGCCAATATCTCTAAAATGGTGCATTGGAATAATGGTCTAAGATGAAATTAAAGCTTATAAAATTCTCTATAACTTTGATTCTAAACAGTTTTTCCATATTCCTTCCTAGATCCTGACAAATGTTCTTTTTCTCCTCAGTCCTCAGTAGTGAGTGGATCTTGCTGAGAGGGCTCAATCATCTTCATCGTCATCCTCATCGATTTGGTCGCTAGAAAACACGCCGTTGAAGTATTTTCCTTGGCAATGAAGGGCAGCGGAACATTTCAGCATTGCTTTCCCCAGCATCCACATTAAATGTGTCACTGCTTCAATCCTTGGTGCAGCGACAAAATATAGTATTTAGCAAAAACTCAGGCGCTGGTAAATCTTCTGTTGTTAGACATAGACATAGACATTATTTATTGATAATATTAATTATAAGTCATTTGAGTATTTAAATATTTTAGCATTAAAATAGGTTAGGTAATATTAGTGTTTTACTTCGGGGATTTCGTGGGGGCGCGAGAATTTATAGTGGACTGTATTACGACGGTTGCCGGTAGATCGCTGATGTGTCTTCAAGAATGAAAGTTAGGAAAATCGAAAGGACTTACCAGATCCGATAGCGAAGGGGGTCAGAGGTCGGCGTACCTTTGGTAGGAAGCTGCTTCCAGCTCCTCGACCGATTTACCTTCCAGAAGCCGCCCACCTTGAGCAGCGTAGCCCGACCTGACGACGATCTTAACTGGCGCGTCCTTCAGCTTCATTAAGTATTTCTTGTACGATGCGTTGGTACAAGTGAGTGATCTAACCGGCGCGATAGTTCGATAGGCGATCGATAGTAAAATGGCGATAAAATCGAGAGGCAATCGAAAGGGCTGTCGACTCGACAAGATATTTAGCACGAACAGACGGTTGGTTGGTTAGAAAAATCTACCCAACCGATTTACAGATCCCAGTAGTGGGGATAATGTTGCCGATGCAACAACGACAAAAACTACTAAGTGGCAAACCACGATGAGTAGGCGACATCTCGGACAAAATATTTTCGGACACTTTGTCCGAAATGACGCGTCGTATTTTTAATATTTTTGAGGCGACATCTCGGACACTCTCAAAATATTGAACCTGTATCATACAGTCAGATACTAAAGTATTCAAATATAATACACAGAGAAAAATCGTTACCACAGCTGCCTATTTAGGATAGCTAAAGCGGCTTAAATGAGCACTTTTCCTTGACAGTTAAAGCCTGAATTTAAGCATTCAGATCGCGATCGGCTCATTTTTGATGAAAAAGTACTAGGCTTTCATAAGGTGCCAGGAGAACTCAGTTCTCACATCATTTTGTTCTTAACTAACCCCGCGTAATAATGTGAGAACTGAGGTGGTGATCCTCCTACCACCTTATGTAAGCCTAGTAATTTTTCATCAAAAATGAATAAAATTGATTTAACGCTACCCTACTCTACGTCTTGATAAACCACTATCTGCCGGAAGACTGCACGAGTATACAAGATATTATTTGCATGTGGGTATGTAACATTTTAATTAGTCTCCTCATAAATAAGGTCGTAGGGAGTTTTTTATCCGACTGTACAAAACAGCTTTATTTGTTAGTGTCCGAGATGTCGCCTCAAAAATATTAAAATAATAAAGCGACATTTCGGACACAGTGTCCGAAACTATTTTGTCCGAGATGTCGCCTACTCGGAACGATATGTAGCTGCGCTATCAGTTGCCGGGAGGGAGCTGATATCAGGCTTAACATTTGCTACTGATCTCATGAATCACTGGAAGCGGTACTGATTTTGGGAGGTCAGTTTTGCTGGTGTCCTATACCATTTGAGGAAGCACATAGTCCCTACTATTACCGTTCAACTCAAGGGTATTGTTAAGTGAATCGTAGGTATTCTATTGATATCAACTTGACGTTAGGTACTCTACACTATGGCCTTATTTCTTTTTAATTTCTTCCTTTGCGATGCCGACATTCGATAAGGTTCGTGGAATAATTTCTGGCCAGTAGCGGCCGGTATGGTCGAATCGTGGCCAGCATTGAATGGTCAATAAAGTGCACATTGTTATTATTAATGGGATTTACTATGGGAAAAATTAAAACAAACAAATTGGAATGTCACATGCGGTCATAAGCCTCGGTCACACGAAGCGGAAAACGTGACCAAACCCAGCAAATCTAGACAAAATTAATTAGTACTGCGGTGGTACCTATTTTTCTTGTCTTCAAGAAAATAAAATTGTTTAAAGTTATTAAAGTAATTTTTGCTTATGCTACCGCTCCACCCACGCGTTAACGCGCTAATTCGCAGATGAAACAAGAAAATTACGAAATACTTTCTATCGTTCTCTCTTTAGTACGAGTACCTATCTTGCTCAATGACATTCACAATTCAGTGGCGGTTAGGCCCGCTTTCTGAATTGATAATAATTTTACTTAGTAAATACCTACTTAAGTATCGGTCTGTCACGCCCTTTTGTGAGAAATTACTGTTTATTTGCTTAGTGCTTGGCAGTAGGTATGTCTTTCAAGACTAGATACGTATTTTATGTCGAGCAATTTTTCACCAGTTTTGTCTATGGTAAAGTAATTACTTTCAAAAAATCTATTCTGAATTCTTACTATTCTGAATGCCACAGCGGTAAGCCTCAATAGTAATTTTGAAATGGCCGATGCATCGCTCAGGTTGTTTATGTTAATTCTGTAATTGGTATCCGATGGGACGCCATGGTTTGTCGCCACAGAACAATAATACTACGAAGATCTTGATTACGTAAGGTCCACTTGCGTCAAACTAATTTTAGCTGTAAATCTCCAATGAGCAAACGGCTCATTGGAGATTTACAGCTAAAACCGGCTGTCAAATTTCGCTTTTTGTGAAGATATTATTAATCTGTGCAAGCGAAATTTGACAGCCACATCCCGGTTCTTGTATGGCCAAGCATATGAGCGCTATTTACCAAGGCCTTTGAATTCAGCTTTTAACTGTCAGTTGAAAACGGGCCAATATAAATAACTCTTTATTGCACACCATGTTTTTTTAACAAATTATTTGCTAGTGCAGTATGGCTTCTGTGTATTCTCATATCCTGTGACAACAGTCTTCTGTGTCGGTCAAACAAAGTGCATCATAGAAGCGACTCGGTGCCTTCATCGATCGATCGTTCATTTGCGATAGCGATTTCTGTGAAATTGCGGGCTCGCAATGGTTGTTTAATTCAATTGATTCTTGTTTTTCCTTTTGCTTTAAGAAATAATATAATTCTTACGTTTTTACCCGACTAGCAAGGAGGCCGGATATCATCCACTGACCCACTCTCCAAAATGTCTACGTTTGTTATTTCATAAATCCAATTTGTTATTTCATAAATCGTCAGCTGGCCTTCCGGTGAGGGATTGGTTAGGGCTGGTTGACACCTTACCCTGGGTAGGTAATAGAAAATATCTTCATATCAAACAAGCTCTAACAAAGTCAAAGTCCAAGTATCTACTCAAGATAAGTAAATTGGAAACTTTTATGTCACAATTTATTAGAAAAAACACTTTTCTGGTGATTTTACAACCAAATGTTCTTTTCAAGTTTGCTGACTGAATTTGGAACCGACTCTTGCCGCATTTTTGCTTTTATCTCAATGATTTCAGACTTTGCCGAATAATGCCCTTCGGAAATCCATAAAAATACATCAAAGTCAAGTCCCCAACAACAATTGGTAGCCGAATCAATTAAACTGGAAGCGCACAACACCATCTATCGCTTGATTACGTATGCCCGTTGCGTCACCAATGGTGCCCTTTGCTGCGCCGCCTGCACGCACGCGGTAGGCATAATGCATCTGCCACTGACGGTGCCTGAATTAGAGGAAAAAACGTTAGGTAGGTACCTACCAGGGTCCTAAAAATCAACGCTGCCGGGAATTCGTTTGGGGTCACTGTATCCTCTTCTTGAAGTGCCTCTCCATCACTGGAGGTTGGCAGTCAGCTCCCTGCACCGCTCTCTGTTCATGGCTGTCCTGAATAATTGTTCCACGGTTTTTATGCCGGTCCATTCCTTTATATTACACAGCCATGTTATTGTCCTCCTTCCTGGCCTTTTCCTTCTATCACTATGGTGTGTAGCAGCTGGCAACGTTTATTTCTTAAAACGTGATCTAAGTAGGCAACCTTTCGCTGCTTGATGGTTCGACTAGTTCTACTTTTTTGTTCATACGTCTGAGGACTTCGACATTGTGAATTAATTAGTCCAGCTGATCCGGAGCACGCGTCGTCGGTAGCATCACATCTCAAATGCTTCGAGTTTTTTTTTTTTTGAGTCGCTCTATGCAAAAATAATTATATCTCGTGTCGAAAGCATCGCAAGTCACGCTCCCAGAAACGCGCCAACTTGATCGCGCTGTGGGTTGCCTCCAGGAGATCCTACCAGCTACAATGTAGTGCATCAGGGCAGGTAAGAAGATGTGACGTTGTCTGTGCGGCTCCACATCACAAAATATGATAATTTTAGTAGTACAATCTTCTTCTGCTGCATCGATTCCTCATGGTTTAGGATCGCGACCATGTCGCCCTCGCTTCCATTGGGAGCGATCTTCCGTCATATGAACTGCCCGGTGAATGCTTCCTCCAGCCGCTGCCTTTATCGCATCAGACCATCTGGTTGGTGCCCTTCCCCTGGCACGTTTGCCATTTCGCTTCCCCAAGATTATTAGCCTCTCTAGTCTAGACTATGCCTGGGAGATCGCATTTAGTGTCCAAAGAAGCTGAGGGTCTTTTCTTGGGAGATCGTAGTAACACGTTTCTTCATAGTTGAAGGTTTTTACTCCTCAAGGCTAGAGCCTAAAAGAAAATTAGTGCGGATGGTTTTCGCGCCTGTTCGTGGAGGTCGATCCGCATAGAAGAGTTCACGGTGTCCTACCAGTCCAGTCACTCAATGGACGCTACAGAATGTGCCAACGCAAGTCTCACCATCACTAGCCAAGTGACGTTGAGTTAGTGTTTCATATTGTAATAGATTACTGCGGCTACCACCCGACGCGCCGCATGCCTTCACGAGCCCAGCGAGTACTGGCAGCAACGTAAGCAGGGGGCTACTTCTCAAATTAAAATTCAATTTTATTTTATTGCCATAAAGTACATGGTATGGAGATTAAATTAATTAACCCAAAGTGCACATTCCTCCAAAAAATCGAGCTTGAAATGGCGAAGATATAATCATTTATGTTGCTACAGATACAATAATTTAACACATTGGTAATTTGGACGAATTAACACTTGTCTGTCGTCCAATGTTGGAGTTGCGGCTACCACCCGACGCGCCTTTACGCGGTGCATACCTACCTATAACGCAGTACAGCTAACTCGCGTTATGCCTAAGTCATATCACAATTTAGGCATAACGAGAGTTAGGTATAATGATGCTTAAGCATAGCCCCAGAGTGTGACATTACTAATAATTTGAAATTTTGGATAGAACACTGGCTTATTCGTGCAATAATTTCGAATTTGGCGTGTTTGAGCGAATAAAGACTGCAATATTAATCCTTTCCTTGCTTTGCTATCGTTACTAATAATTTCGGCGCCAGCGTCCGCCGTCAGCTCTCTCGCTGTTAAGTGGATAAATATCTTTATTATGTTAATACCACCGCATCTATTGTTTCAAATAAAACGGATATTAATGACTGTCTGGATCCGCTTTTTATACAATTTCGTAAATTATTAAGGAAAGACCCTTTCGTTGGTAGAGCGGTGTCGTGACTACAAATTGTCAAAGTCCAAACGTTTCATTGGGTCGTGTTATGAACTTATGAAGCCCTTTGGTCTTTGTATGTATAATGATATGATTTATACCTACTGCGAGACTGGCAGATGGACAAAGCCCATTGCGGAATGGCGACCCAGAGAGAGGAAGAGATCGGATGGCATGGCAGACCACCAGCCAGATGGTCCGACGACATAGCCAAAGTAGCCGGAAAACAGTGGTTGCGTCTGGCGCAGGATCGTGAGAGGTGGCGTGAGCATGAAGAGGCATTTATACTCAGCAGATGATGATGATACCTACTGCGTCCAGTGGCACCTTTTGACTTGTCTTTCCTGTGGGCTAGGCCGACTAAGCTGTCAGGATGGTGTAGGTGCTGGGCAAGCCTACTCCATCTAAAACCATGCCCTAAGCCCTGCAGCGCCGAGTGGTCTCTTCACCCATCTAGTGTGTGAGAAGGTGCCACTGGACGCTGTATAAATCATGTCATTACGTAGATGCAAGGGCCTTAGTTTTTAGTGGCACCTTCACTGACACTTTGATCGGTGAAGTGAGGCTTTCTCTACGGTTTCCATTCCATTCACTGAAATTGCATTTTTCTTTCCATTTACTGTTTGCAAAGAAAAACAATGAGTAAATCATGAGATGAGATCTATTAATGCAGTTTTTATTTCTTCATAATCGGTGTTTATATTTTTTATGGACCTCTTATAGTTTCGGACTTCCCCCCACCATCTCAACACACAACCCTGTATATTGTCGCAATTAATACTGAGGAAATCGACGATATTGATTTATGAAAATATGGACCCTTATCCTGTGGCCATAATATGGACGCATCCATTACAATTCATCAATAATTAAGTATCTAACTATAATAATAAGCTAACACCTTGATAATGAGGCAATTCGCAGTCGAAAGCTTCTTTGGAGCGATCAAATAATGCACAAAGTGATTGTTAGCATACAATCACCCTGTTTTTATATTCGGAACGTAAAGGTGCTTCCACATCTGATTGAATTTGAGTTGCTCAAAAGTGAAAACAGAATGTGTTCGAGTTGCTGAATTAGTAAAAATAGTAAACTACAGGTACTACTGGTGATAGATCAATAATATTTTCAAAAATGCCAGCAATTACAATAATTTAAGCCTTTTAAATTACAATTTCGTGACATAATTTAAATTATATTTTTAAAAAAACTTTTTGAGTATAAATGATGTAATATTTTTATTTGTTTATTGTAAATAGTTGTGCCCGCGACTTCGTATGCGTTTTTACACATTTGACATTTAATTTAAATTCGACTGTGGAGGAAAACTCAAAAGGAAGGTTTTTTTTAACCCCCGACCAAAAAAGTGGGGTGTTATAAGTTTGACAGCTTTGTGAGTGTGTCTGTATGTATAGGTATGTGTTTATGAGGGTGTATCAGTCTGTGGCACCGTAGCTCTTAAATGGGTGAACAATTTGGAAGCTTTAGGTTTTTTTTTAAATTTGAAAGCAGGTTTTCTAGCGGATGTTCTTAGTTATGTTTTGTCAAAATTGGTTCAGCTATTTATTAAATATGCTTATTTGAAGCTAAAATGTCGGGGGTATTTTAATTTAATAGTTATTATTTCTTAACTTGCGGTAGCAAAAGAAAGCAATAGAATAAAATAGAATAAAAACCCAAATCTAAACAATACATTTATAAATTTAATAATAAATATGTATTGTTTACATTAAGGTATCGACCGTGATAATATACCAGGAAGCGTAGCATAAGAATGAAGAATGTCCGGGGGTCTGTTAAATCATACTTTACGACCGTGTAGCCTAAACATTTAGAAATATACCTGTTTTTGTTTCATTCAAATCGAGCCAGTAGTTTTAAAGTTACGACGGTTTTAGTTTCCGTCCTTTTGGAGTTTAACGCGCGAGCGCGGCAAACTCGCGTGACGTCACAACTCAACACGCACCCGACACATACACCGTAACACCCATTCAAACGGCTGTATCTTTGGAACCGTACTAGGTAGCCAGTTGAAATTTTCAGAGAGTATGTCTTATTATGGTGGATTATCCAAGAAATAATAAAAATAAAAAAATATAAAAAAATAAGAGGGGTCCCCATACAAAAAACGTTGTTTTATACTTTTTGCTCTATAGAAAAAACGGTAAGACATACAAGCATCAAACTTGGTATGATTATAGGACTTACTCCATAGTATAACAAAAAAATATAAAAAAACGGTCAAGCGCAACTCGGACTCACGCGCCGAGGGTCCGTATAACCAGTTTTTTTTATTGTATGGTGGTACGGAACTCTCAGTGCTCGAGTTCGACTCGCACTTGGCCAGTTTTTTTGTGTGTTTAGTCAGTGTTACAGTAGTGTTTTAATATAATATTACTCATTTATAACGTTAAAAATTCGCTAGGGACAGGTTTTAAAGTCGCAAGCTCTGTTTAAAATATTCCCTAGTACGGGTTTGTATTTTAAATAATATATTCTTACTTAGCTATGGATGACGGCTTTAAAAAATTAAAAATGACCTGACTAAACACAAAAAAACTGGCCAAGTGCGAGTAGAACTCGCGCACTGAGAGTTTCCTACCGCCATACAATAAATGAAACTGGTTATACGGACCATCGGCGCGTGAGTCCGAGTCGCGCTTGACCGTTTTTAGGGTTTCGTGCCCGAAGGGTTCCACACGGGACCCTATTACTAAGACTCCGCTGTTCGTCCGTCTTTCCGTCTGTCTGTCCGTCTGTCTGTTCGTCTGTCCGTCCGTCTGTCACGGCTGTATCTCATGAACCGTGATAGTTAGACAGTTGAAATTTTCACAGATGATGTATTTCTATTGCTGCTATAACAACAAGTACTAAAAAAACAGAATAAAATAAACATTTAAGGGGGCTCCCATTGATTTTTTTGCCTTTCTTATAGATGGTAAGGAATCCTTCGTGCGCGAGTCCGACTTGCACTTGGCCGGTTTTTATATTATTTTGTTATACTATGGAGTGAGCCCTATAATCATTCCAAGTTCCAAGCTTGTAATCGTTCCAAGCTTGTATGTCTTACCGTTTTTTCTATAGAGCAAAAAGTATAAAACAACGTTTTTTTGTATGGGGACCCCTCTCATTTTTTAATATTATTTTATTTTTATTATGTATTTGGTAATCAACCATAATAAAACATAATCTCTGAAAATTTCAAAATGCTACCTAGTACAGTTCGAAAGATACAGCCCTTTGAATGAGTGTTACGGAGTATGTGTCGGGTGCGTGTTGAGTTGTGACGTCACAGCAGCTGACGACCGCGCGCCCGTCGCACAGCTAGTTTAAAATTAAATATCTCGAGAACTATAAGACGTATCAAAAAAAATGTTTCACCCAATGTTTCCATTTTTAATAGAGTGTATGGTTAGGTAAAAATAAAAAATTGATGGTATTCTTCATTGCTTAGGAAGTAAAGAGGTTTATATGTATCTCCCTCGACGTAGAGTGGGATAGATAAAGTTATAAGCCCATAGATAAGGTCTTACTCATTGTCATGCTAAGCCAGCAAGCAAATCATACGGCTAATAACTCTGTGTATCCCGCTCAACAGTAAACAATAGTTATTTGTTATGCAAGAATGCAAAATTATTGTTTGCGGCGAGTGCTTGTATTGAATGCCGAGCGGTGTTAAAATCCGCAAACAAAGTGGGAGACCACATACATGTATAGTCCTCATCATATCAAACATTTTTGCCCAAGGAACTATGCCTAGGAAATCAACGGTTTCCGAGATAATGAGGTTCCAATTCGGACTTTTTTTTTCGGTTATTTTTTTCAAAAATGTGTTCAGTATCACATTATTAACATATCTTCTCAAGAAGCTACCTATATCAAAATTATGAATATTTCTTACAAAAACCAAAGTTAAAATTGCAACCCGCAATGTATTCTGAACATCGGATAGCCTAGATTGTGCCCAGAACCAGGACTTATTACGGTCCTAAATTTGACTGAAAACTATTCAGCGGTATTCGCGTGATGAGGTAACACACAGACAGACAGACAGACAGACATAGACCGATTTTTTTGCATTTTTGTATTCAGTATAGTTTACTTAGTAACCCCTGCTAGTTTTTTTCTAAAAATATTCAATGTACAGAATTGACTTCGCTAGAGTTTTATTATAAGTATAGAAGATATAGATATAGATGATAACGAAACGAACTCTTTCGAAAAAGGAGTTACAGATACCCCCTTTAAATCCAGCCATCTGCTCCAGTGTAAAAGTACCCTAATAGACGAGTACGCCATTTTGGGTTTCGCGCCGTTTTCGGCGGCCATATTATTTCGACGCTAATTTGTCTGGCAAAGTCGGTTGAATGTGCATTTTCGTAGTAGGTACTTGATTATTGTTCACTGTTTATGATATTATACGGATACTTGAAACTACGCCAATTTGGTTTTTCAAATTAATTTGATGACACGACACAATACGAGTATGATGTGATGTAGAAAACTTTTTTATGCTACTGCTGCACCGGCGCCCAATGCGTTAATTTGCGCGCTAAGTCGGGCATCACGCAGATGACGCAGATGACGCACATGTGTGTCAAGCAAATTAATGCGCTAAAACTTTTTCTACACCACTTAATAGTGTGCCATCGATTGTTGATATGGATTCATTCGAAAGATTTTTTTGCATATTTCTACTACGTGCAATTTTCGTGGTTTTAAAGCCGAAGATATTTATATAAAATTGATATTTTGTTGGTGATTCTGAGGCCAAATTACAAAACTTCTCCATACAAATGGTGTCGATTGGCGATAGCCGTTTGTATTGGGAAGTGTTTTTTTTTTTCGCTTATTTTGAAGTAAAATTTTGGAATTTGGCTCAGAATCACGATTGCAACTAAATACCTTCGGCTTTAAAACCACTAAAATTCCACGGTGTATAGGCCATCTTGTCGAATTCACTTCAAAAGGACGCGCCATCATCACCAACAGCCTAATTAAGGCCAAAAATAGACCAATCAGCCGCTAAGCATATCAGGGAATCAGTTTAATGAGGGTCATTACGCGCATGCGCGGTGGTGCTGGTGCCGTCATCGACTGCTTGTTGGTAGGCTGCGCACGCGCCGCGCCTCGATTCTAATGAAGAGGCCGTAAATCAGGCGGTTATTCGCAGGGCCGCAGCTAGGGTTTAAAAAACACGATGATGGTGAAGGATGGAGTCACATCCGAAGGATGAGCGAAGATAGAAAAAATCAACCAATCAACTATGCAGTTGCAGACTCAATGCGTCTCTTGCTTTGAAAGCATTTTTTTTCCATCTCAAGTCTTCTAAAAAATAAATTGGGAAAGTATCGACATCCAAATGCTGCCACATTATGCCGCGCGCGGTCAAAGCTACCATAGGGTATTTCAGCGTGTCGCTGCCGCGCTGACCGTGCAAAACGTTTTCCTGCGTTTCCAAAAGTAACTTCCTACCTCAGTTTTCTTCTTCTTCTTAGGGTGGCTCTCCGACTCAGCGAAGGTTGGCGGTCAGCTCTGCATGATTAGGTTTCTTTGTTTCTCGCGAGGCGAAATAGTTGGGCAGCACTCGCAATCCCAGTCCACTCCCGTAGGTTTCTTAGCCAGGATTTTCTCCTTCGGCCGACGCGTCACTTGCCAGCGACTTTTCCCATCATTAGAAGTCGCAGGAGGCTGTATCTCTCGTGTCTGAACACATGTCCTAGATATGCAACCTTTCTCCTTTTGATGGTATTCCTACCTCAGTACAGCCCTGCTTATCACAGTCAGAAAGACAGTTGCAGTTTTATGGACGAAGCTTGACCGGCCAGACAATGTGACGGTGTTTGCATGGCTCATGTAAGTATGAGGTAACGAACTGTCCACTATGTATGAATGACGATATATTACACTCTACAATGAAGAGGAAGGAGATGGTAAAAAATCTACTAAACTCTAATTTTTAATTCGAGTCCATGGAATGACAGTTGCTACAAAGGCTTTATCTGACAGCAGCATACTAGCAACTGTCATTCCATGGACTCGAATTAAAAATTAGAGTTTAGGTACTTGTCTTTCCTGTGGGCTATAGGCCAACTAAGCTGTCAGGATGGTATAGATGCTGGGCAACTCTAAACATCCGAGTCTGAATGGTCACTTCATGTGAGTGGAAGAGCTACTGGACGGTGTATAAATCAAAATGCAAAGGTCAAAATATAAGTAAGTTTTTTTTAGACATAATAATACCTATACTTTGTTGTTATGTATATCTACTGTCTATTATAGCTAGAATTTTTGACAGTAGGTATGTACCACTACCAACAGGGCAGCCTATCAAAATTTATCACACGTGATAAGAACAGAGATCATTACGTCAAATCGAAATAGATAACAATGCTGTTTCTAGTTATTTATCTACGTGAGGTCTTTACACTATTTAAATAGCTATTGTTCTAAAATCTAATAGGCAGACGCCGGATGGCTGTAGCTTAGTTACTGAGAAAATGTTATTGTTTCATAGAATCTCTACATTTGAGTGATTCTGAGAACCAACCTCTGAAGTAGTTTATAAACCTAAAATTTCAAATTACAGTTTCAACTTTATTGCACAAAATAAAAACTTAATTAACATACAGGTGAGAAATTACAAACAAGGGCGGACTTATTTCAATAGTTTCTTCAATATAAACTTTTTGATAAATTAAATGTCTAAAAAAGGTAAACTTGCAACAAAACAGTAGTCGCGTCTGTAACGCAATCGTGTTTTGCTGGGTTTAGCATTGAAGGACAAAACCCAGTTTTGTAAACCTATCACAAAAATACTGTGTTAGGGCCCAGATTCTGATTGCAAAATATTAAAATCATGGGTAGGGAGGTACACACGACAGCACGTTGACCTTTACACGCAAGCACTCTACTCGGTTACGTTACGGGTGACTTTACAACAAAAGTGTACACTCTGACGTGCTGTCGTCGTGTGTACCTATAGTCTTTATTGAAATTCATACTGGTAAGTAATAGATATATTTATCGCTTTCTATACACAATTAAAAGTCAAACAGGTGTCGAAGGGAAGCGGTTTAAAAGTCGTAAAAATCGCTTATAAAGGCGCGCTGAGAATGTGAAATGAGGCTGCGCCATTTTATGCTTCCCCTCTTCGATCGATGGTTCTTTCGATAACCAACAGTGTCGCAATAAAATTTTGCGATCATTTTACGAGTTTACTTTCATACCTAGGTAGGTATAGGTACAGTCGCGACACGCCAATATACCCATTTTTGTTTGATCAAAATCCTCTCAACTTATAGGTAAGTAGTCGGCTTAGACCACAGGAAAAAAAAGGCGTTTTGATGAAAAGTGCACTTTGATGAAAACGCCCAATCAGAATCTTTAGCCGACTTTGACGATTTCACGATCAGTACACTATATCCAGAGCACCGTAATTGTCAGCTAACTCTTCTGTATGCTTAGCATGGTCGTTTTGACACTCTCTCGAACTCGAGTGACAGACGTGCCATGTCTATTGTGCGAGCATGGCAGGCGGGACTCGAGATGGCAATAGATTAGGGTCATGTCGAGCAGAAAGTAGATATTGCCATTCTAAATAAAAATGTTGTATTTTTGTCTCCATCGCCATGTTGGCGTAGAGCCAACTCAAGCCCGACCGAGAAGTTGACAGTTTTGCATAGAGAAGGGCCTATCTCGGGCTTACCATGCTGCACGTACTGATTGGTTGTTGCTCTGGTCACAGTGTGCTAAGACCGTGAAAACGCGACTAATATGTAAAATAGTTTTTTTTTTCACAGCAATAGACAATCGCGCTGAATTTCCAAACAAACGGGCTTCTAATCTGAAAGGCGATATTATCTGGCCGACAAAAAACAATAACACTAATAAAATATAATAGAAAGGAAAGTGACAAAACAATATGTAAATATCATTATTTGCCGTTCGGCGAGTCATCGAACCAATTTGTTGTTTAGACGCCTCGCCGCCTCCTTCGCCAGTCGCTTCGAGGAGGAACTGCGAATGTTGTAGAGCAGCCTTTGACCCAGTGGCGTAGCTACATCTACGCCACTCTAGGCTCCCAGTTGTAGGCTTTTAAAGCTGTTTGTCCTTTGAATGTTTTTCTAGTAGATTCCTACAGCAAGGAATATTCCGATTATAGAGGATTATAGTTCGCTGGTTGTAGGAAAACAACGAGAAAAACTCGGGTTTGTCCTTCTACTGGGAAGATATCGATCCCCCATTGCGTTATAGACTTAAGCCCCATAACAGCCAAATGTCTGATTTAGCGCGTTGTTTAACGCATTAAGATAAGTTGTAGGTGGAGCAGTAAGTAGAGAATAATGGTAAACGTGGTGGACTGACCGCGCGCCCGATCGCTTAAGAATGGCAAGTCTACACCGTGTTAACGCGTACCGGGGGCTAGCGCGCTAATTAGCGCGTTTATACGCAAGTGTAGCAGTAGCTTTACTGCTAACAGACCGATACAAAAAAAAAACGTAACATTACTATTTTTTTTATTATTATTATTTAAAATAACAACAGCGACTCCATTCATCGTTGGTCTTCGATTTGTATTTCGAAATTGGAACCGACCGAGCCATAGACAATAATGATGGTATCGCTTACCGTTTAGCATAGAACAAGCGACGCTAGTTCCGCAAGGGATTTTGAGAAAATTAAATCGTGATTGAAAATTAAATGGGTTTCCGATTAGAAAAACTGGTTAGGTAGGTACGACTTTCACACGACATTTCTGTCTCTCCCGTATGAGCATAACAGAGATGGCGGAAATGGTCGGACGAGAAAAACACGTGGGATACCTACCCCTTTTTCTTTGATTGGCGCCCCTAGGCCGCGCGCGGTATGAGCTGCCATAGGTATGAGTGACTGTGGCCGACCGTACGAAAGAGCTACCATGGGGTACCTATGTTACCGACTGGCCGACTGTACCAAACAACACTCAATCCGTAGTGGCTCTATTTTTATTTTAGGACCTACCTATAACCGCAGAGGAAGTCTTAGTATGGTCTGATGCCAAAAATTTTGGAAAATAATAATGATAATAAATTAATAATGATAAAAAATATGAAGCTTTTTATGTTGTCACGGAATTCACAAAAAAAAATTAAAAATACTCAAACAAGAACCTCCTCCTTCTTTTAGGATTCAAAAATATTCAGAAATTAAAACCACTAACGCCATCTAGCGTCGAGTAGCGAAACTTTTACGGCGAAACTGACTGACGTTTCTCGCTCTATCTTGTCTACGGCCACTTGGCACATCGAAGTTAAATTTTTGACAGATGTTCAGTGGTCATCTTATTTTTTATTTTTATGCCTCCTTGCATTTTGATACAAAATTTTATTTAGTTATCCCGCAAAGACCGTATTACGTGAACGAGATGAAAATACAAGCCCGCGCCAGTGCAGAACTGTGGAATGTCGACCGCTAGCATCGGTGAGTTGTGTTAGCTATGAATATATCATGTAATGTCCTTATTTTTAACTGATTAAAAAAAACTGTAGTCAATTGGCTGTTAACCTTTTAACTAAAAGCGAGATGCGCGTAATTTGACGCTGCTCCGTATATAATTTTATTACGTTTTCGTATCTTGACGCATGTAACTGGCTGACCAGACTATTTGAGTGGCCACTCTGAATTTATAACTGCAACTGAAAATGTAAGTAGATTCTTGTTTTTCTCGTGTTTTCGTGACATTTGTTTTCACTTATCGGCGGTAATTATACACTTATCGTACATTTAAACCTTTGATTAGGTGTTAACTGTTTTTGATAAATCGCTAACTTGTATTTTCGCAGTTTATTATCTTTTTTTTCAGCTATCATGTGATTTGTGGAGTTTTCTTTTGGTTTTTCTTGTTTTTGGGTAACTTCTTTGGTGTTGTTTATTAGTTTATGGTTTAAAAAATAAAATTCTCAACTGCAATTTTTTTCGGAATAGATTGTTTTAAATTTAATTTTCTTTATTCCATCTGGATTTTGACAAGTTACTACACTTACAAGTGTAGTAAAGTGCTTATCTAAAGTTTAAAAATAACTTTTAAAACTTGTAAACTATAAAATTCTTTCATAGCATTTATTCATTTTTGCTTTTTGCACCTTAATTTTCTTAAATTTTTTAAACAACTATAACTCCCTAAATAATCTAAGGATGTTGTTACATGGACATCTTTAGATTATTTTATGGAAGCATGTTCGCTTCAGTTACAACTTACAACCTAGTAAACCTATAACAAAATAGTAGTAAATAGTAGTAAATAATATTAAAAGTTACAAAAAATCTGACACTATACTTAATACTGTCTTGTTATTAACTTTGGGTGTGGCCAGGCAGCCTCTATGTCATATCAATTTAATAATTTAAGCCATATCTTTGAGCAACATTTAAAACTCTTATGTTAAAAAAAATTTTAGAAGGTCGGCTTCACAATACAGGAGATCCTGGATTCAATTATTGGTCTAATGCTCAATTTGTGGAAGCATGATATATGGGTTCCAATAGGAAACATTTTTACTACCTTATTTACAAAAAAAGATCAGACACAAAAAGGCAGAATTTCAAAAAAATATATACTGTACTGTACTGTAGGTACTCTTTAATTTCTTCCAGCCATACCTCCTTACATTTTTTTTTTGGGAAATTTGTGAGTGACCATGTGATCAAGTTAAACATTTTAAATCTTCAAATAAAAGTTGATAAGAAACCAAACAAGTGGCTGCCAACATACATTATAATCTAACATAACATAATAATTATGTAATCTAAAAAGGGTAAAATGTACTTTAAAAATAGTTTTGAATTGGTAGTTCCTAATTGGTATTTTTTTTGCCAACCTAATAAGTATACGTTTTTTTTATTAGGTCCCTCCGCCGCAATGACGATTTCGTCCGACCATATTATGCTGCTGGCCTTCCCAATTAAATTAAATACATTAAATTACAGACAAAAAACTTCGTCAAATTCGCCTCAAAAGCAATTAAGCAACTCGAAGTCGATCTTCTGTTCGAGTTTATGCCAGTCTAGTTTTCGGCATACCTAATTCAGGCGGTCTTAAATTAAATGTCTTAAATAAATGTTAGTATTTGCAATACAGGTTTCAAATCAAAATACGAGAGTTAAAAACCATAAACGCCTCATTAGCATTGGACCGCATTCGGCCATCAAATACCTAACTAAATAACATGCCTACTGGCCCTAACATGAGAACTGTAGATTAAATACCTAACTAAATAACATGCCTACTGTCCCTAACATGAGAACTGTAGATTCGGTTTTGTCTTCACTTGCACTATAGATTATTCCATGAAATAGATGAATTTTTTTTGTTTTTCTATTTTTTGGGAGCAACACGAAAAAAGGTTTTCTACATAACTCTCGTTTTTTTATAAAGCTTGATGGTATTCGAGCTGTAGCTAGTTCTATTATGAAAAAACTTGTTTATATCTACCAAAAAAAAATCGTTGTCGGCATTTTATTTTTATTTTTCTAAAGTTTTTAAATTGATGCGAAAAACTAAGTTTGTGAGTGAGTGTTCACGCCTGTACCTACTTGCTGGACGGATTTGCATTAAATTAAGAATGGATAAACATAGCTTACACTTCAGAATAACGCATAGGCTACAAATTACCTAGCTTTTTCACGCGACATCGTCCGCAACAAATATAGGCAACTTTTTATCTAAAGAAAGCCCTTCCGTGCTTCAGGGGGTCTACCGGCTAAGATGAAGCCGATTACTATTGGCGAAAATCGAAGTTCGATTTATGAAAAATAACCCCCCAGTTCATTTTACTGCCACCCGGCAGTAAAATGAACTGGGGGGTTACCCTTGACGCTGTTGCGATCAAATTGAAAAAGTTTAAAAATTAATTTCTCTTTGAATTCGCATAGTAATGCTTTGATTTTAAATACTTTGTAATGTTTATTCAAAGGTAAGGCTGTTTTATTCAATAAAAACACAAAATGCGTCATAATTTGTAAAATATTAAATTTTGTAAATTGCGCCATATTGCGGCTGTATTGGAAAAACGCGTCAAGGGTAGAGGGGCTGGGTGGGTGGCAGTACATTTTTCAAAAATCGAACTTCAATTTTCGCCAATGGTAATCGGCTTCGTCTTAGCCGGTAGACCCCCAGAAGGCACGTTATTCCGATGATTATTAGAAACTAGCTTTTCGCCCTCGACTTCGTCAGCGGTAAAAAAGATAAAAGGTTGCAGCTCTATTTTTCCACCGTCAATTTCAACCCAATCGGTCAAGCCGTTTAGTAGTTGACATACCGACAGCAGCGCCACCTACCGGGTCCAATTGTATTTTTAAATCATCCCGGAAATCATCGAAATACCCATATAAAATTACAACCCAATCGGTTAAGCCATTTAGAAGTTATGTGAAAAAGATAAGTACGGAAGGATAATTTCTTACCACCCGTTGTCCTATTTCCCGTTTTCCCGTAGGAATGAAGCATCTTCCCGCGGTAAAAAGTAGCCTATGATCATCAGAGATAATGTCGGTTTCTGATGGTAAAATATTTTTTCAAATCGGTCCAGTAGTTTCGGAGCCTATTCAATACAAACAAACAAACAATTAAATATTTCCTTTTTATAATTTGATTTAATTCTACTATAATCCGTGCAGGATCAGAATGGGATAATACCTTTTGGAACTGAGAAGCTCGCGGTACTGTAGCGTCAGCATTTCGGCAAACTCTAGTTGTCTATGGCAAACTCGCGTCGAAACTTGCATGTGTTTTCTGTGCGCTTGGGTGTCTGCTCGAGTTTTATCACGTTTTATTCAATTAATGCAATAACATTTAATCCTTTTAGATTACAACCATTAAACATTTTTGTGTATTTCCAATTTCATAACCCTATGATAGAACGTAGAACTAAAATTTTTTTTACTGACGCTTCTCGAGAACTGTCATTTTCGATTCAGTTCCAAAAGGTATTATCCCATTCTGATTCCGCACGGATTATACCCGCTGTGTACTGATTAGGTTTGAGAACCCCTGATGTACCCACTGAAAGCTAAAAAAGACCTAACGCGGTCGCATTTTTGTCAAACGAACGGTCAAGTTCAGTTAAAAATAACTCGCGTACGTAGTGGCGGCTATTTGCGAAAATAAATAAGTTTTAACTATTTATAAAGTGCCTCTTTGCGTTCAACATTATTGTCACGCCTACGGGAGCTTTAAAGGCCAAAAAACTTAGGACACTAGACGATGTTAGACGTGATGTATGTATTGATACCTCTACTCAAACAATACACTCTAATAGTTCGCTTCGCCCCTAACTATGAACTCGCGATGTACTTTGCAACCCCATATCTCGGCAACCCCTCGACCGATTTAATTCATGTATTCACTTATTCAGAAGCTCGAGACGCTAATAATATTTTCTTAATTTACTGGCGCTAGTAAAGTTGTGCTTTCCCCTTCGCCTTCAACGATTTTAATCTTTGTTCGCCTTAGGCTAAAAATACCACACATCGTTTAAAGTAGTCAAACTCAAACTCACGACACTTTACTAAAATACTATTTTTTATGACATCCCTAAACAGTTCAAGTTTTATTTTAGTCTTAAACTTGTTGGAGCTCAGCTTTAGATGAACAGGTTTTGGTTGAAGGCCTAATCTGTAACTTAGATTAAGTTAATAGTTAGCTAAAGGCTAGATTTTGCAAATTTTTAAATGTCACTTCTTTACTAATCCTACTTATATTATAAATGCGAAAGTTTGTGAGTGAGTGAGTGTGTTTGTTACCTTATAACGCTGAATCCGCTGGACGGATTTGGATGAAATTTGGAATGTAGATAGCTGAGACATCAGAATAACATATAGGCTACATATTATCACGCTTTGGTGCTTAGGAGCAAAATAAACACACAAAGATTATCATATAGTGGCTATTTGTATAAAAGTGAACGACACAACCATTTACCAAAGACCCTCTGTCATCACGTAGCGTTGAGCTATTTACTTTTGTAAATCCATCGAAAACTGAACAACGGTGAATTTTAATGCACCAAACAGGCCCAAATGTGCCGCAAAACTCAAACGATGCACAACAGTGAAGAAGTTGTTTTTAATTATCGCTGTCATCCGTCACTGTCACAAAAATGGTATATCAACAAAGCAATAAAGGAAAAATCTACAAGTTTAATTACTCAAAACAGGCAAAAAACATAAGTTCAGTGATAGCTACTTACAATCTGAAAGAGCCAATAAATCCTTACTTTAAAAACTCTGCATCCAGCAGTTTTATCAAAGCTCTTTACAAAGTTGCGGTTGCATCCTGAGATCTTTTGGCCAGACGAAATGGGTCGTCCGTTGTGTGCATTGCTGATTGCTGGTTATTCAGGGAAGAATAGGATGCACCAGACCTCGAAGAAAAATAAAGATACGATGTTCTGACCAAAAAATCAGCGTACCGTGCAAGTGTAGAGTCCCGAGCGACCATAGTCCCATAACATCAGCTATTGATGGTGTAACATTAGTAACATGATCGCTTTATTTCCATTAAGTAAGTACCTAGGACCGGACACTGGACAGGTGCACTTTTACATAATATCAGAGTCTCGCCTATTCATTGTTGACAACTCTGATAGGCTTTCCACATACTTCAGACTGACGAGAAGATTGGAGCATGTGAAAATCCCTAAACCGCCTGCGTGGTGGTGTTGCCCGCATGAAAGATATGTGAGAAATATAGCCAGAAGAGATGTTTTGTTACAATCTTAAACCATACCGACAACTTCACGTCGTCATACCTGTCCTGATGCTCCACAGTGCAGCTTATCGGATTTCCTGGAGGCGACCCCAGCGCGACGTGTGTGTGTGACACTTTCAACACGAAAGAAGAATAAGACCGACGATTCAAAACGGTTGTTTCAGACTATGGCATCGTAGATGCTAAGAAGACGCGTTGGGTGTTTCAGAAGAGTAGCTCATAGAAAAAAACACTATTCAATGTGATAGAAATAATATGGTTAAGTATCTCCTGATATTATCTCATATTTTCTGGTGTCAGAACCCAATTATTATGATCGTTCTCTTTGAAATGGTATGATGCGATTAAATTAAAAAAAAAAATTTTAAAGTTTTTCTCTGTTAAGTAACTTTGTGCCTTTAATACGAGTAGGTGACGCTAACTAGCTCTGTTGGAGATCTTTTACAGTTTTATTGAACGCCAGAGAGATGTTGAGACCTGTGACGTACTGCAGCGAATGCTGATAAATATTCATTCACCAAACAGCGCAAGCAAACGAGATGTACACACGACAGCACGTCGACCCTTACACGCTAGCACTCTATTCGGTAACGTTACAGGCAACTTTTCAACAAAAGTGTACAGTTTTATTGATTCGCGATATTTAAGGTAATTAATTTGCCTAAAAACCAATCGCGATTCGACCCGTTTCGAATACAATAAAAGTGTACAGTCTGACGTGTTGTCGTGTGTACTTGGGTATCAAACTACGCATTAGGGCTATCTAACATCGGTAGAGGCAGTGTCCACAACGACCACAAAGGCCACAAAGGCACGAAGACTTGGGGCGAGACCAACTGAACAGAGACAACCCAGACTGAAAGTTTGCAATAAGGAGTAGCAGATTAGCGGACTCAAAATAATAAGATAGGGCTAAAAAGAAAAGATAATCTTTGAGTGTTTCTTGAAATGTAGGTAACCCGCGTTAAATCAGTTAGACGCCTATAACAGTAGGTATCTGCATCTTTGTTCCGTTCAGTTTGGTAGAAGCAGACAACAACGCGTGGTCCACGGGATCGAAATCTCGGGCCAACGCTTTGATAGTGCAGGGGGTCTGTTTTAAGTACATCATACCTACTAGGTGGTAAAAAATATGCTAGATACAATTTGCAAAATCACCACGTTTATCCTTTTTCTTTTAGCCACGTGAATGAAGTCGTGGGCACTAGCTATCAACACTAATATTATAAAGAGGAAAAGTTTGTAAGTATGTAAGTATGTAGGGGGTAATCTCCAAAACTACTCATCCGATTATAAAAAATCCTTCACTAATGGGAAGCTACGTTATTGCTGAGTGCTTTAAGCTATGTTTTATTGTGATAACGGAAAAAAAAACTAAGTCTGCGCGGACGAAGTCGCGGGCAAAAGCTAGTAACTGTAATAAGAAAGAAGGTTCTGCGTTTGTTTGTTTGGTATAATCCGAAACGACCTAGGCGCACGCAAGGGAAAAAAAATCTACATAATTATCTTGCACAGATAACGAAGATTTCCTTTTCCGTGTACCGAGAAAATTCACCGATTTTACCCATAACTTTCTTGATAGAAATACATATTGTAAATAAGCCACGGAAAATTCACCGGTTAATAAATGTTGAAATTCTTAATAGACATTTCTTTAATATTTACCCTTGACTGTCTTAATGTCTCCTTTATAAACAGGACAGTAAACAGGCGCTCGAAAAATATACTATTTTACTCGTAATAGCCAATGATTTGGGGGGGGCGGGATCATGATCCCCGAATGAAAACTTTCAGCTCTCTATGTTTTGCACTCATTAAGTTATTTCTTATGTTTCGCATATGGAATCGTAGAACCGCAACTTTCATCGAAAGAGCCACATCGGCTCGCGGGCCGGCCGCAGGTTGCCGACCCCTGGCCTAACCCGTGATTTCCTTCACATTTAGTATTTTTTTTCTTTCTAAGGCCCGCCGCATACAGACGGAAAAACCGAATGGAGATTCCGAACGCAGCAACTGCATACAAATCGATGAAAATTCCGGACGAAAAAAAGCCGTATGTGTATGGTAGGTCCATAGACTTGTATCTGCATACACTGCGTTCAGAATCCCAATTCGATTTTTTCCGTCCGGATTTCCGTCTGCGACTTGCGAGTAAAGCCGCGCTACTTGCTATGTTGACAAAAAGCCTAACTAGACATTCCCACTAAAATATCAAGTTATTTTACAGTTACATAACCCGGCCAGACGTTTTTAGTAAACCTATTAGAGCTATCAGAGCCTAACTTAAATGTTGTATATTTTATCTCGTACTGACCAAACCTGATGTGGAAATGTGAAGCGACCATCGTGTTTTATCAAAACTATTCGTAGTGCTTTAATTGATTCCAATCTCTGCAGGCTGTAGGTATGTGTTTTAAGGACTGATTTCTTTTTGTGTTTTAAATACGGGGCAGTGGCTTAGTTGCGTATTATGCGGTGGTCGTCAAAAATGTGTTCCGCTCTTCTAAGTCCGACCTTTACCTTTCTAGGCATAGAAACAGTCCCGGATCTAGGAGGGGGGAGGGGCAAAACGGGGCAGCAGCCTTAGATGAAAACAAATTTCATCTAAGGCAGCAGCTGACAAATTACGTACAAGGGCGGACTTATTTCAATAGTTTCTTCCAGCCAGCCAAATAAGTTGTGAAATAATATTTACTCAAAAAAGCTCGTAATGTGGTCATTAATTCGACAACCTTCTTTGAGCAAAGGAGGACTTGCGGGCTACTTTGATTAGGCGCCAGAAAAGTTGTATGGAATTTCATTAATGTCGTGTTTTGCGGCCAGAAAAACTGTATGAAAATCCATTAATGTCGAGTTTTGTTTCAAATAAAATAGAATAAAAATAGAACTCAAAAGTCAGGCACAAAAAGTATTTATTTAGAATTTGGCTGTTTGGGTGCTGGCAGTCTACAAATTGCATAGAAAAAAAAAGCGCGGCCATATTGTTTTCGCCGCTTCGCGCGTTGTTCGAAGTGATTTTTTCTGTGCGTGCTGTTTTTGTTGTAAATAAAAGTGAACTCTTCAAGCAACGAATCCTCCGATTCAATGTGTTTAACAACGCCGAGCATAAAAAGGAAGCGAAATAAGAGATTTAAAGGTACCAATTGCTACCGAAGTCAAAGGAAAAATACAAGTTTATCTACGAAAAGTTTGCGGAATGAAAAATCAACAGAAAGTAAACTAAGACAAAAGGTAAGCTGATTCTATTTAAATTACTCGCATTGTTTGAGTAAAGCACTATACAAGCCTTGGTCTGCAATGAGTGCGCTTCTGGCCACGCTATGATGGCCTCGAGCTTAGCTTAGCTACGCTCTCGGCCGTCAAGCTTGGTCATCATTGCAGCCCTTGCTGTCCGCGCTATAAAGGCCTCGACCTTCGGTCTCGGCCTTCATTTCAGCTTGTCCATCAAGGGCTGCAATGCTGACCACGCTGTGAAGGCCTTGAGCTGCGCTACGCTGCACTCTGTCGGCCATCAAAAGCGCGCCAGAAACGCACCCATTAAAGACCGCGGCAGTAATGTACTATTTGAAGGCGGGAGACGGCCAATAAAGTAGGTACCTACCTACATGAACAAACAACACATAATTTCACATAAATAATACGTTCAGTAGGTAATTGAAACTTTTTATTGCACAAATTTTACAAAAATGGTTTACAGTACAAAGGCGTGCTAGCTAGATAGCATTTAGTTAATATACATGCTAATATATAAATGCTAATAGAAAAACCTAGGTAAAATTTAATAGACTACATGCAACCCTTATTCTACATATTATCCTTGCACGATGGCACACTACCCGCTACCGGGTACTGACGGAAGACCAGCGCCGTAGGCTTAGCACGCGGGCCATTTTGCCTACTCTCAACTGTCACCTTAGCCACTGTTCACTGTCACCTCATGACCTCAGTAGTGTTAAGTGGCTAAGGTGACAGTAAAGTTGAGAGTAGGCAAAATGGCCCGCGTGGAGTGGTCCACTTCTCCAGCACATGCTGAGTCAGAGCCCCTTTGCATTTGCCACATCCACATTCCTTTCCTGTATTCCGTATATTGTATTTTACTCAATTTGTCCTGATTCGTTTTTTGTGTATTGTTTTTGTGCCTTTTTGTTGCTTGCCTTCTAGTGAAAAATATTTTCTTTGCTTTCTTTCGTGCTCTCTGTATAAGAGTGTGTGTGTGGTTTATGCAATTTTTTTTTCAAATTCAAATTCAACCGAGCCATCACGCAAGAAACGTATCTATTTTAACGTCTTTTAAACTGATGTGGCACCGTTTAAACGATGTTTAAACTGAACGCTCATGCAGTAATTACTAATAAGTCAATGATGCGTTCATCCTAGACTAGACCAAATGCTTATAGGAACGACGACGTTGTCTTTTGTATTTAGTTTGGTCGAAAGTCTAAAGTTAACCAAGTACAAAGTCGCGTCTTGAGATTTTTTGGCCATGTATCCCGACGAGACAACAACTCCATTGAGCGCATTGTAATGCAGGGAAGGGCACTAGAACTCAGGGAAAACCACCGATGCGATGTACTGACCAAATCAAACCTATATAAATCTTCAGAGAGCATGTCAAGCCACCAGCGGAGGTAGCATGACTTTTATCGAGGCGGATTTATCCAACAAAATGCTGATTTATCAGCTGAGTGGGTTACCCACTATATGTAGACGTCAAAAATGCTGATAAACCGCCATTTTGTTGGATAAATCCGCCTCGATAAAAGTCATGCTACCTCCGCTGGTGGCTTGACATGCTCTCTGAAGATTTATAGGTCTTGATTTGGTCAGTACATCGCATCGGTGGTTTTCCCCGAGTTCTAGTGCCCGATAAAAGTCATGCTACGGGGACTGGTGTCTCAAGTCTCTCCTTTCGTGGCAAGCATTTGTAAGTCTGGGGTAGTCCTTTCGTGGCAAGCATTTGTAAGTCTGGGGTAGTCCTTTCGTGGCAAGCATTTGTAAGTCTCGCATTCGACACATCGATTAATCTCGCATTCAACACATCTCGGAGGAAAAAAATCTCATGTCGTTTCGATCTCGAAAAAGGCAAACATCTCGCAGAAACATCGTGCCTTTGAGGTCATTCTTTGAATGTCGAGGAAGACTTCCTGAGAATAGGAAATGTGCAATGAAATTTGCCGCAAAATCAGAATTTTATTATTTTTACTTCGAGCTGTGTCGAATGCGAGATTCCCGAGAATTTAGCCCCCTGATGGTCGATAAATTGAGTTGAGTTCGTATGGTCCTTCATCCATGACCACTACATAGATTTGCAGAGGTGCAGATAGTTTACGTTAAAAGGTCTTTCAAAATTAGGGATGGTTGGTGAAAACGGGCATTCAAATTCAAAATGCTTTATTGTAAAAAAAGGTAAGTAATATTTTGTTTCCTGGCTCCCAAACTAGGATATCCTGTGCTATGGGATTAGCCCCCTGATACGGCATTAGCCCCCTGATGGTCGATAAATTTGACCAAGGCTCCCAGAATAAAGAAATCACAAGGCGGAGGAGTGGCGGCCGAGAACGGGACGTCGGTCGGTAGGCAGACCAGCGGCCCGGTGGTCAGATGACATCTCTGAGGTGACAGAGGGCCCGTGGATGCGAGCAGCGAGAGACCGAGAAGGGTGGCGTGAAGGGGAAAGGGCCTATACCCAACAGTGGGCAAATATGGGCTGAAAATGATGGTCGATAAATAGACGTGTTTTGCTTTCCCTCAGAGTGATGTCAACAAGGAGCGGTCAGGCGGGGCTGAGGGCGCGCCGCGGGCACAAGGAGCGCAGTAAAAACTTCACCGAGGCCGAGAAGAGAACCGTGCTCGAGCTGATCGCGCGACACCGCGACGTGCTGCGACAGGGGCGGTCCAACAACGCGACCAACAGGAGCAAACAGGTCAGATTACAGAAGAGATCAGTGCTTGAGCTCGGTCAGATTACAGAAGAGAGCAGTGCTCGAGCTGATCGCGCCACACCGCGACGACGTGCTGCGACAGGGGCGGTCCAACAACGCGACCAACAGGAGCAAACAGGTCAGATTACAGAAGAGATCAGTGCTTGAGCTCGGTCAGATTACAGAAGAGAGCAGTGCTCGAGCTGATCGCGCCACACCGCGACGACGTGCTGCGACAGGGGCGGTCCAACAACGCGACCAACAGGAGCAAACCGGTCAGATTACAGAAGAGATCAGTGCTTGAGCTCGGTCAGATTACAGAAGAGAGCTGTGCTAGAGCTGATCGCGCCACACCGCGACGACGTGCTGCGACAGGGGCGGTCCAACAACGCGACCAACAGGAGCAAACAGGTCAGATTACAGAAGAGATCAGTGCTTGAGCTCGGTCAGATTACAGAAGAGAGCTGTGCTCGAGCTGATCGCGCCACACCGCGACGACGTGCTGCGACAGGGGCGGTCCAACAACGCGACCAACAGGAGCAAACAGGTCAGATTACAGAAGAGATCAGTGCTTGAGCTCGGTCAGATTACAGAAGAGAGCAGTGCTCGAGCTGATCGCGCCACACCGCGACGACGTGCTGCGACAGGGGCGGTCCAACAACGCGACCAACAGGAGCAAACAGGTCAGATTACAGAAGAGATCAGTGCTTGAGCTCGGTCAGATTACAGAAGAGAGCAGTGCTCGAGCTGATCGCGCCACACCGCGACGACGTGCTGCGACAGGGGCGGTACAACAAAAAAAAAAATGTTGGTTCACAATAACATAATAACCGCGACGTGCGGACCCCGGCCTTCTCAAAGCGCGCGTGCGATGTGGTGCCCGTCATTGCGAGTGCGGACGCAAGTGACAGTATAATAAGGCCACAATTTAATTATTTTTGGGTATTTTACACAGAATTTTTTGTTTCAGTATTGTGCAAATAATCACCCCTGAGTCGGGTGTCAGTCACTTTACAAAACATCTTGTATACTTGCTCGACAGCTCAGTTGATGTAGCGTCGTAGACGCAGATTTTCAAAAAATCCGAGTTCTAGCTCCACTCAAGTCGAAACTATTAATCTTGTTAAATCTTTCAATAAACAGATTGCCACCCAATCTGTTACTAGCCAATTAAATTCATTTAAATACTCTAAAATACAAGATTCTTCTCAAACTAGGTTCAACACTAGGTATAACTTGATGACTTGGTACGGAAAACTGGTATTACCAGTCCCTGGCCTATAGATGGACCGATCTGCATAATTTTTAACTGCCAAAGCTAAACCTACTGGTTTTCAAATCTAGTACGAGTATTCGACCTCTGGCTAACACTAGGTAGAAAATGTAGGCAGTAACAGGCAGTGTTGCCAGGTTAGGCGAAATGCCGCCATTTAGGCAAATTGCATGGTTTGAAAAAAATTCCAACCTTTTTACCGCGACTTTGTTCGAGTTGACAAAAGAAAAATAACTACGTACTAACTAAATTAAATACCTCCGACATTTTAGCTTCAAATAATCATATTATCTCATTTTAGCATCGATATAAATACCATTTTAGCTTCAAATAATCATACTGGACACCATCATCATCATCATGCTGAGTAAAGGCCTCTTCATGCTCACGCCACCTCTCACGATCCTGTGCCAGGTGCAACCACTGTTTTCCGGCTACTTGGGCTATGTCGTCGGACCATCTGGCTGGTAGTTTGCCAACCGATCTTTTCCCCTCTCGGGGCACCATTTCAGTGCTATTTTCGAGGGGTGGTTTTCGGGTCTTCGCATACGAATACTTAGTTAGATGATGAACGTAAAAATGCCTGGTTAACTATCTACTGAAAAAATACAATTAAATAATTATGGATTAAGATAACATTCAAATCGTAATTTGTCTGATAGTGCGACCCCAGATCTATTTTGCCGATAGCGATATTTTTATAGATATTCACATAATTCTAAAGCCAGGCTAAAGCTAAACTATTGGTACACCTAAGGTGTCAAACATCCATCCATACAAACTTTCACGCAGGAAAGCCCAAGTCGAGTGGTCTGTTCACCCACCCAGTGTGAGTGAAGGTGCCACTGGACGCTGTGTAAATCATCTCATTACGTAGATGCCTCAGTAGAACAACACTCGGCACTGCACCCATCTATTGTGACTATTGTGAGTGAAGGTGCCACTGTACGCTGCATAAATCATCTCATTACATAAACGCAAAGGGCTTAGTTTATTTTCTAAACAACAGAACAATGTTTTTCTGGTCGACAAACCAGTGGTATCAGCTGCCCAAATGTTCGAGCAACTGAACTGATCAGCTGAATTATTGTTGTTTGTAATAACGAAAATATTGCCTTGAAACAAAAATTGGTCAGTCTAGCTTTTCATGATATGCATGAAATTTTGTTTTAAGTTTAACTTAGTTGTATCACGCCGTACATAATCTACAATAGATGCGGTGGCAAAACTTTTTATCATCAAAATAATCGTTCAGTTATTTTATCAAATCGTTTAACTGTTTTATCGTAATTTGAAACAACTAGGTATCTGCTTTACAAAAAGTTTTAATAAACAATTAGGTGAATGAATGAGTCAGAATTGTTCACGATTTTGGATATTTTCCACTTAATAACTACTAAATAAAAAAATTAAAATAATCTCGATATTTTAGCTTCAGCATACATATCTCATAAACGGCTGTACCGATTTTCATAAAACTTAACTAAGAACACTCGCTAGGAAACCAGCTTTCAAATTAAAAATAATACGCATCCAAATCGGTTCACACGTATCCTCTTAAGTGATGCATGAAAAGGTATCTTCAGACAGCTAACGTTCCACACTTCATTAATTTGTATTTTAGTATCCAAACATGTTTTGATTATTTGATTATTTCTAGATTTTTCAAAATGTTTTACGTTCTCATTTAGTATGGTCACATTCTTGAATAATTTTACCACCTAGCTCGTAGGTAGGTATGTAAAACCTGACCTAGGCAGGAGACTGAGAGGTAGAGGTACCATCTATACATCAGGGGTTGCCAACTATGGACCGCGGACCCACTCAATGTTCTAAGAATTTTGTCGGCCCTTTTCAGTTTCCGGATGAAACCATGACACAAAACACACACGAAATCGTTTTTAAGGGTTCCGTAACTCAAAAGGAAATAACGGAACCATTATAGGATCACCGAGTAGTCTGTCTGTCAAGAGGTCAAGACCCTTTTTCTCAAGAGTATTAAATACTTTCAAAGTACACAAGTTATGTGTTTCAGGAAGTTTTCTATACAGGTCGCACTATATGGACGAGATTTCAATTCAATTTTGTAACTAAACTGGAGCTAATTTCATTCAGAGATTTCTGTTTCTGTTTTCTGGTCGACAAACCAGTGGTACCGCCCAAAGAACTAGAAATTCGAGCAAATGTTATAATCTGCTGAATTATTGTTGTTTTGTTGTTTCGAATAATTAAAATAATACTGTGTGTAAAAATGGCTGAAAAAAAGTAGCTCAGTTTAGCCACAAAATTGATATTATCATATTAGGTAGACATTCGGGTTTCCCCACAATGTTTACCTCACTACTAATTTCCTACTGTACAACTAATAATAACAAACATGCAAAATCTTGTGTAAGTAGGCATTTAAAACTAAAGTGATAGGCAACAAACAAGTTGTAACCGTAATTCGAGATCCTGATAGCAGTGGAAATGCTGACTTGAAGTTGCAAGCTTACACCTTGCCTCGTGTACGTTTGATTCTATATACCTACGTACTATAATAACAAAAGTAAAAAATAAATAAAAATATACCGACTTCACTGGTGAAAACTTTCTTATTGTTGATATTCATAAACGTTTTGAAGATATTTTCGCTGAAAAAAAATAGGCGGCGCGCTTTTTTTCTGCGAAAATATCTTGCAATCTGTTATGGATATCAACATGAAACTGGCTGTGTTAGATAGCTCCACCTAATTCTAGTGTTAGATATTATGTTTACTTTTTCGATTCGTTTAGTGTATTTGCAGTGTATTTGATACAGGAATCGATTTTGTGCATTATTCTTTGCGTGCGGACTAAGGCCGGGTTTCTGAGTTGAGAATTTTACTAAGCACATACTTACGTATCGCTCTGTCACGCTCTTTTGTGAGAAATCTGCAGAGACAGGACGATACTTACCCATTTGCTTAGCAAAATTCTCAACTCAGAAACCGGGCCTTTGGCTCGGTTTCTGAATTAATAATTTTACTAAGCAAATACTTAAGTATCGTTCTGTCACGCTCTTTTTGAAGAAATCAGCAGAGACAGGACGATACTTACGTATTTGCTTAGTGAATTTCTCAATTCAGAAACCGGCAGTAATTCACTGTGCACGGCGCCTTAAGCACTGATTACGAAGAGTGATTTGCTGCTGTCCTTTGAAAAGTTCAGTTTTCCATCTCCGAAGTTCTTCATCTTCATCATTTTTTTAAGGGACCACATGAATGAATGAACAAAAAAAGAATGATCAAACTCGGTTCAAGTAGAAAAAAGTTCTGAGGTAAAATTTTTTTTTAGTTAGCTTGGATGTTAGTGTCCCACAGAGGTAACATAATAAAAAAAGACTACCTACTCTTTTTTATTAGAAGTCGGTAAAAAAGTAGGATGAAACAGAAGGCCTAGTTACAAGGGGCGTTCTATAAGTAGTGAGTATGAGATATAAATTCCTTGTAAAAAAATATATAGAGGGTGGCCCAAACATAGACGTCAAGCAAGAAAATATATAGAACACCAAGGGCTACCCGTATAACCCCCATGTATGTTCAGCCATTTTTTGTCGTTTAGATGTTATGAGGGTTATAAAGTTTTTTTTTAAAACCACTATTGGATTTTATTTTGTAACTTTTTTTTCTTTTGGCTATTCAGAGATATTTTTCATTCATTAGTGTCTCAGATATGTAACTTAACTATCACCAAAAAAATAATGATCAGCTATGTACTTCTAGAAGTTATCGTAATTTTGATCCGAAGTCCAAAAAAATTTTGTTTTCGAGAAAACAGTACTGAAATAGCTAGTATGGAGAAAAAATTTAGTAGAGGTCTCAAGGACGTTTTATTGATTTCAAAAACTTCCCCAAAGCCTTAGTGCTCTTTTTTTTTAGGTTTCGCTATTTAGACCCTGTAGTTATGATTGTGTGATTGAAAAGGAGACACTAGTGACTGCTGATTTCATACCAATAGTATCAGGGTAAAGTAACGAAAACCTAACACTGTCACAGGCTAAAGGCAGTAGGTGTCAGTCTTCGCTGTGTGGCTGTTGAAAATGGACGCGCCGAATCATCATTTGTATAACATCGTAAGTTGGTAAATAAATGCAAGGCTACGCAAATGTTGAAGGAAATATCTAAAGGGAACAATAATTTTCTTCGACTGCGCCCCTGGACCCTGTTTTAAGTTAATGATAACTTTTGCTTAGGTATTTGCGTCCTTAAAAAAACATCGTCGCCGCCCCCCATCTCGCGTGCAATTTTCCATCAGTGGTCGTCTAGAAAAAGTTGTTGTAAGTAACAGTTTACCGCTCTCATGCCCGTTTTCACCAACCACCCCTAATTTTAAAAGACCTTTTAACGAAAATTATCTGCGCCTCTGCAAGTCTAGGGGTCATGGATGAAGGACCATACGAATTCCACTCACAAGCGTTATGAGTTGAGTGTGTATGATCCTTCATCCATGCCCCATAGACTTGCAGAGGTGCAAATAACTTTCGTTAAAAGGCCTTTTAAAATTAGGGGTCGTTGGTGAAAACGGGCATAAATCCTATACAAACAAAGAAAACGCTTTTCGACCCCTTCTTCTTGGCGTACCTGTCCACTAATGGAGGTTGGCCGTCAGCTCTTCATATTCTTTTCTGTTCTTTACCAAGCGAAATGGATGTACGACGCTGGCTATCTCCGTCTGACCTCTGCCTGACCGTATTTTATATCCTTCTTTTCATTATCTTTTTTTTTCACAGATTTGTCAGTTAACTTTGTATCATTATTTAAAAAAAGTTTCCGTTCCTATATTTTTTCTGGAGAACAGATTAAACTTCTGCTTGATCGTATTTTTATCTGGGGGCACGGCAGTGCCCCCGCCAGGTCGAGCGCGAAGCAAACACTGCCGTACCATCCTTTACTGGAACCATTTCGCCGCATTTTCAGGCCCCTATTTGAGAACCTCTGGATAAGACCAGAACGCAGAAATTTTCGTCATCTAGTAAGCTATAATCACATACTTAAAATCCAAAATTTCAAGTCTGTAGGTCATTTAGTTCCGAAGTTAAGCGAAAGCAAAGTTTTGCATTTATGACACACACTCACTCACTCACTCACTCACTCACTCACTCACTCACTCACTCATGATCATCATAATAGAACTAGTACTTCCCATAAACTCAGAGAGCTGAAATTTGGTACAGAGTTAGGGTTGAATGGCCACATAAAGGGAAAACTATAAAAACTAGGATAATCGAAGATCTGGAGTACCTGGTGACCCTGATTAGAAAACACAAGAGCCCTAATAGAACTAGTACTTCCCATAAACTCAGAGAGCTGAAATTTGGTACAGAGTTAGGGTTTAATGGGCACATAAAGGGGAAACTATAAAAACTAGGATAATCGAAGATCTGGAGTACCTGGTGACCCTGATTAGAAAACACAAGAGCCCTAATAGAACTAGTACTTCCCATAAACTCAGAGAGCTGAAATTTGGTACAGAGTTAGGGTTTAATGGGCACATAAAGGGACAACTATAAAAACTAGGATAATCGAAGATCTGGAGTACCTGGTGACCCTGATTAGAAAACACAAGAGCCCTAATAGAACTAGTACTTCCCATAAACTCAGAGAGCTGAAATTTGGTACAGAGTTAGGGTTTAATGGGCACATAAAGGGAAAACTATAAAAACTAGGATAATCGAAGATCTGGAGTACCTGGTGACCCTGATTAGAAAACACAAGAGCCCTCATAGAACTAGTACTTCCCATAAACTCAGAGAGCTGAAATTTGGTGCAGAGTTAGAGTTTAATAGCCACATAAAGGGAAAACTATAAAAACTAGGATAATCGAAGATCTGGAGTACCTGGTGACCCTGATTAGAAAACACAAGAGCCCTAATAGAACTAGTACTTCCCATAAACTCAGAGAGCTGAAATTTGGTGCAGAGTTAGGGTTTAATGGGCACATAAAGGGGAAACTATAAAAACTAGGATAATCGAAGATCTGGAGTACCTGGTGACCCTGATTAGAAAACACAAGAGCCCTAATAGAACTAGTACTTCCCATAAACTCAGAGAGCTGAAATTTGGTACAGAGTTAGGGTTTAATGGCCACATAAAGGGAAAACTATAAAAACTAGGATAATCGAAGATCTGGAGTACCTGGTGACCCTGATTAGAAAACACAAGAGCCCTAATAGAACTAGTACTTCCCATAAACTCAGAGAGCTGAAATTTGGTACAGAGTTAGGGTTTAATGGCCACATAAAGGGAAAACTATAAAAACTAGGATAATCAAAGATCTGGAGTACCTGGTGACCCTGATTAGAAAACACAAGAGCCCAACCAAACTATTATAGATCGACATATACCGCCCTTACAAAAAATATTCAACTTGGTGGGCCGCTTCATTTGATGTCAAAAATCTAAGGTCTGGAGTATCTGATGAAGAACCCTCAGCTGGTATCAGCTTTATTAGAGATATTATGGTAATGCCCCTTCTACTATTGGTACATAAAAAAATCGACTGTCATTGCAAAAATCCAGCGTAGTGAGACACATCTTCATTTAATCTAGCCTATAGCGTCCCACTAGTGGTTCGCTCCGAACTATGAACTCGCGACCTAAGTTACAGATGTATAACTTTGCTTACGCCATTCGCGCAGGCGCGCGCGCGCTTTGCATTTAAACTATACAACCCCATATCTCGGCAACCCATCGACCGATTTGGCTCATGTTCGAATTTAAAAATTCTTTTAATTTAGTTTACCCGCCTATCAAATTTCATAACGATCCGACCAAATTTACTCAAGTTATCGTCGAACAAACATTCATACATACAAACATACATACATACAAACGCCGGATTGTTCCAGCAGACTCGGAGGACTTCGCTCGCTTCGCTCGCTCGTTCAACAAGAAATAGTCGGACGATTAACTTTATTCTACTCGAACGTTACACAAATTTTAAAACTGTGTCAAATAAGAAAATCTAATAAAATTAATAAATATGCCCTCGTTCCTACAAAAAGAAGTGAAATCCCACCAAAAACATTCTGTAAAAACTAGCCAGGTCTCGATGGATCTGCTTGTTTATCTCTAAAAAAGTAATGAAATCTAGACAAAGTCGTGCCAAGTCTAAGGTTCCTTACTGCGATTTCTTTATTATTATAGTTAATGTTGTGAGACTTGGCTGTTGAAGGGTACACAAGGGTACAAAACCAGGTGCTCCACGACACCATTGCACCAATCTGTCGCCAGAACCGCTTGTGTACCCTTCAACGGCCAAGTCTCACAACATTAACTATAATAATAAAGAAATCGCAGTAAGGAACCTTAGACTTGGCACGACTTTGTCTAGATTTCATTACTTTTTTAGAGATAAACAAGCAGATCCATCGAGACCTGGCTAGTTTTTACAGAATGTTTTTGGTGGGATCCCACTTTACATAATTCTAAAAGTACTCATGTCAATTTTTCCCCATTTTTAACTAAAAACGCCATTGTGTTCAGCACTAATGCCCAGTGGAATGAGTCCAGTGCATTCCAGTACCGGTTTACATTATTCCAGTAGCATTCCATCATTCCAGCGCTGGAATAATGTAAACCGGTACTGGAATGTACTGGACTCATTCCACTGGGCATTAGTGCTGAACACAATGACGTTTTCAGTTAAAAATGGGGAAAAATGGACATGAGGACTTTTAGAAATTGGCCCTTCTTTTTTTTTTCACGTGTTTTTAAGTAAAATGTTCATAAAAACCGTATCCGTTCCCCAGCTCGTGTGGTCGACGATATGCGAGGAGGTGAACAAGCGCTGCGGCGGCGACCGACCGCGCACTCCGGCCCAGGTCAAGATGTGGTACGAGAACTACAAGAAGAAGTGCAAGATGCGCGCGCACGACACGCAGGTAAGGACCGGCAATAATACCATCGCTGATCGGCAATATTACCACGCAGAGCGGCAATATTACCATAGGTGACCGGCAATATTTCAACACTGACCGACAAAATTACCATATTTTCCCGGCAATATTTCCACGCTGACCGGCAATATTACCATAGCTAATTTACATAGCTTACTGGCATTATTGCCACACATGACCGGCAATATTATCACCTACAGTCCGTAATAATGCCGTATCATGCTGGTATTATTGCTGTTGCTCCCGGCAATATAACTATCACTAGGTGCCATTGCTAGTCGGCAATCCGACTCCACTAGTGACTGTAGAGTGTAGTGAGATATGCAAGGAAGTAAACAAGCGCTGCGGCGGCGACCGGCCGCGCACTCCGGCTTAGGTCAAGATGTGGTACGAGAACTACAAGAAGTACAAGATGCGCGCGCACGACACGCAGGTAAGGACCGGCAATATTGCCAACGCAGGTCGGCAATATTTCCATATATTATCGGCAATATTTCCAAACGGACCGGCAATGTTACCGGCATTATTGTCTCACTGACCGGAAATATAATTATTGCTGACTGGCATTATTGCCACACTGACCGGCAATATTATCAACAAATATTGCCGTTGCCCCTGGCAATAATACCATTACTGGCTGCCAATATTACTATCATTAGGTGGCATTGCTAGTCGGCAATATTGCCACTATTAACCGGTAATATTCCCTCTGGAGGACGCTACTATAGTGACTGTAGATTGTAGTGCGATATGCCCTAAGGTCATGGCCAAACGCTTAGAAGCCTTTGAGATGTGGGTGTACAGGCGGATGCTTAAAATCTCCTGGACCCAGAAGGTCCGTAACACCACAGTGTTGCAGAGAATGAGGAAGAAAGTAGAGATCCTGAAGACCATCCAAAAGAGGAAGCTAGAGTACTTCGGCCACATAATTAGAAATAATAACAACAAATACAGCCTCCTTCAACTGATCATACAAGGCAAGATACCAGGCAAAAGGAGACCTGGTAGACCCAGGATATCATGGATCCAAAATCTGCGCGAATGGTTCGGGCAGAGCACCGGCTCATTGTTTCGTTTGGCGGCTTCGAAGGACGAGATAGCCAAACTGATCGCCAACCTCCGATAGGAGACGGCACGCAAAGAAGAAGAAGATGCCCTAAGGTGAACAAGCGCTGCGGCGGCGACCGGCCGCGCACTCCGGCCCAGGTCAAGATGTGGTACGAGAACTACAAGAAGCAGTGCAAGATGCGCGCGCACGACACGCAGGTAATAAAGTTATAACTTGCTACCGGCATTATTACCAACTTTCACCGGAAATATTGCCAACAACCCGACAATATTACCCTCAACGGCCGGTAACAGAAAAAATAACCAGTAATATTGTCTAATGTCAACATTACAAACAAAAATCGGCAAAGAATTCGGATTTTACCAACGAACTCAATATGCTCAAGATTCTACTTTAGAATCCTTCGCTCCGCTCTGGTTTCAAAGAAACACTCGCCTCGCCTTAAATATAGTCCCTCTGGTAACAATCTACTATTATTGCTATAAACCTGGGAGCACATCTCGGCCGCACGCAGCTCATTATCTTGTGGTCTAGACTGGAAATATTAATTGTGTTTTAGTTCATTATTTTAAATCAAATATATGTTTTGTTGTTACAGCATCAGCAACAAGACACGCCCGGTCTGCTAGACGGCATGCTCTGGCAGAGCATACATCCTCTAGACGTGACAGGTACTTCATTTTATATATGACTAGCTTTTGCCCGCGAATTCGTCCGCGCAAACTTAGTTTTTTTTTCCCCCGTTATCACAAAAAAAATGCCTATAACACTCAGCGATAACGTAGCTTCCATTAGTGGAATAATTTTTAAAATCGAATGAGTAGTCTTGGAGATTACCCCCTACAATCCTACATACTTACAAACTTTTCCTCTTTATATTAGTAAAGATATAGAAAAAAAAAGTAAAACTAAAACTTGTTGGTAAAACAAAGTAAAAACAAACAAATTCAATAATAAAAACTTACAAGTTGGTGCATTCAATAGAAACAAAACGGAACAAAACTATTTGTTGCCCTAATATTCCCTTGTTTTGTTTCAGAGGACGAAGGCGAGGGTCTCGCGCGGTCGGAAGAAGCACACAGTGTCAAAGACGATGACTGTTTACCGGTCAATGTTAGTATTCAATTAAATTAATTTATGTCAGACCAGGGCCCTTAGCCTGTAACGCAATGGCGGGTCAATGGCGTCCCGGCAGAAGGACAAAACCGGGCTCTCCTCGTTTTTCTCCTACAACCAGAGAACTAATCCTCTAGAATTATAATCAAAATATTCTTTGCTGTACTACAAAAACATTAAAAGGACAGACAGCGTTAGCAAATCGTAATTGAAGTCGTCACCTGACAGCCCATTTTGGCACCATTGTGTTACAGGCTAAGGGCCCAGGCAATCCACAAAATTCGCCTATATTCATATATTTTTGTTTCAATCAAAATAAAAAAAGAAAACATGTTTAAAATCAAATTATTTATCGCATAATAAATTTTTAAAGAAGAGAAGAGAAGAGAACACAAACGCCTTTGAAGTTTTGTGATATTTTTTGCAAAAAGCGAACACAATAATAACACCTCAATCTTACCGTAACCCAATTTTTGGGACCTAGTGCCATGATCCACAGACTAAAAAAATAAATAAAAAAAAAAACATTTAGAAAGGACAAAGTTAAAAACCTAGCGTTGTCTCGCTTTGACTGTATTAATTAGAGCGAGAGGGCGAGTGTTTTGAAGTCCATCCTAAATGTTTTCTTTAATGACACGGGTTATACGAGTACACACGACAGCACGTCAGAGTGTACACTTTTGTTGTAAAGTCGCCCGTAACGTCACCGAGTAGAGTGCTACCGTGTAAGGGTCGACGTGCTGTTGTGTGTACATTCTCTTAACATAAACCATAAGTATAGGTAATCTCTTTCGTTCCAGATGTCAAACGGCCGCCTGTCTAGTGCGAACGAGAGCGACGACACGACCCCCAACCCTTTAGAACCCCAGGTGCAAATCACCCCCCAGTCACCCCCCACGCCCCCCCACAAGGCGCTCCAACCCCCTTTACCCCCCCATCTGTTGCTGGCCAACCCGCTACATGCGATTGAACAGGTCAGTGTCTTTTATTAACTTTATAAAGTATTGACTCTTCTGTAGTATGGTAGCTTAAGAATCCCCTTCAGCTCTGCAGCCCTCTCGCTCGCACTTTTCAACATTTTAATTTATTGTAAGATAATGATTCAACTTTGGGCGATGAAATATAGTTGTAGACACAGATAATTAAGCTATCGACATGTGGACTAACTTTTAATTTCATATTCCTAGTGATAAAAAAAATATCACGGAACTACTACTTTTAAACGAAGTTCCGCGATAGTTTTTTTATTACTAGGAATATAAAATCAAAAGTTAGTCCACATGTCGATAGCTTAACTATCTGTGTCTGCAACTATATTTCATCGCCCAAAGTTGAATCATTCTCTTACAATAAATTAAAATGTTGAAAAGTGCGAGCGAGAGGGCTGCAGAGCTGAAGGGGATTCTTAAGCAAATGATTTTATAAGGTTTTACTGTAACACTTTAGGATTACTGCGACATAAGCGCATAACACTTAGCATCTAACTCAATACTATAAAATGTAATGACAACCCAAATTCAGGGTGTCGCAAAAAAGTGTCAAGCGGAAATCCAGAGATAGAGCACCCTCAGGGTACCCGAATCACCCCCATGTATGTTCAGCGATTTTTTGACGTTTGGAAGTTATGAGGCTTTTAAGGTTTTTTGGGAAGAATGACCTAGCATTAGTTTTTATTTTTTAACTTTTTTTGTATTTAACTTTTTTATTATTTTTTTTCTTTATTGGGGTCTTAGATAACTAGTCTATCACCAAAATAATAATGATCAGCTTTAAACTAGTAAAAGATACCGCAATATTGATCCAAAGTTCAAAAATGCTGTTTAAGAGAAAACATCATTGAATAAGTTAGTATGGGGAGGAAAAAAAGTAGGGGTCTGAAGGATTTTTGATTGATTTCAAAAACTTTCTTACAACTTGAACCTTCAAAAAAACATAAAAAATCTGTCACTTTATGGGCCTTTTATTCGAGTAATTAGCGGTCAAAGTTGAAAAACCGGTTTAGAGAGAAATTTAATTTCGATCAGTTTTCTTTTATTTTTGTTGATTGTGACAGAAAACATTGGAGACAATCAAACAATACAAATCAACAAAAATAGCTCAGTTTAGCTTCGAAATTTAGAAAACTGTGGAAATTTCCAACTTTAATATTGCCACTGTAACCGGCAGTACTACCTTAGCTGAAGAACACTACCAAACTTTTTTTTAAGTTTTTTCTAAAGCACTAACAAAAAAAAAAAAAATCCCGTGTTAGGGAATATTTTAAACATTTATAATAAGTTGAAAATTGAATTCATTCGGGGCATTAGACGGAGACTAGTTGAAGAAATTCGCATCGACAGTTCCTTGATTCCTGCACGGTATGCGAGAGGTTGCGGGTTCAAGTCCTGTTCCGAGTGAATTTTTTCAACTTATAAAAAAACTAAAATAAACTTAAAAAAAACTTAAAATAAACTTTAGTAATCGAATTTCCCTTTCCTACAGGTACGCCTCCAGCAAAACCTCACCTACCTGCAGAAACTGAACGAGCTCTCAAACACCCCCTTGAACCTGAGCCACCTCGACCAGGATGACAGAAAAAACGGTCACGAAACGCACGACCGACACAGAAGCGAGCAAAACGAACAGATACGACACGATTTCAGCTCTGCCACCGAGGAGGAAAGGCTATATTTCAGTGCCCGGAGGCAGCACGCAATCTGGGAGCACGAAGCCAAAATGAAGATCCTAAACATGGAATTGAGGCAGAAAGAGGAGATATTTTCGCTGCAAAAGCAGCTCTTTCTTATAGAGCTAAAGTTGAAGATGGATTTTTTAGAGAAGGCCAGTGCTAAGTAGGGTTTTTTTGTAAGTTTTTTGGCGTAAAATGGGGGTATTTTAAAGGCCTTACGCTGTGTTTTGGACACGGAATTTTGTGGATCATCATGAAGTTGAAAAATTCGCATCGACAACTACTTACGTGCTCGGTAAATCAATATTGACTGTATCAACAATTAATGAGCCGTTTTCAGCACAAATTCACAAAGCATTTCATAGCCATGCGCCTACAAGCGTGGCCATAGAAGAAACGGAATACGGCTTCCAAATTTCGCTTAGCACCGATTAATTTTGACAGCCGTATTCCGGTTCTTCTATGGCTATGCCTGTAGGCGCCATGCATGAAATGCTTTGCGAATTTTGGCTGAATACCAGAAGGAGTTTTTTTATCCTTAAAATAAATCTTTAGGCCTTTTTTATATTCTCATCTTATGTTCACGGGCTGTGTACCCGCTAAGCCAACGGGAGGTAAGTGAAGTGAGGCAACGTCTAACCGCTTTCGGTTCGTAGAAAGCTTTTCGCGTACTTTTACTTGCCATCTTTCCTCCTGGGCCCTTAGCCTGTAACACAATGGTGCCAAAATGGGCTGTCAGGTGACGACTTCAGTTACGATTTGCTAACGCTGTCTGTCCTTTTAATGTTTTTGTAGTACAGCAAAGAATATTTTGATTCTAATTCTAGAGGATTAGTTCTCTGGTTGTAGGAGAAAAACGAGGAGAGCCCGGTTTTGTCCTTCTGCCGGGACGCCATTGAGCCGCCATTGCGTTACAGGCTAAGGGCCCTGCATGAAAAAAAATAGTAATATGCCGACCGATTTTTTATTTTATTTTCTTTTAAAAAAAATACATTGGGAATTTATATAAAACATGCTGTTTTGTATAGTGACACCCAACTCAGGGGTATATTTACACGATACTAAAGAAAAAAATATATTTAAAAAAATAAAAATAAATCAGTGACAAATACCCAAAAATCATTAAATTGTGGCCTCCCTTACTATTTTACTAACGCTTGCGGCTGCACTCGCAATATCGGGCGCCACACCGTGCGCGCGCTTTTGACGGCTACGCTTGCGGCCGCACTCGCAATATCGGGCTCCACACCGGCGCTTGTGAAGGCTGGGGTGTCCGCACGGCGCGGTTATTATGGGACAAACTGAACCAGGTAATATTAGTGCAACAAAAACTTTTTAGAAAAAAAAACTTATTTTTAGTTTCAAGCGTTACTAAAACTAGCTTCTCTGAGTCGGGTGTCTCTTACCAGAACAAAACCCTGTATAAATAAGAATGTAAATCGTTTTTTTTTTTAATAACGTGCTATGTGTACGAAAGTTTTAAAAGTTGCTTTTCTATAGAAGTTTCTTGGCTTAGAGGGGTTTTTAATGTAGAGTAAGAGAGCAATGTGCCATTTTTAACGTAGGCTAGCGGCTTAGCCAAATTATGCTAACTCCAGGTTGTCTGTACACAAATTTTAGTTATACAACTTGTTACAAAAGGTCCCAACTCTTTTTGCAGGGTGCAACCTACTCGTCAACGGTTATACTTATAAAGATAAAAATTCTGAAAATATAAAGTTTTAAAATCAATTTTCAAAAATGTATTTTATCTCGATTGGTATTTTATTATTTCAAATTCAGAGACCCTTTGGGTGGCCTAAAAACTCTGACACCAGGGGTGGCCACTACCTCATACGAATACCTACCATTTCAAATTTTAACACATGATTTTATGCGTAGGTGCATAGTTTTAAGGTATTAAAACATTGCGAAAATCAATTAAAACAAAATTTTAAAATACTTTCCTTCCGCCACAGCGCTTACATTTCATTATTAAAAAATGAACGAATAAACAAAAACATTTGTGGTGTGATCTCTACCACCGGTTGCTACGTATTACTCTGTGAAAAGAGTTAGGAACTTTTGTATCGCGTTGTATTAGACTGGTGGGTCATCGAAAGTTAGACGACTCATCGAAAGAAGTTACCAAAAGATGTTGTGATCTTTGTGGTGTGGTGCCCCCTTAAATGTTTTATTTTTCATAAAATAGGTAAAATACGTAATTTTATTGATATTATTTCGTACAGGTATCTTATCTAACGTTGGATAGTTTTTATTAAGATTTATTTTTGGTTCGATTTTGAAAAAGTTGCAGAGATATTTTTTGTTTTAGGAAAAAAACATGTTTTAAAATATATTATTTATGTGACAGATATTTTAGTAATAACATTATACTTTAACGTTTTAAGAAGCTTAAGTTTTTTGCCTCAAAATTGGCTGTATTAATTTTACTTTCGCATAGTATTATATAACTTTTTTTTATTAGTATTAGCAATAAACAAGCAAGGCAGCTTACACTTTTACCGCGTATTTTTTAAATAATAAAACATAATATTTAGAACAAAGAAAAAAGAAACTGCCAAATGAACATAATCGATTGTTACTTGTTTTTAGTAAGTAGATCTATTCATTTTTGTAAATTTTACAAAAACAGAATGGACGTTTGGATAAAGGCCGCTTTTTTAATGCAAAAAGGTCCTAGTCTTAGGTGCCAATATAATATGTATTATGTCAGTAATATCATTCGTCAGTCATCTACACTTATTAAAATACTTCTTATCAGACGCTTGGTCTTAAACATGGTGTATATGACCATATGACTATCCACTCAGAACAATATCCACGCTTTAGGTATTATTATGACCTGTGGAATGGTAGGGCCTATTATATTATTGACATAATAAAAATTCTTTTAGGTATACAGAAAAATGTCAGAAATGTGCCAATATATCTGAAAGAAACCATTGTTATTACGTAGTTATTACATATATAAGAATAATTTTGTTATATGTATATCATTAAATATTAGAAATTGAATTTTAATGTAAAAAAAAACAAAATGTTTTTCATAGAAAGGCATAAAAATATTATAAAATAACTATATATTATACTAAAAATAAATGAATGAATCAGTATGATTTTACGTAAGATAAAAGAATAGTGCCGCCATTTTGAAGTCACACTGCAAAAAAAAAATTAAGAAAAGACACAATTAAATAATATGTGAGAAGTTACATGTAAGAACTATCGAGTCCACAATTTATAGATTTAAATAAAAAAACTACATATGCCTTTTAAAATGTACAAAAAAACAAATTAATGTTTTTATCCGACTACGAAGGCAAAGGTGGACAATGTTTTTGTATTTGTATGTAATTTTAAAATGACGGCCCTATAGTAAGTATTAGTGACGGTAGGAGGAAGGGACGGATAATAATAAAATTGCAGTACAAAATGTAATAAATAAAGTAAAAAAACAAATATATTACCTCATTATATACAATACATACATTTTAAATGTACATAAATAAATAATATAAAATAGAAGTAATACCTTTAGAAGGCGGCTTACACCTTCATTTCATTGTTGTATCAGGGTGGTCGCAAACTGAGGTCTCGACGAAATGTTTGCAGTCGCCCTTGAGGTTGGACGTTAGCAACGTGGCGGGAAATTCAAAATTTGTTCTGTTGTTTACAATAATGAAAAGAATACTATGTTATTGCCGCGAACGAAAAATCACTGAACAAAAATAGCTCAGTTTGGCTACAAAATGTAAAAAACTGAAAATTTTGGATTTCCCGCCACGCTGCTATCTTCCAGCCTTAATTTCATTTTAGTCAGTTTTAACCCTATAAAGGCACAGATGTTACAAAAAGGTCCCATTGCGTCCTTTTTGTAAATTTTTTTTCGAAAACTGACCAACCAGTCAGTTATAGTCCGTTTTCGAAAAAAGGGTACCTCTCCATAGCTTTTTGGCGAAATTTTGTCGTGGCAATTTTATTTCGATTGTGATTTGTTGAAATGTATTTTTTACGTAAGATCTCAGTTCAAAGAAACGTTTTAGAAGTGTGATTATAAAGTATAGAAGAATAAATAAATTATAATATAATATTTTACCTCTGTTTAGAAGAAATGTTTTGGAGATTATCCATTCGCGATCCATCTAAATATTTTCAAGTTTCATGCAGTCAGTACCATATCGAACTTTAAAAGCAGGAGCTTTCAAAGTTTCACCTAGTACAAGTAGTTAGTATTGATGAGTAGACAGCCTACTTGAAGTTCCGCTATCGAATTCGGGTGCACCCTGTAGATAGATAGAATATTATTTTATTGCACACGTCCAAGTTTGTATGTGATAAAAACATAAAAGAACAAATAACAATTTTTTATTGCTAATAGCAATTTCTTCCAGACATTGACGAAGCAGTGTATAAGGCGTTATTATCAAACTGTTAATAGGTTCTCTTGGACTGTCACCAATCAAAATTGAAGCAATTTATTTTATGAGACGTGGAATTAATTCGAGATCGTTAATGGATCGTGAATGGATATACCTACATAAACTGTGTTCAGTTATAAAGTTTCTTGTGTTTAAAGAAACTTAAGATATCTGAGAAGTATGGTTTTTAAAGTAATAAACTGTATTTTATCATAAATAATAATGAGCAAATAAAGTAAAAGTTTCGTTAGAAAAATCTGATTTTGATTGGAGTTTTTAACAATAAAAGAATTTATTTTTCTGTTACATCGCCTTTTTATTTCAAACCGCTTTCATCCATTCAAATAAAATAAGGCGGACGTTCACTAGTTTTCGGTGCTGATTTGCTGAACGAATGTTTTTAAACTATTCTACTCTGTGAACGAACATTCTGTAAAAAAAATGCAAGTGACACTTGACCACAAAAAGTGACAGTTTTTTAATTCTTTTTCTTTCTTATCGGTCGGTTGGGGTTATCTGACGATTATTCAATTTTTAGAAGCTAGAATGCTTTTTCACGTTATTTAACCATGGAGACGAGTTTAGAAATGAACCCGGATAAAGTGTGCAGAACGTGCTTGGCCGAGTCTGCCAATATGCGGCCCCTTTTCCACTTCGCAGGTGACGGTCAGCATACGCTCAGTGAGGACCTAACTTTTGTGACAAATATGTTAATAAAACAGGAAGACAAGCTTCCCAAACAAATGTGCAAAGATTGCCAGATAATACTGCACCAATCGGTCATGTTCAAGCGCCGCTGCATCGATTCTGAGGCCCGATTTCTCATGCTACATAACAATGAAAACAATACGGATACTACCGAGAAACTCTTTGTGAAAAGTAAACATAACCACAAAACCCTCAGTTCCAACCTTGGTAACTCTTCTAAAGCTACTAGTGTTGTTAAAAATGAGCAGTGTTTTAAAGAAGAAATAGTTTATGAATCAATAGATTATTTAGATTCCTCATCTGAATATTTTGATAATGATGAACCAAATCTGTTAGAGGATGTCGACATCGACCATTTAATCGAAGAAAACAATGTCAAAGATGACACTGAGTTTACTTGCATGACGTGCAAAATGATGTTTGATTCAAAGATCACATACCAAGGACACATACGGGACATACATGTGAAACCATCACCCGTAGAAGAAGATTGTCACGGGGAAACCAAAACTTACATTTGCGACAACTGTAATGTGGGGTTTCTAACGAGGCGCAACTTAATAATTCACCTTCGACGCAAACACGATGAAGGCCCGGAGTTAAAAGAAGTTGAAAAGCGCCACAAATGCTCTCTCTGTATGCGTAAATTTGCCTTCAAATCCCTTTTAGAAAAACACTTGAAATGTCACAAGAAGCCTACAGCCCACATCTGTTCCATTTGCAAACGGGAATTCATGTACCGAGTACACTTAGACAACCACATTCTCTCCATCCATTCGATGAAAAACGGACTGAAATGCGATCGTTGCCCGAATAGCTTCCCAACACAAGAGGGCCTTGAGCAGCACAAAACCATGCATCTGATCGAGAAGAAATACAGTTGTAAATTCTGTTCTAAAGCGTTCACAACATGGCATTCGTTACGTGAGCATTTGAAGATTCATACCGAAGAGAAGGGACACCTGTGTCCGCATTGCGGTAAAGGCTTTAGGCAAAACGCAAACTTGAAGGAGCATCTACGGCGTCATCAGGGTATTAAACCTTTCAAATGTGATAATTGTGAGAGGAGGTAAGACAACAGTTCCCTTTCTTGCTAGCACAAAGAAGCCCATTGCCGAAAAGTTGCACTTTACACCTTGACTGATAAAAATACTTCTATTTTCATCGGAGTTCACTGCAGCGCTGAGTGGTCTCTTCATAAATCTAGTGTGAGTGAAGGTGCCACTGGACGCTATATTATATAAATCATCTCATTACGTTCATATTTTGCCTATTTACCGTTCCAGTTTCATCACGAAGTCAGGGTTAACCCGGCACAGCCACCAGCACACTGGAGCTCAACCGCACGTGTGTGACCACTGCGGTACTGGCTTCACCACTACATACTCACTGACCAACCACAAACGGACACATACCGGCGAGAGGCCTTTTGAGTGTGACCTGTGCCCTGCGACATTTGCTTTGTCAAGTTCGTATATTATTTCATAATAATAGTCAGCAACATGCTAAAATACCTACCACTTTTTGTATTTTCTAAAGCACTTAGTGCAAAAATTTGCTAAGCAAATGGGTAAGTATCGTCCTGTCTCTGCAGGTTTCTTACAAAAGAGTGTGACAGAATGATAGTAAAGTATTTGCTTAGCAAAATTCTCAATTCAGAAACTGGGCCTCAGTCCGAGCTAAGCTAGGAAACATTATAAAGATTTTTATACAGTTAACTTTGCTCGGAACAGGACTTGAACCCGCATACTGTGCAGGCGCGAATTTTATTAGGACCTCAAATATATTTTTTTTTTACCTAATTTTAGTATAAACAGTTTTGAAGTAATTTAAGAAAATACGCTAAAATCGACCATTGCCCCCTTATCTCCGAAACTACTGGGCCTAACATTTTGAAAAAAATACAGAAAATAGGTATTTACCTGGTGATTAAGTTCCTGGCGTATAACATAACAAAGTAAAAAGAAAAAAAAAATTTGTTCTTGTAGAATTAGTTCTCAACTCAGCCAACAGATGGCGCCAAACAATCCTATATCACATCCTACATCTTCCTACTACATTGTACGGAACCCTCTCAACGCGAGTTACACTCGCACTGCTCCGGTTTTTTTTTCTATTTTGTTAACGTTTTGTCTATTTCCGTCGACAGGCACGCTCAGGAACCACCGGCGCACGCACACCGGCGAAAAACCTTTCAAATGCCCGTTCTGCGCGAAAGCCTTCGCTATGTACAGCTATCTGGCGTCGCACAAGCGCACGCACACCAATGAGCGGCCGTACACATGCAATATCTGCGGACAGGTGAGATGAATCATGATTATATAACCCGTGCCATTAAAGAAACGATATATAAATGGCGGACACTCTCGCGCCCTCTCGCTTTAATCATATCTCCGTCTATACTCACACGTAACGTTAGCAAAGTCATTTTATGCAGTCCTGATTAGTCACCTACGCTTGGCTAATAAAACACGCCAAAATACATTCGCCTCTTATTGATTTTTTTATGTTTGTCGAGTTATTTCAATAATGTAGTTTACGTTAAGTGTTGTTATTTGTTAAGGTTTGTACTATTTACTACGTTTTAATATTTTTGATCTTATTTTCATAAAGATTATTGTTTAATCACAAACCCAACGTAGAACAATTACTTAATCAATAAAGAAAGCATCGTAAAACTATATTTCCTAACCAAAAATGTAAGAAAGTTTTAGGTATGAACCAAAATAGTATTTTCGTAACCTCTTTTTCAGACCTTACCATAGGTACCCGCCGCCATTTTCATATCGCTTCTCTATTGGCACGGCTTATAGCTGCGTTTTCACAGTCAAATTACACTACAACGAAGAGAAGAGCACAATTTATTCTATGACGAGTACCGTCCAAGAGAGCCGGGGCTTCTGATTGGTCGGTTCCTCTGATATGTTGTCTATGGGCGAAAAAACGTCAACTAGAACGGAGCTCTACTCATCAAATTGACTTGGGTGGGAAATAAAACAAAATGGCCGACCAATCAGAAGCTTTGGTTTGTTTGGACGGAGCTCTTCGTTATACAAAATTTGACTATGAAGACGCGGCTTATGTCTATCTATCCAGCCCATAAATAAAGCCCACTGCTGGGCATAGGCCTCTTCCTTTTCACGCGAACCCCCTCGGTCTAATGCCAATCTCGTCCATTGTCCTCCTGCTATTTTGACAATGTCATCGACCCATCGAGCTTTCGGTCTACCCACCGACCGTCGACCCATTCTAGGCCACCATTCCGTGACTGCTCTAGTCCACCGTCCGTCCTCCCGTCTAGCCAGATGTCCCGCCCATCTCCACTTTAATCTTATGATTCCCGCGCCCACATCTTCGACTTTGGTCTTCTGCCGAATGTCGATGATTATGTACTAAATTCACAATTAATCCGCGACATTTTTATTTCTAATTAGAATGTCTCATAAACGGCTAAACCGATTTTAATGAAACATGTCTAAAAACCATCTCTAAAAAAATCTGCTTTCAAATTAAAAAAAAAACAGCAAAGGCATCGTCTGTCTGTCTGTGGCACCGTAGCCGTACCTCCTAAACGGATGAACCGATTTGGATGTGGTTTCTTTTTATTTGAAAGCAGGTTTTCTTGCGAGTGTTCTTAGATATGTCTTATCAAGTTATCAAAATCGGCACAGCCGTTTAAGAGATATGCTTATTTGAAGCTAAAATGTCGGGGGTATTTTAAATTGACTACAGGGTGCACTCTAAGTCGATAGCGAAACTTTAAGTAGGTTGTCTACTGATCAATACGAACAACTCGAATAAGGTGGCGAAAAAAATATCAGCTGCTTCATATATTTGGCGCAGTACTGAGTCGACCTTTTGTATGGAACAGCAGATATTTTTTTCGCTCATTTTTTTTAGCCACCTAGTGGAACTTGTTTGTATTGATCAGTAGATAGCCTACTTAAAGTTCCGCTATCGACTTAGAGTGCACCCTGTAGTTATGTATATGTTTTGCGTCGCTTCGCTTTTATACATTTTCTATGAAAGGGACATCAAACGGACGTGGCATCCGCGCCGGATCCTCGTCCTCGTCTCTTCATACTGATGCCTTCTATTATGGTAGTTTGTAATTTAAAGATTATGTACCTGCGTAACCATCTTTTAGTGAATATTATTTAAATTATTAACTCTCTTGTTTTCAGACGTTCCGGCACAACAATTCGTGGAAGAACCACCTTAAGTTGCACCTAAAGCCAGAGTACATCCCTAAGCATTTGAAAGGAGAGGAAAAGGGGGGATATTCACCCCCGCCACCAGAGCCTCGAAAGAAGAAAATTGGCACCAAACAGAGAACACCAAAAATACGACTTCGATCTTGTTAGAAAAAACTTTTTTTAAAACCCGCGGATTTTTAATGGGGTTTTTTTCAAGTGTCATAGCGGCGTGGGAATGGGGATCATTCACCTTTTGAACGAAGTGTGCAGCTAGGAGACATCAAAATCAAAAACAATCTATATTAATAATTTCGTTCAGGGGTACGGTAGACTCGAACGAAACCTTACCTGAATGATAAAACATAAAAAAAAATATTGATTTAGAGTCGACAACATCTATCCGCAAAATTCGGATTGTCGAGTATTTTGTTAAATTCTAATGGTGCTGAGTGCTGACAGACAAATCGCAGTCGCCATATTGACTGACACCGGATGACATCTAAAACGTTCCGTTTCATAATATTTTGCAGTCGTTTCGCAAAGGACACTTTTTTAAAAGAGGTTTCAATCGAGTCTACCGTACTCCTTGACGAAATTATTATTATAGATACTCTTTGTTATGAGTTTGACAAGGTAGTAGTGAGTGAACTGACGGCTGACGGCTGAACCATAGATATCAGGGCCGGCTGCAGGTCCGGGTCGCGGGCCACCACAGGGGCGGACTCTGTTCGCATGTAGGTCGCTACAGAAGTTTGACCAGCCCGGGTTAGTTCTTTAAAAAAACTAAACTATCGCTTGCGGCCGCACTGACAATTAATGTAGTGAGCAACTGCGAAAATTTTATCGGCCATTCTTTGTGATGATAAGTTCTTGACTACTTACGAGTCCGCTGCTGAAGCTCGAAAGACGGAAGCTCGAATAACGGAAGCTCGAATGAACTGAAGCTCGAATTAACTGAAGCTCGAATAACAGAAGCTCGAATAACGGAAGCTCGAATGAACCGAAGCTCGAATGAACTAAAGCTCGAATAACGGATCCTCGAATGAAATGAAGCTCGAATAACGAAAGCTCGAATGAACTAGTATAGCTATACGTAGTTCATTCGAGCTTTCGACAACAAAGGTTGGGAGAAAGTTATAGGGGGTCATATATTGGGGTCATCACGGGGGTCATATGGGGGGGGGGGGCATGTTGTGGGTCAAAGAGGGGCCATGTCAGGGGATCATCATGGAGTGTCATATTAGGGGGTCATAGGGGAGTTATGTCAGGGAATCATCATGGGGGTCATTATATGGTCATAAGGGTGTCATGTCAGAGGGTCATTATGGGGGGTCATGTCAGGGCTCTATCATGGGGTGTCATGTCTGGGGGACAGGGGAATATTAGGGGTCATGTCAGGTGATCATCATGGGCGGTCATGTCAGGGGTCCATTATGGGGTGTCATGTTAGGGGGACATAGGGGGGCCATTCTGGGAGTCATAGCTAATCCATATCCCCCCGACATGACACCCTATGATGGAGCCCTGACATGACTGACAGCCCCCCTCGAGCTTCCGTTATTCGAGCTTCAGTTCATTCGAGCTTCCGTTATTCGAGCTTCCGTCTTTCGAGCTTCAGTAGCGGACTCAATACTTACCTCTTTTCGCTTTGTAGTCATATGACGCCCCAAATGTTATAATTTAGGTTTGTATTTTAATTACCTTTTGCTGAAAACCTAGCTATTTTCCTGAATGTTCCATCTAACTTACATGCAAACATTCTGCAGCTTACCTTTAATATTCATTGAGAACCGATGACTACAGAAAATATCTACCTATATTTTGTACCTAGACGTAGGTATATTATGAGTCACATTTCACCCGAGCGAAGCCGGGTTTTCATCTAGTATAATAATATTTTGTGAAAAAAATATCTAATTCTGATAAGAAATGACGAAGTAAAAGATTTTAGTGCACATGTTCTAAAAACGCGCCTTAAAAACTGTTTATTTTAAAATTATTATGTAAAATATATGTTTGAGATTCTTACTACGAACGAGCCCTTTCATTTGATATGTCGCACGATATAGTTTGCAAAACTTTTTTACTTTTTAATCCCGCACAAGAAAAACGTGTGAAAAACACTTTTGACTTGTGCGTGATTTATTCGTAGGTTGTAGGATCTGGAATCTAGGCCTTAGGTTGTAAAAATAGTTAACCTGATAACCTCTTGACCTGAGATTTATACGTCGCCACAACTAGCGCCGCCAATGTAAAAAAAATCGTATCTTCTTTTTGGATGCGTTTTTTGCTAAAAAAGAACTGGCGCCCGCCGCCGCCAAAAATGGCCACTTTTGTCGGCGGCGAGTTTTATTCGTAGGTTTCTAGGATCTGGAATCTAAACCTTAGGTCCTAAAAATAGTTAAGCCTCGCGTTGAGAAATCGCAGGAGAGTTTTTAGCAATATCCAAAATGAAGATATGTTTTTTTTTTCATAGGCGGCGGCGCTATAGTTGTGCGTCCTATTGTTTGTGCCTTAACTATGGAGTAAAGGAACCGAACGAATGTCTGTTTTCAAATATTCACACATTTATTTTAAATACAAATGAACTGCAGAATCAATACATCATAATAAAATCATATTCAATTAATAATATCGTAAATTGTAATATTTTATTAAATGGGATGATAAATAAATACCTGCATTAGAAGTCAAAAAATCCTTAAAAATAAGCTGAATAGTTTGGTCCATAGTAAAATATTCCTTATTTTAATGAGTATTTACATTCATTCCTAAGGGTGATAGGAAATATTCCTTAGCTTACAGATGTTTCTAGCATCCCCCATTATAACTTTGTAGATAGTTGATTAGGAAAAGAAGACAGATTTCAGCACAAATTCACAAATCATTGCATAGATGGCGCCTGCAGGCGTGGCCATAGAAGAACCGGACTGGGGCTGTCAAAATTGATCTGTGCTAAGCGAAATTTGACAGCCGTATTCCGGTTCGGTTACGCCTGTAGGCCTGTATGAAATTATTTTTGAATTTGTGCTGAAAACAGCATTTTTTTATAATTTCAGGCAAGAGCATTGGGGCCCTTAGTTGTCGGAAATCTACGTAGAAGTAGTTTTTCAATTTTAATTGATTGTAAGAGAATTAATCAACTTTGGAAGATAAAATATAGTTGCGTACATAGTTAATAAAACTATCGACATGTGGACACACTTTAAATTTCACATTTCTAGATAAAAAAAAATATATTACTGATCTACTACTACTATTTTTAACCATAATTTTAGGTTCAGTGTTTTTTTTTATTACAAGGAATATGACACAGTTCACATCTCGATAGCTATATTATCTATGTCTGCAACTATATTTTAAAGTCAAAAGTTGAATCATTCTCTTACCGTCAATCAAAATGTTGAGAAGTGCGAGCGAGAGGGTTGCAGTTGTCCAGGGCATTCTTATGTTGGTGACACGGAGCCTTAACTTAACATTAAATGGTGGTGACAGCCCTGGTGATGAGCGCTGGCTTGCCCTGGTGCATCTTCAGGTGAGCCTTCAATGCTGAGCCTTGCCGGAAAGCCTGAAAACGTAAGAGAATAATACTTAAATTTTGTAATGTTTTATTTTTTAATTTTTATCTGTTTTTTAATTTTTATCTGTTTTTCAGTTTTTAATATGAAAGTGTTAATATTCAGAAATAAATGCTTTGAATGAATTGAATGAATATTTTTTGTTTAAGCATTTGTATTTTTTCGTAAGAGAATTTTCACCATGTTTAAACGGTTGGTAAGTGAATTTCTACTGTTTGACAATTTGTACCGTTTTTGACGGTTGTTAAGTAAACTTGTACAGTTTTTGACGGTTGTTTAGTAAATTTATACAGTATTTGACGGTTTGTAAGTAAATTGGTGGATTTTGACGGTTGCTACGTGAATTCGTAGAATTTAACGGTTTGTAAGTGAATTTCTTCCTAGTTTTTGACGGTTGGTAAGTGAATTAAGTACTGTTTTTGACGTTCGGTAAGTGAATTTGCAGTTTTTAATGGTAGATAAGTGAATTCGTCCTGATTTTTGAAGGTATAGATAAGTGAATTTGTACAGATTTTTGACGGATGGATGCGAATTGCGAATGGCGAGGGACCGTGAGTGTGGCGTGAGGGGGAAAAGGCCTATACCCAAGGGCGTCGCCAAGGGGGGGCAGGGAGGGGCAGCTGCCCCCCCTAGAGATTCTAAAAAAGTTGCCAAATATAATGCAACCAAAGTCCTAAGTCTTTGAGTTAATTTGCTTGAAGTTCAAACCTTGAACAATCATTTCCGTACGTCGAAACTCGAATGAATTCACCAATTCCACTCCTAATATTCCGTACGCTCAACTACGCTCTGGCTGTAGATGTAAGGCTCGTAGTACAAGTGAAAAGCTTCATGTGCTGTCGACTTTACCTACAATTCATACCTACTTTTCTCATTCAACTTGCCCCCCCCCCTGCGCCATTGGCTGGCGACGCCCTTGCCTATTCCCAGCAGTGGGCAGAGGTGGGCTGATGATGATGATTGACGGTTGGGTAGTTTTTTGTCACCTGTCCGCAGGTGGAGCACACGTAGGGCCGCTCACCGGTGTGGCAGCTCGTGTACGCTACCAGATCGTTCTTCTGCACGAAGGCTTTCTCGCAGTGCGTACACTTGTAGCTTTTCGTAGTGCATTCGTAGCAGTTTTACAGTTTAAGCATTTGGGCTATTCTTAATTTAGGCGTTTTGAGGTGGTTGGACCTCAATCTTGAAAATAATAGCTTTATTTGATAGAGGACTGTTACAGCTCAATATTTATATATACGGTCAAGCTTAACAGCTACCAGGAAGCTGAAAAACCACTGAAAAAATAAACACCCATGTCTGTGAAAGTGTGTGTGAAAAGTACTAGAAAAATCATGATTATTTACACCCTCGTCTGCGACAATCAGTCCACGTCCATGATTTTATGAAAATTATTCACGACAATTTCCTCCCCTGTGTAAAAAAAAAAGTTAATTAAATAATTAAAACACGGTACGTGCCCTTAATTCACAAACGTGGAAAAAAAAAACATGTCTGTGAATTTTTTTTTAGCCACGTCTGTGAAATTTTGCAGCCATGCCGACAAAAAATAACCTTAAAATCACGCTATGAATATGATATCGAAACTACAGCATATTGAGACCATTTAGCAAGAAATGTCAGAAAATCTATAGTAAAAACATTGCCCACAAACTTGGCATATTACCCATGTGTATGGAGTGATATGCTTTACAGTTTTAGCAAAGAAATAACTTAAATTCCATAACTTTGTTTTGGAGCCGTCTCCACTCTTGCGCCGCGAACTATGCAAATGCCTGATCTTTTTTTTTATGCCACAGTGTTGCCACTTCACAAAACATTATGTCATTCAGAGATATGAATGAAAATGTAACACACCACGTTTGTGAAACTTAATTTTTTCACACGACTAAGTCCTCTATTAAATCATTGTATAAAGTCGTATTTTTCTATAACTTGGTAATTATCGCTTGAGAACTAATGAACTATCGGGTAGTTATTTTATATTTAGTATATGTACAATAGTTTTTTAATAAAAAAAATTACAATACGAAAAAATGGGTTTTTCACACACACGTTTTGTGAAATTTTGACACTTTGATATTTTTTATTTTTTATAAAATAATAAATAAAGCTGCAATTAATGCTTGCTGTGATTTATTATAAAAAAATACATTCGACAAAAAATCTACGAAATTATATCTCTAAGGCAAACTTAACAATCAAGTTGTCACGCTTTTTTTTTGTAATTGAGAAAGACCCATTTGTATTTTTTGTAAGATTCGTAAGAGAATTTTTAATACAGTTGCTCAAAAAGTGGCATATTGCAGGGACGTATAGCGTTCGGGATGTGGGCTATTTATTACACACGCGTGCTTTTTTTTACCTTTCCCGCACTCGTGCGTTTTCTTTCCCAACTGTCAAAATAATGTCTATTAAAAAGAAAAACCAACCATGAAGTTTTTACTAAAAAAGTTTTTATGATTCATGCAAATACGTATATTTCTAAAAAGAAGCTACTAATTTGTTTCAATATCAGATTTTTTTTTGTAATTGAGAAAGACCCATTTGTATTTTTTGTAAGATTCGTAAGAGAATTTTTAATACAGTTGCTCAAAAAGTGGCATATTGCAGGGACGTATAGCGTTCGGGATGTGGGCTATTTATTACACACGCGTGCTTTTTTTTACCTTTCCCGCACTCGTGCGTTTTCTTTCCCAACTGTCAAAATAATGTCTATTAAAAAGAAAAACCATGAAGTTTTTACTAAAAAAGTTTTTATGATTCATGCAAATACGTATATTTCTAAAAAGAAGCTACTAATTTGTTTCAATATCAGATTTAATGATTTTATTGAATGAGTTTGGTTAGGTTTCATTTCATTAAATTTCATTTTCATTTCATATCAATAAAAAACTTCTACTGAAGACTTGGCTGTATGCATAGTTGCCTTTGCCTACCAGAATGGGTGAAGAAAAAAAAACTCTGCTTATATTCTACGGTTGGCGCCATTTTGATTTTTCAGAATTTTTCTTTGCTTTAGTTGTTTGTTGCACAAAATGAGTAATTTCGACCCTAGTTTTTTTTAATTAACAGCCACAGGAACTCAGTATTTGCACAAAATGCTTCGGAGAACATTTTACCGGAAAAGTCAAAAATGCTAGGTTAGTTGAGTTTATTGTGTTTTTATTATTTTATTAAATTGCTTCATTTTTTCGCAACTGTATTAAAAATAGTCGTTCAGTACACGTGCGGAACCGTCATTGCAACTTGTTCCGACTGTCAACCCTCGCCTTCGGCTGCGCCTCGGCTCGGGTAGCCATTTGTCGGAACTCGTTGCAATGACAGCCTTTCCACACTTGTAATGAAATATACTATTTCACCACGTTTAAAACGGTCGGAAAGTAAACTTCTAGTTTTTGACGGCTTGTAAGTGAATTTGTACCATTATTGACGGTTTGTTAGTGAATTGGTAGATTTTGATGGTTGCTAAGTAATCGTAGATTTTAATGAATTTCTACCTACCTTTTTAACGGTTGGTATCGAATTTGTTCAGATTTTTTACTGTTAAGTAGTTTTTTGTCACCTGTCCGCAGGTGGAGCACACGTAGGGCCGCTCGCCGGTGTGGCAGCGTGTGTGTGCTACCAGATCGTTCTTCTGTACGAAGGCTTTCTCGCAGTGCGTACACTTGTAGGGTTTCTCGCCGGTGTGCGTGCGCCGGTGGTTCTTGAGCGTGCCTGTCAGTGGAAATAGAGATTTTTAACTTTTTGTACTTGTACTTAGCCTGTGCAATTGTACACGTCCCACTAGCTGGGCAAAGGCCTTCTCTCAGAGAGAGAGTACGAGCTAAATCACCACGCGTGCTCATTGCGGGTTGGCGATTTTTGCGTTGAGGGTATAATGCCTCACACGCTCAGGTTTCCTCACGATGTTTTCCTTCACCGTCAGCGAGTGGTATTGCTACTACAAATTCACAAATGTACGTAACTTTGAAATCAAACAAAGTCATAGATACATGCCCGCACCGGGAATCGAACCTAGGACCTTTCGCTTCAGAGTCCACTGTTCTACCCACTAGACCACCACCGCTTTAACTTTTTAATATGTTTTTTTTACATAGGCGGCACTTTTGTGCCTTGCCTTTCGTCTTAAGGCCCAAACCAATCTAGGCACAACTAGCGCCGCCTATGGAAAAAATCACATCTTCTTTTTGGACGCGTGTTTTGCTAAAAACTCGTCATTAGGTTATCAACGCGAGGCTTAAGGGTCCGTATAAGGCTAACTAGCGCCACCAATGTTGAAAAAATCATATCTCGCTTCAGAAGAAGTTTCTGACAAAATCCTAAGATGAGCTCATGCGCCATGCTTTTCTAGATTTTTAAGTGTGGGTACCCAACTCAATTTCTAGTCTTAAGCTAAAAAATTTTCGATAACCGCCAAAAACGGCCGTTTTTGGCGGTTATCGAAATTTTTTTAGCTTAAAAGTATATTTCGAAGAGGGTATCTACACTTAAAAATCTAGAAAAGCATGGCGCATAGGCTCATCTTAGGATTTTTCCAGAAACTTCTTCTAAAGGAAGATATGATTTTTTCAACATTGGTGGCGCTAGTTAGCCTTATACGGACCCTTAAGTATTTTTAGGACCTAATTAGATCTAGTTCCAGATCATAGAACCTACGAATAAAATCTTTTATTGCCAAAAGTTGCCACTTTTGGATTTTATTCGTCGGTTCGAGAATGTGGAATCAAAACCTTAGGTCCTAAAAATGGTTAGACCTCGCGTTTTTTTTTTTCGTTTTTTTTCCCACAGAAGGGACGTGGGACGAGGTCGGAGCGCGGACGCCGCGTCCCTTCGATGTCCCTTTCATACAAAATGTATAGAAGCGACGTGACGCAAAACTTGCGGAAGAGATGGGGCGCGGACGCAAAGCAGAGACGCATCCGCGGTCCGTCCTCGGCCCACGTCCTCTCTGTGTGGCTGGCGCCTAAAGCCTGGCGTCTACTAGGCGGATCGGGCCGGGGTGCATCGCTACGCAAAAATCCGCCTGCCTGTATTTATATGAAACAGGGCGGAAATAGGGCGGGGCGGGCCGCAGCGCAATAATCCGCCGCTAGTGGACGCTGTTTCATATAAATACAGGCAGGCGGATTTCTATTTTTCGGCGCGCCCCGGCCCGATCCGCCGCTAATGGACGGCTATAAAAAATTCACAAATCACAAATGACTGGAAACGTTTGACAGGTCAATCTGTCATTTGGAATAAATCTGGCCACATTATTTAGGAAAATTCTAGTATTTGTGAACTGCAGCATACTGACCTGAGGCCGCAAACTTCATATGGCACAGGTCACAAGCATATGGTCTCTCCCCGGTGTGTGTCCGTCTGTGTTTGACCAGCGAGCTTGACGTGGTGAAGCCACCACCGCAGTCGTCACACACAAAGGGGTGAGCTCCGGTGTGCTTGCGGACGTGAGCAGCTAACTCTCCCTTGGAGACGAACCTGGAACGGGAAAGAGAAAGGATATTAAAGAGAATAAGAGAAGAAACATTTACTTAGATCACTATGGCAGTTCACAAATATGTTGTGATCCATCAAGGAAAAAATACTGGGAAGAACTTAGATCAGTGTGGCATGAAAGAATAAAAAAAATTCTATGACTTTGTGTAAAAAACCCATATTTGGTAAAAACCACAATTGCGAAAATGGCCGGAGGGAAAATGATACTTAGATCACTCTTATGAATAGGAACCGTTGTCTTACCTCCTCTCACAAAGATCACATTTGAAAGGTTTAATGCCCTGATGACGCCGTAGATGCTCAATCAAGTTAGTGTTTTGCGTAAAGCCTTTACCGCACTGTGGACACAGGAATGGCTTTTCGCCAGTATGGACCCTCAAATGGTCACGTAACGTTGACAACATATTGAATGACTTAGAGCAGAATTTACAATGGTGTTTCTTCTCGCTCTGATGCATCGTTTTGTGAAGATCGAGGCTCTCTTGCGTTGTGAAGCTCTTCGTGCAGTAATCGCATTTGAGACCCGTTTCCCTCGAATGGACGGAGAGAATGTGGTTGTCTAAGTGTGCTCGGTGCTTGAATTCCCGTTTGCAAATGGAACAGATGTGGGCAGTAGAAGCCTCGTGACGTTTTAAATGAGCTACTAAAGTGCTTTTTTTGACAAATTTACGCATGCAGAGTGAGCATTCGTGGGTTTTTTCGACTTCTTTTTCTTCCACATTGATTTTAACTTTTGTTTTAGCAGCTTGTACTGCCATTTTATGTTTACGTCTAAGGTGATTGTTGTACGACTTCTTCGTTTTTAGTTTCAAGTTGCAGTACTCGCAAATGTAAGTTTTAGTTTCGCTTTGCAAATTCTTTTTGATATTTTGACATTCTTTTTTTATCGCTGAAAGCGTCAAATGTGTGTCCCGTACGTGTTCTTGGTACTTGGTCTTTGAATCAAATGTCATGTTGCACGTCACGCAAATAATCTCTGTATCATCTTTGATGTTATTTGCTTTTAAATGATAGATGCCCTCCAACAGGTTTGGTTCAAAATTATCAAAGGGTTCCGAAGAGAAATCGTCTTCTAGAAAATCTTTTGATTCAAATAATTCTTCTTTTATAGACTGCTCACTATCTTTAACAACGGTAGTAGGTCTACAATAAGTATCAGCACAGTCTTTTGAGTCCGGAAACAGCGTGCTCTCGATAAAAGATCCATTTTCCTGTTTGCAATGCATATTTTTCACGTGGGACTCCAATTTAAGTATGTCTGAGAACTTAAAAACGCAAATAGAGCACTGGTAAGGTTGTTCGAGGTTGGAACTGCGCGTTTCGTTGCTGTTTTCACTCTTCACGAAGGGTTTGCGGGTAATATCCGTATTGTTTTCTTCTATGTTTACAGTGTTAAGTAGTAGGAGAAATTGGGCCTCAGAATCGATGCAGCGACGCTTAAACATGCTTGACTGGTGCATTATTACCTCGCAATCGCTGCACATTTGTTTGGGAAGCTTGTCTTCTTGTTTTATTATCATATTTGTGACAAAAGATAGGTCCTCACTGAGCGTATGCTGATCGTCACCTGCGAAGTGGAAAAGGGGTCGCATGTTGGCAGACTCGGCCATGCACGTTCTACACACTTTATCTGGATTAATTTCTAAACTTGTCTCCATAGTGAAATTATATGAAATTGCCTTATATTAGATTCTGAAGGCAAAACTATGAAAATCCTCAACCCCAACAACAAAGAACTGTCACTTACTTGCCACAGATTACATAAAAAAACATAAAAATATGTTATTTTTTTACAACAGAGAAGTATTTAAAACATACCATTCATTCAGCTGGCGTGTGGGTGTGGAACGATTTGCGGAGACCGGTTGTCCTGTTGGAAACGTGTTCTCTGTGTCGATACCACAGACCATATCATGACTTTGCTTTTTTTTCTCATCTCACCTGTCAAAAGTTGTAAACAAAAGTTCATTCGTCTTCGTCTTTTTGGAGAGTATTTATTTTTGTTTATTTTACAATGTCGGTGGGTACTGTCTATGATACCGCCTATCGAGGCGATTTTAACCAAGTCAAAGTTAAGCTCGACGCCGACAGTTCGCTTGTGAAGTTCCCAGATCCGGTAATGTCCTATAATCTCTACACCTCTTCTCTTCTCTCGTCTAAAACTTCTGGTTAACCAACGTTCTTTTTGTTCTAGAATGGTCGTCTCCTAGTTCATTGGGCGGCTTTGGGTGGTAACAACAACTTGGTTGAATATTTGATTGACTCCGGCAGCCCTGTGGACCCTGTTGACGACACCAACTCTACGCCGCTGATTCTAGCTGCTTCCGCTGGAAGATACGATGTCATGAAGCTTCTCGTCGGAAGAGGGGCTGATGTCAATCACAAAACTAAGCGTGGGCAGTCAGCACTGCAGTATGCTTGTTCTAAAGGACATATAGAGGTGATAAAGTTATTTATTTTGGGTTATTTCTACTAGAGTGCATTAAGTTTCCAACATAGAACAACATATTTTACTAAAGGACCTAAAGGCTGCCACGCAAGACCGAGAAAAATGAAGATCCCTTCTTCGAACCCTATGTCCCTGATAAGGGATAAAAGGATATCAACATCATCATCATCTGCTAACTAGCTTCATCATTGCAAAATTGTCAAGGATAATATATGTAGATTTCTAATTTGTCTGTCCTTATGTTGTTCACATTTATGGCTGTAGTGTCTGAGATGTGTGTAGTAAGAGTCAGACTATAAGCATGTACAACATTAAATTATTGGTTCGACTTCGGCTCATAGGCACCCTGAGGGTATTGGAGAAAATTTTACACCAACCGAGCGGTTAAATGGATTGTTTGTTTATGGGCTAGGTAAAGTGGGCAATGGTGGACTGATGATGATGATTACAATGACCTAATAAAAATATTTGATTATTTATTTTTAATAATGATGAGGCATCACTTTCCTATAAGTACCGTTTATTTTTCCAGGTAGCAAAACTCTTAATAGAGTGTGATGCCGATATAATGATGAGGCATCACTTTCCTATAAGTACCGTTTATTTTTCCAGGTAGCAAAACTCTTAATAGAGTGTGATGCCGATATAAACCACAGAGACGTGCTGGGTGCCACGCCACTGCACCGGGCAGCGTCCCAGGGCAGAACCAACATCGTTGAGCTGTTGTTGAGTAATCCTGAAATAGATGTTGACGCTGCTGACAGCACAGGATCCACGCCATTGTAAGTGCCAAGTAGAAAAGCCAAGTTCCAGTAATAGTCCATACAGGCATACAGTACAGGCAGAGGACTCTATTCAGAAGCAAAAGAGTTCACTTTATCGTGGAGTCTATACTACCACGGCCTAGGTACCAGATTTCAAAACCAATTAAGGCTCCGTGCATAGTAAATAGCAAAGAAAAATGCACAATATCGATTCCTGTATCAAATAAAAGCAAATTTAAAGCATTTCATAGATGGCTATAAGTTGCTTTGAATTTGTTTTTTTAAAACTGCTCTTTGAGTTGAGAAGTAAAATGATTGCTAACCGAAGATTTATTTTATACCTGCGCGCCGTGAAAATATATTTTTATCTCATTTATTCCAGGCATCTGGCTTGCGAAGAAGACAGGGAAGTGGTTGTCACTCTTCTGGTGAAGTCAGGTGCAAATCTGGAGGCTCTAAACAAAGAAGAGAAGACACCAGCTGATGTCTGTTCTCCAAAACTGAGAAATACATTAAATTTACTATTAGAAACTAGTTTTTAAGTACTTATAAAGTTATGAATAATAAACGGTATGTTCAAAACAGCTATTACTCTGAATAATACCTGATTAAAATTAAGAACCACCAACATTTTTTTTTTTCAAACTAGAAGAATATCTCATAAACGGCTACACCAATTTGATGAAATCTCTCAACCAAGTCATCCTTCAAACAAAGAAGCTAAGTCACAATCGGTGTATCCATTTAGCTACTACAATGCCACAGACAGACACTTAAAGACTGATACACACACTTAAAACTTTTTAATATCCATAGCCGTCAAAGGCCCACAACTTCGACGGTTATTGTTTCGAATCCCGTTACGGGCAGAACCTACCTATGACTTCGATTGAGTTCGTAGAAACATTTGTGATTTTAGTGTAGTGAAGTAATAAGATCAGACAAATTGGTTCATCATAAGCATTTATTAACGATTCAACAAAAAGTCACAAATTATCGAAGATTTTTAAAAATTAACATCCTCTACAATGACGAAAAAAGGAGAATACCTACTTAACCGAGAAGGTTCTCCGAGTCTACTGGAACAAACACAAAAATGAGTTTTAAACTCATTTACCACAAAAGTTACACTGAGTTTTACCTTTATACTGACGAAATGTACAGTCGGCCACACGCTAGGATACCGCTTTTTGTTCGATTAACGCCCTTATACCGCACGCAGTAATAGCCACAAATTAAAAAAGAACAGATGCGTTTCAAAACCTACAAACGCTCCGGCCATAGTGGAGCTGTCAAAGTGTCAAAAAATGGATACCTTTAGTGTTGTCGACAGTCAGTTCATCGATATCGATATGCTAGGGATGATTTTGTCGATACTTCTGTTGTAGCTCTCATATTACTTAGAAGTATTCAAGAAAAGGCAATGAAGTTATCGAAATTTGTTTATTCCAATAAAAAATATAATATGACACAGATAAAAGCAGACCAAGTGACTCCACAAAATACATTTTAGGTTACAAAACTTACAAATACATAGTTGGAGCTTTAATATCAGCTACGGCCTCCTACCATTAAAAGTTGTGGAAAAATTAGGGTTTTATTTATACCTATAAAAGTACCATATTCCAGAAAAACGACGACACGGTTCTAATTTCTAGCAAAAAATCATTGCAAATGCAAATAAGTTTCACTTTAATAAGAATAGTTAGGTATGGTTGGGGCCACTTGGGGCGCATGGAATGCCAACAGCCGTCTGATTATTGTATCTTGATCCATGTTGATTTTTGCTTCTGGGGTGAGATACTGGCTTGCTCTCTAAATATACTCAACAGTCCATGTATTGATTTGTCGAAGACCTGAAATGAAAAAAGTTTCTTAGATATTTGATAGACTATGGCCCGGTTTCTGAGTTGAGAATTTTACTAAGCACATACTTACGTATCGCTCTGTCACACTCTTTTGTGAGAAATCTGCAGAGACAGGACGATACTTACCCATTTGCTTAGCAAAATTCTCAACTCAGAAACCGGGCCTATAGCAATTTTTACAGCGAGCGATAGGACCGCCGAGTTGATGTGCAGATGGGGATTTGGGATGAACCATACGCATAGGAAAAATAAATTAATTAATTAGACCACGATAGCGCGCGATACAATCTTTGATAAAGGTAAATAAAATACCTGCAAAGTAATTCAAAGTCATTGCTACAGCACAGTAAGTAAGTAAAGTAATTGTATCTTCAAAACCTTCAACCCGCCCCCAACTTGACCCACCAACATTTATGTTTCTGTAGTACAGCAAAGAATAATCTGATTCTAATTCTAGAGGATTAATTCGCGGGTTGTAGGAGAAAAACGAGGAAACCCCGGTTTAGTGCTCCTACTGGGACGCCATCGATCGCTATTGCGTTACAGACCCAGGCGTTTGATTGATAAAGGGTTGATAAGTTAGGTTAGGTGTGGAAAACCAGTTCAAGTACTTACGAATAGACAGTATGAGTCTGTTTGAGGAGTCTTTCATCAGATAATGGATAGAGGGTTTCAGTTAACGAAGGTTAATCATAAGAACCACTCTGCACATGAACTTTCCTTGTTAAAGCTTGATGACAATTATACGGTGTCTTTGAACGCACGAGTACACAATTAAGGACACAAACAAACACTATAACCCACGTTTCTTGTTTAAAAATACTTGTGAATTTATAAAAACCTGCATTTACTCCCCGAGTTTACTCCATTTCCACCATCTTGACCACAGATTACAAAAAATGAAAAAATATGTTATATCGTCTGTGTTGGAGCGAACGACGTCTTGAATTTTTCAACCAATGGGAGGCGTTCACTAAAGACGGTCACTCGTGTATACGGCAAGACGATTGGTCCGGTTGATTCTAGCGCGTGGTAATAGCTGCCCTGGGTTATCTGTGGCCGACCGTACTTACAAATGTATATTGACTTGTCTTTCCTGTGGGCTAGGCCGACTAAGCTGTCAGGATGGTAAGGTAATGGACAAGTCTACTCCATCTAAAACAATGTCCCAGGCACTGCAGCACCGAGTGGTTTTTTCACCCATCTAGTGTGAGTGAAGGTGCCACTGGACGCTGCATAAACAATCTCATTACGTACCTAGATGCAAAGGTCTTGGTTTTTATATGGCACAGTGACACTAATATTATTTAATTCAGGAAAGTAAACTGACGTTTACTGTGTGACCAGTTTCTGGTGAAAATGAATTAGTGTTGTGACAAAAAGATTGACTTGGATCGAGTGACTCATCCATTTCCATTACGTCCTGAATCAATTCAAAGGTGTTGTTTCATAATGGGCCAATTTTTTTTTATTTCACAATCGCTTTAAAATTTTGAAGGACCATTTTTTATGAAAGAGGAAAATCCCCTGAACAGTACCTGATTCCTGAAATATTTAATTTCTGTGTTATTTACAAGTACGAACACTTTTTGTTTGTTGAAAGGTTATTTATACGCGTTCATAGGTGTTCTGTGTCAGAAACTGCTTTACAGCGAGGTCGCTCGTGTAAAAAATGCCTTTGATAATGAAACAATATTTTTTACCAAAAATACAAACAACAATAATCAGATAAAGCGTAAACCTTGCCATTCGAGACAGACCCCCATTATTTATTGTCAATCATTATGCGCAAGTTATTTTCAAAGGTTTCTTTTTCTACAAACGTTCTGGTTTTGGAACATTTCCCTCCGTTGCGCATTTTATCTGTGGTGTTTCGTTCGTGGCGTAGGGTAATGTTTGGCGTTTGTTTCACAGATTACAAAAAAAAAGTAAGTTTTTTAAATGTGTTGGTGACCGGTGCGTTTCAAAAGTGTTTTGGTTTTGTTTCACTGATTTTTACGTAATGTAAAATAAATCCAGTACCTACCATTTGAGGTTACTATTTATTTTTATTTTGACACTTGTGCAGATTTCAGAAAGAAGTTTGTTCTGTGTGTTAGTGACCGGTGCGTGTTGGTGAGTCTATGACTTTACAGCTGACAGCTCCACTATTCTGTGCACACTGCACATGGCTCACCACAGAGTTCGCAATTTTTTCAGTGTTGAGTGTGTGTTGCATTGCAATCAAATGAAAACATTTTATACATGGAACCTAATGAAGATATTGAGGAGTGGTCGGTAAAACATGGTCTAGCATTCAAATATAGTCTGTCTTTTTTGGTCCTTGTTAAATTTCAGTCTTAGCCTGAGCCCCATACTACTGTGAAACAACACCTTTTATTATCTTCGTATTGATTTTGTGTGACTGAGCTGAATCACACAAAGAACGGAATGCATCAAACTTTCAAAGTCGAAAAAATCTGCTTTCAACCGCGACCGGGCCAAAAAATTATTTTTCCCAGACTCAGCGAAGTCTACTCTATCAGCCTACCAACTCCCAGCCTTGTACGAAAAAATATCTCGATTGGTCACCAGCTCTCCAACTAAAATATGGCAACATTATTTTGCAAGGTGACAATATTAGCGTCTGTCAGTGTGCGCGATGAGAATGGGATGGAACCTTGTCGAAGTCCATCGAAAATATACTTTATTTTACTTTGACAAGGTTGCTTCGACGCGAGTTTGCTTAGCACGCGTGTCTCAGTTCCAAAAGGTCGCATCCCATTCTCATCCCGCGCGGATGAATTATTTATTAGACTTTAAGGAAATGGACTTTAGTTATTTATTACCCAATCGGGTTTTTGATATTGTTTGTTTCTTTGGTGCTAATTGTTTTTTTTCGAGGCTCCCCTCTTTTTCCCCTCCTTGGAGACCCAAATGCTTGGGTATGTATTCTGGCTTGTCCGTGTGTAACTTGAGGTGTTTCTTCAACGCGTAGTAGTTCCGGAACCTCTGGAAACAAGAGACAACAATAATTAAATAATACTAAATTAACCTTTTTGTTTTTTCTAAAGCACTAACCCGTGCTAGGGACAGTTACTTGACTCGGTAGCTCAATAGAGCGCCTGCACAGTATGCGAGAGGTTGCGGGTTCAAGTCCTGTCCCGAGTGAATTTTTTCAACTTATTATAAATGTTTAAATTAATCTTTTTAATTACCCCCGACATTTTAGCTTCGAATAAGCATTAACATATCTCATAAACGGCTGAACCGATTATAATATAATATCTAAGAACACTCGCTAGAAAACCTGCTTTTAGTTTTTTTTTAAACCGCAACCAAATCGGTTCACCGGCCGTCTTCTCGTCTTGTCATGTGTGGGCATTTGGGCAAGCCTACTCCAAGTACTCCATCTAAAACAATGTCCCAGGCACTAGACTTCACCCATCTAAAGTGAGTGAAGGTTCCACTGGACGCTGTATAAATCATCTCATTACGAAGATTCAAAGGCCTTAGTTATGGCCGCTCATCTTGTGCTTGGGCGCCGCCAGGTTACCGAGCTGGGCCCTTAGCCTGTAACGCAATGGCGGGTCAATGGCATCCCGGCAGAAGGACAAAACCGGGCTCTCCTCGTTTTTCTCCTACAACCAGAGAACTAATCCTCTAGAATTAGAATCAAAATATTCTTTGCTGTACAACAAAAACATTAAAACGACAGACAGCGTTAGCAAATCGTAATTGAAGTCGTCACCTGACAGCCCATTTTGGCACCATTGTGTTACAGGCTAAGGGCCCTGGGCGAAGGTTTTACATCGATCATCTCACCTGTCCGCATCGTTTCTCACCTGACCGCAGACAGTACACGTGTATGGCCGCTCATCGGTGTGTGTCCGCTTGTGCGTCGCCAGATTGCTGAGCTGGGCGAAGGTTTTCCATCGTTCATCTCAACTGTCCGCACATAGTACAGGAGCCTTAGCCTGTACCACAATGGCGTGTCGATGGCGTCCCAGCAGAACGACAAAACCGGGGTTTCCTCGTTTTTCTCCTACAACCAGAGAACTAATCCTCTACAGGGTGCACTTTAAGTCGATAGCGGAACTTTAAGTAGGCTGTCTACTGATCAATACAAACCACTTGTACAAGGTGGCGACAAAAATCGACCAAAAAAAATATCAGCTGTTTCATACATTTGGCGCAGTACTGAGCGGATATTGTATGGAACAGCAGATATTTTATTCACTCCGTTTTTTTCGCCACCTAGTACAAGTTGTTTGTATAGATCAGTAGATAGCCCACTTTAAGTTCCGCTATCGACTTAGAGTGCACCCTGTAGAATTAGAATCAGAATATTCTTTGCTGTCCTAAAAAAGCATTAAACGGACCGAAAGCATTAATAAATCATAATTGAAGCCGTCAACTGGGAGCCCATTTTGGCACCATTGCGTTACAGGCTAAGGCCCCAGGTTTTCCATCGTTCATCTCACATGGCCGCAGAAAGTACAGGTTTTCCATCGTTCATCTCAGCTGTCCGCATCGTTCATCTTACCTGTCCGCATCGTTCATCTCACCTGTCCGCACACAGTACACGTGTATGGCCGCTCATCGGTGTGTGTCCGCTTGTGCGCCACCAGATATCTGAGCTGGGCGAAGGTTTTCCATCGTTCATCTCACCTGTCCGCAGACAGTACACGTGTATGGCCGCTCATCGGTGTGTGTCCGCTTGTGCGCCGCCAGATAGCTGAGCTGGGCGAAGGTTTTCCATCGTTCATCTCACCTGTCCGCACACAGTACACTTGTATGGCCGCTCATCGGTGTGTGTCCGCTTGTGCGCCGCCAGATAGCTGAGCTGGGCGAAGGTTTTCCATCGTTCATCTCACCTGTCCGCACACAGTACACTTGTATGGCCGCTCATCGGTGTGTGTCCGCTTGTGCGCCACCAGATAGCTGAGCTGGGCGAAGGTTTTCCATAGTTCATCTCACCTGTCCGCACACAGAACACTTGTATGGCCGCTCATCGGTGTGTGTCCGCTTGTGCGCCACCAGATAGCTGAGCTGGGCGAAGGTTCTATCGCAGAACGGGCACGAATACGGTTTCTCACCGGTGTGCGTGCGCCGGTGGTTGTTGAGCGTGCCTGTCGATGGATATAGATAGACATAAGTACAAAATAAAAAATTAGAATAACCCCCACGACATCGAATTAAAGTGCGCTACTAGTGTCATGGGGACCTTTGTGTCGGGTGTGTCGCGGGGCGGTATTTTTTATTGAACGAGCGAGCGAAGTTCTCCGAGTCTACTTGAACAATCCGGCGTTTGTATGTTTGTATGTATGTTTGAATGTTCGTTCGAAGATAACTTGAGTAAATTTAGTCTGATCGTCATGAAATTTTGTAGGCGGGTAAATGACGTAAAGAGAATTTTTAGGTTCGAACATGAGCCAAATCGGTCGAGGAGTTGCTGAGATATGGGATCGCGAGTTCGAAGTTCGGGGCAAACCACTAGTTTATTTTAATTAATGATTTTATTTTGTGTGGTTTTTTTTATCCCTCCTTGTCTTGACGAAACATTGTGTGAATTTGTTTTTATGTATCAATGTGTGAATTTGTGTTCGAATAAATTAAATACCCTATTAAAGTGTGAAGTGTGAGCTAGGTAAATAAGGCAGTGTTTACCGCGCTCAATACCATAGAAACGAAGAAGTCATTTTGCTACCAGTAAATATTATCCGATTTCATTGATATTGGTGTCAGCTTTTTCCTTTTTTTTAGTATACCAACCTGAGACAGCAAACGTCATAGGGCACTGGTCACAAACATAAGGCCGCTCCCCGGTGTGTGTCCGTCTGTGGTTTACCAGCGAGCTTGAAGCGGTGAAGCTACCACCACAGTCTTCACACACAAAAGGATTAGCCCCCGTGTGCTTGTGGACGTGTATGGCTAACTTTGCCTTGGTGACGAAACTGGAACGGTGAAAGAAAAATAATTGAACGAGCGAGCGAAGTTCTCCGAGTCTACTTGAACAATCCGGCGTTTGTATGTATGTATGAATGTTCGTTCGACGATAACTTGAGTAAATTTGATCGGATCGTTATGAAATTTGGTAGGCGGGTAAATGAAATTAAAAGAATTTTTTAGTTCGAACACGAGCCAAATCGGTCGAGGGGTTGCCGAGATATGGGGTTGGTAAGTTTATATGGGGTCGCGAGTTCACAGTTCGGGGCGAACCACTAGTATGAAATACTTAAAAGTTTATTTACGAGCGAAGTCTATTTGAACAATTGAATGTTCGTTCGACGATAACTTGAGTAAGTTTAGTCGGATCGTTATGAAATTTGGTAGGCGCGTAAATGAGGCAAAGAGAACTTTTAAGTTCGATTCGGTCGAGGGGTTGCTGAGACATGGGGTCGCGAGTTCACAGTTCGGGGCGAACCACTAGTAAAAACTGGTTCAAGCCTGCAGGGCCGTGTTAGTGTGCCACAGATAGACACACATAGAGGTTAAACTTATTAAACTAGTGGTTTCCCCCGAACTATGAACTCGCGACCCCATATCTCAGTAACCCCTCGACCGATTTGGCTCATGTTCGAACTTAAAAATTCTCTTGGCCTCATTTACCTGCCTACCAAATTTCATGACGATCCGACTAAATTTACTCACGTTATCGTCGAACGAACATTGTTACATACATACATACATACAAACGCCGGATTGTTCCAGTAGACTCGGAGAACTTCGCTCGCTCGTTCAAAAAACTAAGGCCTTTTCATCTGGACTGGAATGCCCTCGAACCAACTGCGCAACTGCCCAAGTGGAGAAAACTTCTTCGAGCCCTATGTCCCTCCTGAGGGATAACAGGATTTAAGTCAAGTCAAGGCCTTTGAATCTACATAATGAGATGATTTATACAGCGTCCAGTGGCACCTTCACTCACGCTACGTAGATGGGTGAAGAGACCACTTGGCGCTGCAGTGCCTGGGACGTTATCAAACTTATAACACCCCTCTTTTTATGTTGGGGGTATATGAAAATGGCATTTATCGTGCAAGTACAAATAGGAACCGGTGTCTCACCTGCTCTCACAATGATCACATCTGAAAAGCTTAATACCTTCGTGTCGTCTGACATGCGCGATCATATTGCCTTTATGGGTGAAGCGTTTACTGCAATGCGTACACGAGAATGTCTTCGCAGCCTTCCTCTCATCTGTGTGGACCCTCAAATGCCCGTATAACGCACTCAGCTCACTGAATGCCTTAGAGCAGAATTCACATATGTGTTTCCTCTCATTCTGATGCATTGTTTGGTGCTGATCGAGGCTCTCTTGTGTTGCGAAGCTATTCGGGCAATAGTCGCATTTGAGTCCGTTTTCCGTCGAATGGACTAAGATAATGTGGTTGTCTAAATGTCTTTGGCGCTTGAAATCCCGTTTGCAAGCAGCACAGATGTAGGCGGTAACTGTAGGCTTCTCATGACGTTTCATGTGAACTTCTAAAAAGCATTTATACGCAAATTTACACATGCAGACTGGGCATTTGTAACGCTTTTCAACTTCTCTTTCTTTTTCGGGGCCTTTATTGTGTTTGCGTATAAGGTGATTTTGTAAATTACTCTTCGTTTTTAGCACTAAGTTGCAGTGCTCGCAAACGTAAGTCTCAGTTTCACTGTTCCTTCGCAAGTTGTTTTTGATATTGTGGCGCCTCGTTTCTACAGCTGATGGCTTCACCGGTGAATCAGTTGCTTCTTTAAGGCTTGACTTGCTTAAATGATGTCTGTTGTCAACACACTCTTCAAAATTATCAATGGATTCCGAAGATGAATTGTCTTCTACGAATTCCATTGATTCATATTCTATTTCTTCTTTTGTACACTGCTCACTATCTTTAGCAACAGTAGTAGGTCTACGAAAAGTATCAGCACAGTGTTTTGAGTCCGAAAGGAAGGTGCCATCGGTTAAAGATCCTTCCTTCTCCTGTTTATAATGCATATTTTTAATGTGGGACTCCAATTTATGTATGTCTGAGAACTTAAAAATGCAAATAGAGCACTGGTAAGGTTGTCCGCGGTTGGAACTGCGCGTTTCGTTGCAGTTATCAAGTTTCGGTAAAGGTTTCTCAGTAATATCTGTATCGATTTCTTCCATGTTGACAGTGTTAAGTAGCCTGAGAAATCGGGCCTCAGAATCGATGCAGCGGCGCTTAAACATGCTCGACTGGTGCAGTATTACCTCACAGTCGTTGCACATTTGTTTGGGAAGCTTGTCTTCCTGTTTTATTAACATATTTGTGACGAAAGATAGGTCCTCACTTAGCGTCTGCCGACCGTCACCTGCGAAGTGAAAAAGGGGCCGCATGTTGGCAGACTCGGCCATGCACGTTCTGCACACTTTATCCGGATTAATTTCTAAACTTGACTCCATAGTGAAATTATGTGAAAATGCCTTGAAAAAAGGTTCAGAAGGCAAAAAATTCAAATTCCTCAGCCGGCCAACCCACCCAGCAGCCCCAACCAACAACAAAAACAAAGAAAAAAGAAAGAACTGTCACTTTACGTTTTTTTTTTACACTGAACGTACACACAGTTAACAGAGTCGAAAAGTTTAAAAAATATCATTCGTTCAGCATCGCAGTTCACACACTATCGAAAATAATCATGATTTTGCCCCCCCCTCGGATAAATCCTAGATCCGGGGCTGCGTACCGTACTTACAACTACATGTCAATGTCAACTTTGAAATCAAATGAAAGCAAGTTTTCAAATGTTAATATTCTAACCCGTGCTTTCAGCAAGAATCCGTAAACTTCTCGTAAACCATAAAAACCACAAACTGACTATATAATACGGTGGTGTGGTGTGGTGAGTGGTGACCCAAGTAATTCAACAGGATAGTTCTATAATCCGAGCGCGATGAGAATGGGATGGATACTTGGCAAAGTCAATCGAAAATATTATTCTTTATTTTACTTTGACAAGGTTGCTTTGACGCGGGTTTGGTTACCGCGCGCGTCTCAGTTCCAAAAGGTCGCATCCCATTCTCATCCCGCGCGGATTATAATCCTGTTGAAGTTTTCAGATCGACTCCACACCACACGCGTTGGTGCTCACTGCGTGGTGTGGGGTTTCGATAGTGTTTAGCCATGTTTAATTCGTTTTTGTAGTCTGTGAGGTTCTTTCGCCATTGATTTGCAGGCCGGCATGTGATTTTCTTTTTATAAAAATTTGGAAAATGGTCTTCACAACCACATTCAGTACAAAACAAGCCCAAATGGCCAAAATATGCGTTTCGGGAAAGGCGTAGTGAATTCGTTCAAAACTAATGTGCTGTGATCAGCGAATGAGAGATACATCTCACTTTAGGGATTTACTGAGTAGAAGTGAATAGATTGTTTGTTATTGTTGTGTTCAAGATATTAACTCGAAGGTAAAGTCCTGCGTCGCAAATATATTCCAGCGTCTTCCAAGATCTCGATAAATCACGTGGCCTGCCCGCCCGTTAAGCGTGCCTTGGCATCGCCATTTTTATTTCAAGATTTTGTTTGTGTCGTGTCAGTTGTTTTATCTTTTCTTGGAAGTGTTTTCGGCTGATTTCCGATTCAGCTCGTGTGATTGGTTATCCTCTCAACCTCCCTCATCATCACAAAACCCTTTAACTGGTAGAGAAAGCTAGCGTACGATTGAAATGAAATTCACATATTATTAAGAGTTGATAAATATTATCAAACGCCAATATGACCTTGATAAGATGATAAGTAATAATCGACCAGGCGATAGGGTAAACTACCCAATTATTGGCACTTCAAGAGCTTTGCTTGAAAAATACTGTCTTGGTGAAGATAATTTACTACGGATGGTTTAAAACTTGCAATTAGTCAATCAATTGGTTATCAAAGAACAAATTAAATTTACAAGAAAGTGTACCCAAACTCTTTTTTATAGCTATATTAAGCAGTTTTTAGAAAATAGCACTACACCCATTTCTTGGCACCAGTTTTCTTATTTTTAGCATGTAATGAACCAATTATTGGCATACCAGTGCCCATAATAGGACATAGCACTACACCCATTTCTTGGCACCGGTTTTCTTATTTTTGGCATGTAATGAACCAATCATTGGCATACCAGTGCCCATAATAGGACATTGATGGTCCTATTATTATCCCGCAGCGATTGTCAAGAACAGATGGAAAGCTCCACCCTAGCTGTAGCAAGCACGATCATCTGCGTGAGCAGAGATTTTGTTGGATTTAATAAAAGCCTCAGTTAACCCTTAATCAAATGGAATACTTTTTTATGAGATAAATGAAAACTAAGAATGGTTTTTAACTATTTTGGGTGCGTAGATTCAGAAAAAAGATATAAAAATTGGATAGGGGGTGGGGAAAGGGTGTTTTTGCGGTGGGAAATAATTTCCCATTATCCGTTACTGCATAGCAAAATTTTATGGAAGTGGGAAATTGTTTCCCAGTGTCCGATACGGTTACGGATTTTTACTTTTACTAGTAGTTCCCCCTGCTTTGCTTGTTTTTTTTTTGTAAGTAACTCAAAGTATTTAACATGCAACCCAAAATAAAAGATGTTTATTATTTACTTATTTAGTATTATAATAAGAAAGTAAGAAGTATTAATACAATAAAGGCGGAATCATCATTGCAATCATCATACTTATTATTTATAACTATTAAATTTATTCTTCAGAAGATGGAGCAGTATGAAAAGCTTTAAAGCAGGTTTTGGCGCACAGAGCTACATTACATGTGGAACATTGAATTTTTGTTCTCTGTTCTTGTTTTTTCAAGCTGCAGAACTTACATCTTTTGTAAGTTCTGATTTCTTCTGGCAAGTGTATGCCCACATTCATTAATCGGATTTCATTTGGCACTCCAAATACACCACCCTTTTTGTTTTTAAACCGTACAGCTTGTCCTGGTGCTTTCCTAGTTGTGTGATTGTCTACTAATGCACGTGCCAAACGCAACCTGAAATCTCGGTGCCCATGCAACGTTGCAACGTGTGTGTCGTTGTAAGTAATATATGCATTTATAATGGAGGCATCGAACATGAAGAATAGAAGTCTCATCCAATATTTTCGGGATTTTCGGTCAATTGGGTATGAAGACCGAAAATGGTCAAATAAATCTACGCCACCCATGCTTAGAGTATATGAAGCAATAGCTTTTGGGCACAGAACCTCTTTTCTAGTGCCATCTTTTTGGGTTCTTTTCACCAGCATTACGTCACGTGGTTGATGTGCGGTTGAGAGCACATTTACTTCCTTAGTGTCCATCCACTTGACGGCTGTTACGGGCTCTGATGTGACAGCTGTGAATTGATGTTTTTCCAATCTCATTTGTTTCGGCTGCTTTTTATTTTTCATCACATCAGGCAGATATTTTTTGTTGCTTCGAACTGTTCCTACTGAATAAATGTTTCTGTCATATAGATCTTCCATAAGTGGAACACTGGTGAAGAAATTGTCGAAAGCAACCAACGTATTTCCAGGTACATTAATACATAGTTTCGTCACCACATTGTAACCTAGTCCGTCATTATCTGTGCTATCACCTTTACCGGTATAAACTTCAAATTGGTACAAGTACCCCGTTTTGGCGTCACATCTAGCCCAAATTTTAAAGCCCCGTTTGATTGGTTTTTTTGGCATATATTGTTTTAATGTACTGCGACCTTTAAATTTCACCATGCACTCGTCTATTGACTGCACACTTGAATTATATGCTTGTCTTTGATAAACCTTGTTCAGTTCTGTAATAAGAGGTCTCACTTTATATAATTTATCGTAGTCAGGAGAGTCTCTTGGTGGTTGCATTTCATTGTCGTTAAGGTGAAGGTTTTCAGTGATCTTTTTAAATCGCACGATTGGAAAAACTTGTGCAATTTCTTTGTTATAATAGAAAGGATCTGACGACCAATATAACTCAAAATCTGGAAGAGGATTTAACCCCATCATGATCAAAACTCCTAGATAAGCCCTGATATCTTCTTCAGTGACTGGTTTCCAATTAGCGCTTTCTTTTTGAACTGCGTATCGGTTAGTTTGTTCCGCTATTATCAATATCAATTTATTTGGAAAAAACCTTTCAAAAACAGTTAAGGGCTGAGTTTTGTGTGTGTCCTGGAACTTGGGTTTAAAACGCTTATCAAAGACTGGAATATCATGGGTCAAGTCAGCTGTCGTCCAATCTCTAGGTCGAGACCGGTCCCTGAGAACTACGTTGTGATTTTGAGAGTCTTCTTGATCATCTTCCATTAATTCATTTATATCAATGTCCTCTTCAAACATATTGCCTGGTCTTTGAGTAGTAGCCACTTGTTCGAGAGGTGGAATGGTCGGAGCCTCTTCGGGTATGTCAACTATTTTTGGTTGAATGTCATGAGATGAGGGACTGCCTTGATCTTGAGTGCATAATTCTTGAACACGGACTGGACTATTTGAAGTATCTTGCTCAGTAACATTGCGTACTGTATTTTGAACATGGCGTGGACTATTAGATGTGTCTTGCTTAAAAACATTACCGTCCGTATTTTGTATCGTTGCATTCTGAGACTGGTCGTCTAAAATTGACAATAAATCTGACCGTGTTGTCTGCAAAACGGGTTCATCTTCAACGTTGTCATTATCTAAATTATCTACGATGCCAAAAATTTCTTCGAGACGATGTTCTATTAGATATTCATCAGGTTGATTTAAGTAACTTGCAGAAGGAGAACAAATACTATTAGCAAAGCAATCATCGTCTTCAGAATCATGATCGGACAAATCAGATAAGTCAGCCAAGTTTTCTACTGCTTCTTCTAGTTTTTTTTTAGTAAGTGGTTGTGGCTTTCGCATTTTTTTCTTATTCATTTTTCTTTTGCTGGAAATAAATACAAAAAATCTGAAGAAAAACAATATCGGTTACGGATAATTTTTTGTGCACCAGACAGACGGTCAGAAATTGTATATATATATTAAGGGAGTAAAGGAAATTTTAAGTGCAGGAACAAACAATGGGAAATAATTTCCCACTTACTAAAACCTTAAAATTTCTAGTAAATCGTACTGTTTCCACAGTTCTTCCACATTTCAATCCAAATATACAGAAAATAAGTCTAGTTTATAATAGTATTCACTACAGGGTAAATTTTAAATAGCTTTTATCCTGAAACACGTCAACTTCTAAATGTAATTTCCAACAACTTTTGTTCTACGACTTTTCGAAAAACTCAATCGTTTTTTTTTATTGAGCATTTCTTATTTTTGTTAACATTTGCACTTGTACCGTTTCGAATCCCGCGGTATCCTTTGATAAAAACGGCAACGTGGCCCGCGCGCGCGCCGCCTTGCTTCAACTTCAAACGCACGCACACACACACACACACAAACCCACCCTTACTCCCGCCCACCGCCGCCACCCACCTCTAATCCCGCCCACCACCGCCCGCCTCCACTTCGATACAACTTGTCCACTCCAGGGGCCCAATTCTGTAAATTCTCGATAGGTTCGGAGTTGAAGGCTTTGATAACGATTTATTTGTACCCTGCCCTCTCTCCTATTTCTACAATAAAGAATATTCGATTTCTAATTCTAAGGAATTAGTTCGGTGGTTGTAAGAAAAAACGAGGAAAACCCGGTGTACTGTGAAGTTAACCTATCGCGAGTTCAAGACACAACTGCGTTACAGATAAAAGAGGTCAAGGCAGGATAAAAGTTTTATCCCACTATCGGGTAGCGGCATCTCGCTTCACGCAGTGAAATAAAGCAAGATGGCGATAGCCGATAAAGGAATAAAACTTTTATCGTGACATTGTGCTCCCCTAGCAGGGACTTAAGTCTGTAACGCAATGGCGTGTCGAAGGCGTCCCAGTAGAAGGACAAAACCGGGGTATCCTCGTTTTTTCCTACAGCCAGCGAACTAATCATCTACTTAAATTAGAGTCAGAATTTTATTTGCTATACCTCCTACAAAAATATTAAAATGACAGCATAAATAAATCGTAGAAGCTGTCAACTGAGAGCCGATTTTGCCGTTACAGACTCAGGCCCCAGGCGTCAAAGTTTACTTAAACTTTTTTGCTGTAAAGTCGCCCGTAACGTAACCGAGTAGAGTGCTAGCGTGTAGGGTCGATGTGCAATCGTGTGTACAGAAGACTAGGTGCTCAGTTACGTTACGCGCGACTTTGCAACGAAAAGTAAAGGTATCGTAAAGTCTGATAGATGTGGCGCTCAAAATTCTCCCGTAGGACTTGAGTGGTGGCGCGCACTCTACCTACAAACATCGCGACATGACCTACAAAACAAAAAACTTCTCTTTACTAAATGCCGCCGCGCCCCGCGCCGCCCGCCCGCCGCGCAGTTGACAACAAAGGGCAGAGCAGTGAGGGCAATGCCAGTTTTGTCCTTCTACTGGGACACCATCGACACGCCATTGCGTTACAGACTTAAGAGTGCGAGTAAAGCCAGCAAAATTTACGATTTCACCCGCGCGTCTCGCAAACCACCCCCTCACAGAAAGCGGGTCGGCGCGTCTCGCTCGCGTAAATAGCTCGATGTCATGATGCTTGCGCGCGCATAGTAGGTATACTTACGCAAAAAAACTGTTAAATAATACTCTTCACTATACTGGCACATTTAGAACTTTTGTGATTTTAGAGCACGAAGGGGAAGATACATTTTTGTTGTACTGGTAATTCTAGACCACTTTTTCCGAAATAAGCGAAAATTAAAAGTCTTCTCTATTACAAACTAGCTTTTTTCCTAAATACCTAAATGTCAGAACAAAAGTTATTTATAATGACCAGTACAAAAAACCCTTCAGCATTAAAACCATGAAAAACAGCGTATAATATGACTATGAACGTACCTTATAAAATGTTTCAGGAATAAAAAAAAAAATTCAGGAATAAAAGCATTGGAAAAATATCAACGAGGAATACCTAAATAATATTATTATATATACCCTATATACAATGTACATACTGTGTAGACCATGAATTATTATCGTGTACCGGTAAGACCCCAGTCCTTCTTTGGGACCATTCCATTTTTCCCCACCAGAGTTCCCCCACTGGTGGTGGAAAATGGAATCGCATAAAAAAATAAATTTTCCCCCGCTGGCCACCCCACTGAGTGGCTGGTGGGGGAAAATGGATTTTTTATTCCTTTTTCCCCCACCAGCTATTTATAGACAAGATTATTATTGGCGAAGCTGACTCATTACAATGATGCAGTCACTGTAGCCTAGCCTAATTTTATAATTAATCGGCATAAATAAAACTAATTTGTTAACTTTACTAATTTGTTTATTTGTATTAAAAAAAATATACTTGGCCGCCGGATAAAGACAAAAAAAGAGGCTAAATTCACAAAGCGTGATGTAGTTCTGCATTTTTGATATGTCATATGGGTCTGTTAGGGTAGTGTGAGTTAAAATTTACAACTAAGAAAAACTTGTGAAAACTGAGAAAATCGAGAAAAACATCGAAATTTTGGGACTTTTTTTAACTAGGGCCAAAACTATGCATTTTTTGCGAACAATGTTTTTTACACACATAAACTGTATTAAATTACCTACAATTTGAGCCTAATTTCAGCTCTATTGACACCATAGAAGACAAGCTATGGCTCTTAGAAAATGACCTAATATCCCCAAACATTGAAATTTTCAAGTTTTACGGGCTGATTTCGTAAAATATTGGAAAAACTACTTATCCAACGAAGAAAAGTTACTGAAAATACCTTTTGGAAGATATAATAAGCTTTTATTACAGCCCAAAACCAACTCTGTGAGACTAACAGTTCACTCACAATCTCAAAAAAACGAAAAGAAGGTAAAATGGGTTACAGAGGCAAAAGATTCAATGTATACATATGGTTCTTAGAAATTAGACCGGGATGTAGTTCTGCATTTTTGGTATGTTATATGGGTCTGTTAGAGTAGTTTGAATTCAAATTTTCAACTTCGAAAAACTTGTAGAAATTGAGAAAATCGAGAAAAACTTCGATATTTTGGGACTATTTTCACTATTTGCTCTGCTGGGCCAAAATTATGCATTTTTTGCAAAAGATGTTTTCTAACTGTATTAAATTATCTACAATTTGAATCTAATTGCAGCTCTATTGACCCCATAGGAGCTAAGCTATGATACGTCAAAGACGACCAATTATTCTCGACACTTGAAATTTTCACGTTTTACTCACTGATTTCACGAAATATTGGCAAAACCACTTGCTCTATGAAAGGTTACTGAAAATATTTTGTAATACATTTATTTAGCCCAAATTTAAGTCTGTAAGACTAACAGTTCACTCACAATCCAAATCCACACACAACAACGACAAAAGAAAGAAGTACGATCTACAAGTCTTTTTGCTATGGACGGAGAGGTTATATTACTTTTGGGGTAAATATTGTTGCAAATGACCTCCCCTAATGCCCTTTATAAGATCCCGGTCTAATTTCCAATAACCCTGTATACATTGAGTCTTTTGCCTCTGTAACCCATTTTACCGTCTTTTCGTTTTTTTGAGATTGTGAGTGAACTGTTAGTCTCACAGACTTCATTTTGGGCTTTAATAAAAACAAAATAAATGTATTACAAAATATTTTCAGCAACGTTTCTTAGAGCAAGTGGTTTTTCCAATATTTCGCGAAATAAGTGAGTAAAACGTGAAATTTTCAATTTTCGAGAAAAATTGGTCATCTTTGACGTGTCATAGCTTGGCTTTTTTGGGGACAATAGAGCTGCAATTAGGCTCAAATTGTAGATAATTTAATACAGTTTATAAGTGTAGAAAACATCTTTTGCAAAAAATGCATAGTTTTGGCCCTGCAGAGCAAATAGTGAAAAAGTCCCAAAATTTCGAAGTTTTTCTCGATTTTCTAAGTTTTACAAGTTTTTCGAAGTTGCAAATTTTAATTCAAACTACTCTAATAGACCCATATAACATAACAAAAATACAGAACTACATCCCGGTCTAATTTCCAAGAACCCTGTATACATTGAGTCTTTTGCTTCTGTAACTCATTTTACCTTATTTTCGTTTTTTTGAGATTGTGAGTGAACTGTTAGTCTCACAGACTTGGTTTTGGGCTTTAATAAAAGCTTATTAAATCTTCTACAAGGTATTTTTAGTAACTTTTCTTCGTAGGATAAGAGGTTTTTCCAATATTTTACGAAATCAGCTCGTAAAACTTGAAAATTTCAATGTTTTGGGGAAATTATGTCATTTTCGAAGAGCCATAGCTTATCTTCTATGGTGTCAATAGAGCTGAAATTAGGCTCAAATTGTAGGTAATTTAATACAGTTTATGTGTGTAAAAAACATCGTTTGCAAAAAAATCATAATTTTGGCCCTAGAGAGCAAATAGTGAAAATAGTCCCAAAATTTCGATGTTTTACTCGATTTTCTCAGTTTCCACAAGTTTTTCGAAGTTGCAAATTTTAACTCACACTACCCTAACAGACCCATATAACATACCAAAAATGCAGAACTACATCACGCTTTGTGAATTTAGCCTCTTTTTTTGTCTTTATCCGGCGACCTATATACCAAGTATATACAGGGTGGCCCAAACATAGACGTCAAGCGAGAAAATCTAGATAGCTGACACCGAGGGCTACCCGACTCACCCCCATGTATGTTCAGCCATTTTTTGTCGTTTAGAAGTTATGAGGCTTTTAAGGTTTTTTTGAAAAAAAATACCTAGCATTCGATTGTATTTTTTAACTTTTTTTTTTTCGTCTTTTCAGCAAAATTTTTTATTCTTTAGAGTCTCAGATAAATTATCTATCACCAAAAAAATAATGATCAGCTATGGACTTTTAGAAGATACCGGAATTTTGATCCAAAGTCGAAAAATGTTATTTTCAAGAAAACATCACTGAAATTGTTAGTATGGGAAAAAAAATAAGTAGAGGTCTGAACGACTTTTTATTGATTTCAAAAACTTTCCCAAAGCCTCATTCTTCAGAATAATACAAAAAACCTGTCACTTTATAGGACTTTTATTCAAGTAATTTGCGATCAAAGTCGAAAAACTGGAGTTGGAAGAAATTTTATTTCAATCGATTTTCATTTATTTTGGTTGATGCGGACAAAAAACATTGCAGGTAGGCTTAATATTGCCTGTTAGCACGGTCTGCATAGGAAATTCACGAAAAAAATTAAAAAAATACCATAAAATATTTTGTTTTTTTTTGTTCTTTTTTTATTATTTGAATTTTAAATTATTTTATTATCAAATTTACTTACAAAACATGAAGAAAAAAATAAATTTAAAGAAAAAAAATAAAAAAAGTCTGAAAATTAATTACTTATTATTTTTTATTTTTTCGTGAATTTCTAATGCAGATCCTACTGACAGATGATTTTAAGCCGATCCGCAATGTTTTTTGTCCGAATCGACGAAAATAAATGAAAATCGATTGAAATAAAATTTCTTCCAACTCCAGTTTTTCGACTTTGATCGCAAATTACTTGAATTAAAGTCCCATAAAGTGACAGGTTTTTTGTATTATTCTAAAGAATGAGGCTTTGGGAAAGTTTTTGAAATCAATAAAAAGTCCTTCAGACCTCTACTTATTTTTTTCCCCATACTAACAATTTCAGTGATGTTTTCTTGAAAACAACATTTTTGGACTTGGGATCAAAATTCCGGTATCTTCTAAAAGTCCATAGCTGATCATTATTTTTTTGGTGATAGATAATTTATCTGAGACTCTAAAGAATAAAAAAAAATGCTGAAAAGACGAAAGAAAAAAAAGTTAAAAAATAAAATCGAATGCTAGGTAATTTATTTCAAAAAAACCTTAAAAGCCTCATAACTTCTAAACGACAAAAAATGGCTGAACATACATGGGGTCGATTCGGGTAGCCCTTGGTGTCAGCTATCTTGATTTTCTCGCTTGACGTCTGTGTTTGGGCCACCCTGTATATTTTTAAATACAAATAAACAAATTAGTAGGTAAAGTTAACAAATTAGTTTTATTTATGCCGATTAATTATAAAATTAGGCTAGGCTACAGTGACTGCATCATTGTAATGAGTCGGCCTCGCCAATGTCTTGTCTATAAATATCTGGTGGGGGAAAATGGAATAAAAATTCCAATTTCCCCATCAGCCACTCAGTGGGGTGGCCAGTGGGGAAAAATGGAATATTTTTTGTGCAATTCCATTTTTTCCCACCAGTGGGGGAACTCTAGTGGGGGAAAATGGAATAGTCTCGTCTTTGCACCCAGCTTTGCACCTAGCGGGGTGACTTTGCACCACAATCCGAATAATCTTCAAATGGTAATAAAAGAATATTTTTTTATTGTTATCTTTGAATTGTGACTGTAATGAAAACATATCAGTGGGTTGTGAAGTTTATAGGTCGCTTATTGCTAAACGAACACTTGAGTCGTTTGTTATTTTTATTTCCCATTTTGGCGTAAAACAAACAGGCCCGGTTTCTGAGTTGAGAATTTTAATAAGCACATACTTTACGTATCGCTCTGTCACGCTCTTTTCTGAGAAATCTGCAGAGACAGGACGATACTTACCCATTTGCTTAGCAAAATTCTCAACTCAGAAACCGGGCCACAGTCTCTTTATTACGCAATAATAATACGACACTATAAATATATCTTAAATTTAGGTTTATTTATTACTAAAACTTAATTAATAAGTCTAAACAGCTAACGATATTTTTACAAGAAAAACAATATAAATAACTAGCTTTTGCCCGCGACTTAGTCCGCGCAGACTTAGTTTTTTTCTCGTGAGTTTTTCCGTTGTTTTAATAGTTATTCTGCTATTCGGGGCAGAGAGAAATCCAACAAAACTAAAATCATAAAAATCGGTCCACCCGTTCTCGAGTTATAAATGGTGTAACTAACACGACTTTGTTTCAAATATTAAGATTAATTACGGGTCGCGGACGGAGCGCCGGCAGGCATAGACCACTCGTCTCAACAGAGCGCTCGTGACTGAGGCGATCAGCGAACAACGAAACAAAGAATAGGTCAAAAAGCGCGTGCGACGGAGAGGGCATACACAAAATCTGTCTAGAATAACTTGACGCCTGCGCCATTTCTTTGATATTTAATTTAAATAAATATCTGTATGACACCAAAAAATGTTCTCCCCCCTACTGACGTGTTAATGACTGCATTATTTAATTCAAGGTGGTCTGGTTGCAATATCATTATTTTAGGCATTGAAAAAAGCAAAAAATCGAAAAACTAGAGGTAACTTCGTGATTTTTTTCTATCGAGTCAACTTTTAGCAATTAGGTATTCGTCCCACATGCTGATCAAGTATATAGCCTAGAATCTATAGTATTTTTGTGAATTCGACAAACAATCTCAAACATTGCGAATTTTTAATTTGAAGTGCGTTCACTTAGCTTTACCCCCGCTCTTAAGCCCCTGATGTCACCATTTTTGTTAGACCAGCTGATAAGGTAATTAAGTTTCGTAGGTAATCAGGGTGAGAATGTCACAAGAACCGCTTAGTACTGAATTAAATTGCACTCTGAAGCTAAAGTAAGTAGGTACAGTCAGCCAAACCCTAGGATACCCCTTTTTATTAGATTGGCGTCATTATGCCACGCGTGGTAAGAGCTACCATGGGGTATCCTAGACTGTGGCCGACCGTACATAAACGCATGAATGAATGACAAAAGGTTTTTACATTCATTTCTCCTTCATAATTTACCAGGCTTAGGACTGGCTACAGAGGACATAAAATAAAACTGACTGCCTAACAATAATAATGTTATTAAAAGGTTAATACGTTAGTAGGTAGCTAATTAGGCACCTAACGAAGTTATGTTGGTATCTGTTTTGTTGAATGGATAGAGTTTACTTTAGTTGTTATTGTTTGTTAGGTAGGTAGTCAATAGCACGTCGTCGACGCTTAGACATCACGTCGACGCTTATACGCTAGCACTGTACTCGGTTACGTTACGGGCGACTTTGCAACGAAAATGTAAAGATTAACGTGCCATCTAATGGATCGAAGAAGTGCCTTTTTTTCATTGAAGGCGTATTTAAAAAGTTAATATTTGCAACGATTCAAGAACTAGCCTAAGTACTTACCTATTTACATCGATGTCCAGTTGTACCTATTTACACATCACCTCGCAATGCCAAATCCTGAGGATGGCGATGTCTATCACGCACTAAATGTTCAAAATAACTTCCATCGCATCCGACACAAACCCCACACCTGAATATCACTTGTTCGTTCACTCGCGCAAGGACATGGGGATGACGCCGGATTTTCTGGAATGCCCGAGTTATTCTGTTCATTAAAACTTCACGTGTCGGCGCTGCACCACCTTTGTACACCATGGCTTTTACGTGACCCCAAAGGTAAAAGTCCATAGGAGTGAGGTCTGGGGACCGAGCAGGCCAAGCTCGAGGTCCCGCACGGCCGATCCATCGATCCGGATACTCCCTATCTAAATGTTCCCGCACTTCCCGAGCGTAATGCGCTGGGGCTCCGTCTTGTTGGTAGTACATGTCACGCAAACTGGCCACTGGCACACGCTCCAATAGGACGGGTAGAGTCTCTCTGAGGAAATTTAAATAGGTAATTCCATTTTGCCTGTCGATGAATACGGGACCTAACAAATTCGTCCCGAGTATGCCCGCCCACACGTTTACCGTCTCTCTGTGTTGAAAATTATGCGGCCGCGCCGCGTCCGGGTTATCGTGAGACCATAAATGTTCGTTGTGAGTGTTGAAAAGCCCCACTTTCCCGAATGAGGCCTCGTCCGTCCACAGAATGTTCGGTGGTCGCTCCACAAGCAGCCAGTTGCAAAACGCTATTCTAGCCGGCTTGTCTGCCTCTAGCAACTCATGGACCCGTTTTAAATGGTATGGATGCTTGCCTTCGTTGTGTATCACGGACCATGCAAAATATTGCGATACATTGAAGTGAAGTGCCGCGTCATACGTGCTAGCCGCAGGGTTGTCTTCAAAAAATTCGAGTATTTCTTCCTGTTCACGCACTGCTCTCCTCGGGGGACGCCCACGATCCACGAACCTCGGCTGAAACTGCCCATGGTCCCGCAAGCGTTGTGTGGCGGCTAACATCGTCGGCGGGGTCGGTGTGCGCCAGTGCGGGAATAGTTCTGCGTAATCCCGACATGCCTGGACAACGTTGTCGTTAGCCCTTGCTAACACCCTCACCATTTCGGTGTACTCCGCGTTTGTAAATTGAAAACCCATCGTTGGGCGCAAACGACACACTCAACCTACTGGAAGTCACAAAATAAACAAACTGAGAAAACCAAAAATCATCCGTCCGCGGAGGGCAAGGTCACCTGACTGACTGTGTCCTATTTATTTTGCACTAAGCGGCAACGTGCTTTTGCTGCAAGTCCAACCCTTTTCAGAGGCGGAGGGTGTATGTGTGTGAGTGTGTGGCCGAAATAGCAAGATGTCATTAATTATGCATTAGACAAAGCATGCTAGCATCATCTTCGATTGGCGTCGCGGAAAGTGCGGCGCGCTTTGACCTCTGCCACCTCTCTTGGTCCGATTGGTACTCCGCGGTCTCCGCGCCGTTTCAAACCAAAAGGTAGCAAGTCAAAAAAAAATTTTTTTTTTTTTAGTATGGAGAAATAAAATTGAGCTTTTGCCAAAGTCGTAGAACAAAAGTTGTTGGAAATCACATTTTAAAGTTGGGGTGTCTGAGGTTAAAAGTTATTTAAAATTTACCCTGTATATGCACTTACCAGATTTTTTTTTAAACTTTAACCTCAAAACACTAACGAGAACTGGTTTTTTGGCAAAAAAATCGTGACCTCTGACTTTCTCTTTGACATTTGGTGACATATGGCCGCCATTCAAAAAATGTTGCCATTTTTCAAATTCTAAATTTAAATTTTCATTGATGACATTACTGGGTGTTGCCGTTAAAAAAATAAAACATATTTTGTGAATTAGGAGGAAGTGGGAAATAATTTCCCAATGTTTGATTAAGGGTTAACATGCACGCTACCAATGTTTTTTTTATCATTTTTGCTTATATTTAATTTGAATAACTTATCGACCTTATACCTATAACACTATCATAAGAACAGTCTTATTTTTGTATTTGCTTGTTAAACTTATATATTATAACTAATAGAGGTAATATCGTCTGGTAATTGAGCATGGTTTCTATTTCTGCATCAGTATAAACTTTCTTTCCTCTTGTATTCTCCAAACGGTCTTTTTTGTAGTTTACTTCAATATCTTTTAATATTATATCTTCTTCATCTATGTTCAGGATTGCACATTTTCCAGTATTTTCAAATTCAATCGTACCATAAATTTTTTTGCTGCCTTCAAGCTGCAGTCTGGATTTTTCAGTTTCTCTTGTTCCTGTTTTCTTAGGCTTCCTTTGTTCTGTTCTTTCTTTCTTTATCTTTAAATTTTCCAACTTATTTTGTTCTCTTTCTTCCTTTCTCTTCTTTATGCCCTCGGCTTTTTCTTCTTTTTGTTTTCTTTTATTATCTTCTATTTCTTTCCATTCGGGACAAACGGAGTCACGGAGGACAAACGGAGTCTTTTTTGTGTCCCTTACGTTGGGGAGTTTTCGGTAAAACCAATATGTCAGTTAATTTAACAGGTGTTAAATCCAGGTGAGGACGAGTGTCGACGTTTCTTGAAAATCGGTTTTTTTATCCTTTTCGTCTTTTTCGGGTGTCTTCGGCTGATGAATTTGCACGCTGTGTACTATTTCCACAACTTGTGGTAGCGTTTGCGAGTCATTTTCGTCTACCTCTTCAATGACTACTTCGTCTCCATTAAAGTCTGCATTCATAACATTCATATCTTCTATGTCAAGATTTGCAAAGTCATTATCGTAAAAGGTGACTTCTATCTGAGTGTTCATAAAATTTTGAGGATTTTCTTTGTTTTTAATGAGTTCCATGTCTTCCAAATTTTTCTTTTTTGAAGAATCTAATATAGAGGGGTAATTTGGAAAAACAACCACTGTCCATGAATTTCACAGGAGACAAATCTGTTAACAATATTTATAATCAATTAATTGGTAGTATAGTTCCTGTTTTATTCTAGATATAATGTCATGCAATGGTTTGTAATGTGTTTTTAGGCCCAAAGAATTCCTGAATTTCAGTAAAACTGAAATTTAAGTTGGACATTGATTAGTTTTCCAGTAAAATCAAAAAATAAAACAAAGATTTTTTCATTAATCATGCTAAAAAGCTTATATTTCTCACAAAAACTTAAAATCTAATCTTCACACCCTTCACTATTATCATCAGCCTCTATTTCAACATCATCATCATCATCAACATGACCAGAGGCGTCTACGTTGGGTGCAAATTGCAGGAAGAAATCTGTTCTCTTCTTTTGTGAGGAACTTACTCAAATGTATTAAATTTGCTATCTTCCCACTCGACATCTTCAGTGGTTCAAAGTACAGTGGATCAAGTACCAACTCCTCAGGTAGGCGCCGTTTGTTGCGGACCATGCAGCGAGTTGAAGGTCCTGTGAAATTCTCTTTTTCTTTGATGTGTTCGTGATCACTTGATGTAGTTATTACACGCAATTTGCGGAGCTGAAGTGCTGGTCTTGGAGTCTCTAGAAAGAATGGTGAAACCGCTGCCTTTACATAAAAAAAGAGATCTTGTGTCACTGGTATCACCTTAAATGGGCTGGGATGTTTTCTAGCATCTTGAATGATTTTGTCCCAATCAGCAGGCACCTCGGGGCAACAAACCCGTTTCTTTTTTGCTATTAGTGCGAAATCTTCATCATTTGGCAGGTATGTATGACCTCGGACTGGGAATACATGGGTTATTTTCTTAAAAATTTTCAATACATGCACCAAGATATATTGAAAAAAATAACCATGACATGATTTTTATTCTGCCCACTGCAGCCGTCACTTCACACACACACATATCTTGAAGCACAAGATGATCCGACTGTATGTCTCATGTGAAGAATCAAAGAAGTTACATCATGTTAGCGATGCAAACTCGACTTTATTTACACTACTGTAAAACCTTTATTTTTATTTGAATTCATTATGTTTTTTAATTCTTCTACTGAACAATAGATGGCAGTGGTAGTGGGCGCGAGCAATGGTCGCAAAGGCGATACAGGGGTAAGGGGATGCGGGCGGGGGAACCGTATGTCAATCAGTTCAGTCCAACTCGAGCCGCTCGCCCGTGTGCGTAAATTTCTCGCGTTCCGTACCACACTTTGCCGCCAAAGCCGATTTTCTCTTTTATTTTTCCGGCTGGACCGGTTTCACATCAGATGCCCCCTTCTTTCCGACTGTCTCTGGATAAACATACAAGGATGCACTGTCATCTGCTAAATCATGTTTACCAAACACATAATACCACATCTGTCTGGCATAAAATACGTCTTGATTTGAGGCATGGGAAGATTTTGCATGAAGTCAAAAGAAAGTACAATGCATTCACCTTGTCTTGCTTTTTCTTTATAGATATTTTTAAGTTCCCTGAACGTTTTTGCTTTACTCAAATGTAGGGTTTTTTGAACTATCAATGTATTCTTTGTATCAGCATCAGTAGCTGATTGGATTTTTAAATTTAACTCGTCGCATATACAGCAGGTATCAGATCGAGGCAATCCAAATTTTATATTGAAGAACTTGGTGAAAACCTTATAATAAACTTGGTAAGACACCTTCTTCTTCATTTCATCCAAAAAAAGATCATACATTTTTTGAACTGATAAGGATTCTGGAAGATACATCATATTGGGATTGTCCCTCAAAGAATAATGGGACTGCCTGGCTTTGAAAGATTTTATATGGCTTTTTATTAACTCTGATATTGGAGAAGGAGTTCCATGGGGCCTTTTTGCATGTTGTCCTCTACCATCCTTAGGTATTCTCTTCATATTTACAATTTTCTGTTGTAGTGTACGTAGCCGCCCTCTAGATATGCAATGTATGTTCATAAAAGCCTTCATACATATTGGTATTTCTTCATCAGCAACCTTGTATGAATAAGATACTTCATGTAAAAAGTCATCATCATCATCGGCCCGTTCATGTCTCGGCCTCCTTCGTTGGACTGACTGATATGATATTAATCCTGCGAGATACCCATCCTGGTCATCCTTCGTTTTATTACCATAGAAAGATTTAAACAACTCCTGCCGCTGATCGAATGAAACTTTCGTGTAACATTGTAGTCTCGAACATCTGTAATGATCAGAATGAAACTTAGTATACGTTGCTAAATCGATGGTTAAAGAACATATTATTATTGTCTCGAAATAAGTACTTATAATATGGTACCTACCTGCAGTCCTTGTAACGTTATTTATGTACAAGAACGTCACCTTAAATTAATACTTACATTAGGGACTAAAACTAAATCTAAAGCTACTTAAAATAGTACTTACAAACTAGTTAAAAACTACAATTTCTAGTTCTACAAAATGGGTTCCCGCGAAGCATTAGCTTTCGCACTGCGGAACGCTAAAGAGACCGGTCTCTCAACTGGTACGGCCCCTCCGCGCCGCACCTCCTCACCACTGCGGAATGCAGCGGCGGCGATCGCCGCCGGACCGCGACCGCGACACACTCGCTCTACGCTATTCTTCTAAAATTCTAAATGGTCTTAATCAGTAATACGGTTTTCGGGCACTGTAGATAGTAAAAATACTGGGGAATCAGCAAATCGAAATATGTTGATAGAGCCAAGATATTTGGGACACAATTCGAACTTCCTCCAGAAATCTACGCCCAAAATGAGAGGTGTTTCAACCTCCGGTACAATATAAGCCTTGATACAGTGAAAGGCATTTTCAAATGTCACTGGTAGATTGACGTAACCAATACTTCTAAGTTTTTGTCCATCAGCGGCCACAATCTGAATGTATTCATCCTTTAGGACAAACGACTCCATATTGAGGTCTTTATGTGAGTTATTGCCCAAGACGGTTACTGCAGCTCCCGAATCTAGTAAAACGTAGGCTTCTATTTGATTGACCTCGATTTTTACGTAAGGTCTAACGTCGTTGTCAGGTTTGTTTCGCAGAATTGTAGAAACAGTGTAAAAAGAGAAAAAAATGTTTACAAATTCTAACCACTTTGACCAATCGTCTTTATCAAAATTAATAATAGACCTACAATTCTGCCTACCTAGTTTTTGGCTGACGACGTGATGAAGCGTAAACCACATTTTCGAGTACCCTGGCATACTAAACTAATTTTTGGAAAAAAGTACATTTGCGTCAATATTCTGCCAAATGAGCGACATCTTCTAATTTAATCTAGCCTATAGCGTCCCACTGCTGGGCGAATGCCTCCCCTTCTGCTTTTAATACGCATATAAATAAAATTAAAGGAACTTGCTTTTATACTAATACTTTAGTTAACAAGAAGAAATAGTCGAACGATTAACTTTATTCTACTCGAACATTACACAAATTAAAAAACTGTGTCAAATAAGAAAATCTAATAAAATAAATCAATATGCCCACGTTACTACAAAAAGAAGTGAAATCCCACCAAAAACATTCTGTAAAAAACTAGCGGTCTCGATGGAGCTGCCTGTTTCTCTCTAAAATGTAATGAAATCTAGACAAAATCGTGCCAAGTCTAAGGTTCCTTACTGCGTTTTCTTTATTATTATAGATAATGTTGTGAGACTTGGCCGTTGAAGGGTACAAAACCAGGTGCTCCATGACACCAATGCACCAATCTGTCGCCAGAACTGCTTGTGTACTACCCTTCAACGGCCAAGTCTCACAACATTAACTATAATAATAAAGAAATCGCAGTAAGGAACCTTAGACTTGGTACGATTTTGTCTAGATTTCATTACTTTTTAGAAATAAACAAGCAGCTCCATCGAGACCTGGCTAGTTTTTTACAGAATGTTTTTGGTGGGATTGTATTATACTCTAAATATTGTGCGATGCCTAGTACATTGAAAAGTGATACTACATGGTGAATTATATAAATCTCGAGGATGCAACGCCGTAGTATCAATTGTTAGTTTAGTAGCCCGAAAATTGTCTGATGTAATAGTTAAGAAAGTTTACTAGCTTGAAAGTAGTCTGATGATGTAATGTTAGGAATGTTTTCACTAAAATTGTAGTAAATACTGTGCAAAGGTTAAGCTCATGACGTAGTGACACTTAGTTGCTGAGTTTACTAGCTTCAAAGTAGTATATATGATGCAATAGTTATCAAAATTTACTAGCTTGAAAGTAGTATGATGCAACAAAACCCAGATAGTGCTATTCCCAACCGGAAAAAGGAAGGATAGGGAAGGATGATTGGAACGAACTCACCAGCCCTCCCGTGTCCTCTGATCTGATTGACTTGCTTGCTGAAGTCGGTTCTTTGTATTGCTCACCGTTTCACGTAGCAACAGGTCGACACGGACGCTCTGGCCGTGGAGTCGTGTCGTGTCCTCTGATCCGATTGACTTGCTTGCTTGCTGAAGTCTGTTCTTTGTATTGCTCGCCGTTTCACGTAGCAACAGGTCGACACGGACGCTCTGGCCGCGGAGTCGTGTCGTGTCCTCTGATCCGATTGACTTGCTTGCTGAAGTCTTTTATTTGTATTGCTCGCCGTTTCACGTAGCAACAGGTCGATACGGACGCTCTGGCCGCGGAGTCGTGTCGTGTCCTCTGATCCGATTGACTTGCTTGCTGAAGTCTTTTATTTGTATTGCTCGCCGTTTCACGTAGCAACAGGTCGATACGGACGCTTTGGTCGCGGACGTGTAGGAACTCGTAAAAACCGCCGCATACGCAGCCGACTTGATGTTTGCTTGATGTTAGCGATGACTCGCCGGTCTTACGCGAAGAAATTGGCTAAATGGCCGCGTAGAAAATTGATGTAACTTTTGCTTGATGTTGCCAAATGCCAATAGCTCGCCGCGGCCGTTTTTTCCACGTCGAAAATGGCGGTCGCGCCGGAGTCTTGAAGTAATTTACATTTTTTGAGGAGGACCATATTAAGGCCTGAACTAGTAGTAGACTGTATTTAGAAATAAGTAGGGTGACCTGTTCAACAGTTAACCACCTAAAATTCAAACCATCACACCACATAATTGGTCAATCAGAACTAACTTTTTTGTATTCTTACCGAAAGGTAGGTCATCTGGCTACCATTTGGCATTTAAGAATACTCACTTTACTTATAAATTTTTGAGGAAAACATGTTTTTTAAAAAAAAAAGGATATGGCTAAAGTCGTGCAAAGCTAACTTTGCAGTGGCGAAAAGGTGGTAGATTTAAAAATATTTTATATGGTAACCCTTAAGTGCGTCGCGAATAATGATCTTGATACTTTGATTAAATTAAAATGAATTAAAGTGTACAGACTGGTTTACCTTTCCGCACCGGATATTTTTTACTACTGTTGTATGGAATTTTCGAAAGCAAGGAGGTGGATAATAAACTATTAAGAATCAAATTAATTTGTTTTATTTACGACATTAAATATCGGAATCGGATTCCAATTGCTGGATGTCTTTAAATATTGGTTCATTATCTTCATCACCATCATCCTCATCGTTGTCCGAATCTTGAACATTGATAGTAAGGAATCATGTCATCATCCAGTAACCTATCTTTTTCTTGGTGTTCCAGCTCCAGTTTTATGACATGGGTGTAACTTGGCTGCGGTAAAGTGATGACCCTCGCGCTGCAGTAATGCATACAGACCGGATCCGGCGACTCAGCGCTTGGCAGCGGTGTCGATGAGAGCGGTTCCTTTCAAGCCTAATATGTCGATATACAACGTGTTACAAAAGATACTAACTCTTTTTACAGGGTGTAACCTGCTGGTCAACATAATGCCAAATCTGCAAAAAAAGTTGAAAAACAACTTTTTTTTTTATAACCTCAAAATTGTAAAATTTTCAAAACACTTTTGTTTTTGGATTTAGCTCCAATTAAAAAATATGGTTGTTTGCTTAGCTGTATTTTAATCGCTTCAGGCTGTTAAAACATAGTGAAAGTCTATGGAAACAGTATTTTAAAAATACTTTTCTCCCGTCACAGCGCTTACATTTTAATTATTTAAAAATCAACGGAACGTCATAGAGCTAAAAAAATATTTTGGCTGTGATCCCTATCATCAGGTACCATGACCCTGTAAAAAGAGTTAGCATCTTTTGTTAGTAGAGTATCGGCCTCGAATTAGTACCGTTGATTTGCCTACTTGAAGGATTGAATGATGATGGTGGGGTTGTTTGTGCAATACTATCACTCCAAACCATCTCGATGGGATTGAGATGGCAATGATAAGGTGGCAACCTGAGCACGTCATGGCCGTGTTCTTTCAAAATCTCGTCTAAACTCTAATTTATAATCCGAGTCCATGGAATGACAGGTGCTACTGTCAGATGAAGCCAATCGGGTGACCAGTTAAAATAGTGATGTTAAACAATCGATCGATTTACATGCGTAATCTGAACTTTTTAATTATTATTTTTACTTGTATTTCAGCTAATTTAACGGTTGGTGGGTCAAGTTAACTGTACTTTGGGTATAATTTAATTTAAACATTAATAAAAGCTGATTAGACTGATTAACTAAGATAAAAATCTTCAAAGAGTTGAAAGGAAACCACAGCACATAACAGTTAATAAAATTATTTATTCGATACCTGATGACAGTTCTGAGTCAGACTCTGATTCATCTGTTACATTTATTATAAATGTGTCAACGACCGTATCTACGATATGGTCCAGTTGGTACATTTTGTCCTCAACTTCAAGAGAATCGTCTCTTGAGGTGGATGGTTGGGGATCCATACCGAATAACAACGTAACAAAAAATCAACAAAACTGAACTAAAATATCAATATAACAAAATCGTAACAAAACTAATGCAAAACAACAACAAATAACAAGTTTTTGCAGAAACGCTAGGAAACACTCGTACATTCCAGAAGGTACGAAGCCGAATGAATGTAAAAAAAAAACAAATGAAAGAATAAACTGTTTGAAAAATTTCTATGGTCAAAAAATGTCTATGGTCTGGGGCATGCTGTACCATAGGTTTTTTCCCATGTTCATTCCACACTTTTCCGATGCGGAACAGGCAAAGGACTTTCGTCTATACAGCCAAAGTATATTAATACCATAGATATAAATCGATCAAATTAAGATTGGACAATCGTTATTTTAAGGTCGCAGCGCGGCGGGAAATTATTTTTTTCATAGTTTTTTCAATTTTGAATCAAAATTGAGTTATTTTTGTTCAGCGAACTATAAATTAGAGTTTATGTAGTATATTGGGTCTGGTTTATGTCTCTTGTCGAGACATAACAGTTCAGGTTTGGTTAATTCATTCGACCATTCAATGTTATTTTCGGTCAACCAATCTCTGATTACCTGATTTTGTGAGCTGGTATTTGGCACCTTATTTATTTGAATGCTGTGGTAGCTCATTATCAAATACTATCACACTAGGCCAGGGTTTCTCAAACTTATGGCCCCACGTACCCCTGTTTAAGTTCCCAAATGACTGCGAACCCCTAACACCGCTCCCGTCAAAATAAAAATAAGAAATTCTTGTTTTTATTTTAATATATTTTAATAAAAGGCAACACAGTGACAAAAATAAATATGTTATTAATGTGATGGATGGGCTTGTTTCTTGTCGCAAATGGAGTCGATTTTAGGAGTAATTTTGGACAATTTTAATCTTAATTCTGGCTCAACATTAAGTCGATTTCTGGTCTTAGTTTTTATCATTACTATATGTGAAAACCCACTCTCTCGCATGAGTATGTCATTGCAAAGGGTAAAAGAAAATTCACCGCATTTCGTGAGAGTAATGAGTGCCATATAATATTTTATTACGCTATGGACGCGTAACGCACAGAAGTCATATTGCGCAAGCGTAGTTATAAGTTTATGTTACTTAATCTTGAAGTGCCGATGTTTAGAATACATTGCGGGTTGCAATTTTAACGTCGTTTTTGTAAGAAATATTCATAATTTTGATATGGCTTCTTGAGAAGATATGTTAAGAACTAGATACTGAATACATTTCTGCAAAAAAAAAGTTTTGAAAAGTCCGACTGAAATCGGTTTCCGAGATCATTATCTCGGAAACCGATTTCCCAGGCATAGTTCCTTGGGCAAAAATGTTCATAATGATGAGGACAATACGTGGTTTCCCGCTTTGTTGGCGGTCTTTTAACACCCTGTATTGTACTGACCATAAACTTTTATTTATCAAACCAAAAAATAAAAAACTCTCCGCCGACATTTTAAGTAGCTACCTACTTGCCTTACAAGATTATCTCTCAATGTTTTCAAATCAGCAGATCAGGTAAATTTAACTTACAAAATCTAATATATCACAACTTATTAGACACAAATAACATAAAAAACAAATCGTTCTCTCAAAAAACATTCTAGAACACAAAATTAAAAACAAATTGTAAATCTCCTTCGAAATTATAAATTATGATAAATTGTTAACAAAACTATGTCTTAAAGTTCCACAATCAACAAATAAAACCATTCATGAGACGTTAAACATCTTTAACGCAAATAAAAAACTAAATTACTTTTATTAAAAGTTTTTTCCAACTTTTTATTAAGATAATGTTCATACTTAGATAATTATTCTTTTATAGTACTTTTAGTACTCAATAATGACTAATTAATGTCTGTATAATTTATGTGTGGTTTTTAAATAAATACTTTTTATCTTTTATCTTATCTTATCTTATCTAATGCTCAGTAAATGGTAGAGAGTCGTAAAATGAGTGGCAGTCTTCTGGGATAACAGATTTAAGTTCTTGTGAATGTTTGTATTTTTGGTGTGTGATTGGTAATCTATTTGTATGCAAAGGAGCGTACTCGGTTATAGGGTTGATTTCTTTGACGCGTTTTCCCAATCAGAATCGAAGTTCAATTTAATCTTGTTGATACCATTTTCATACAGGATAGCCCTTATATCAGTAAATTTGTGTCTCCAGCTTTGCGGCCCGGTCTGATCGAGGTGTAACGCAATGTTTCAGTAGCTGCAAAGTTTTTGAAAAACGTGTGATCGACCATCACTGCCTCATATTCAAACGGATTTTTGCGGGCTTCTTTGGTAACCGAGACAAATTCACTAGGGAGATGTATTAATCTGTTTTTCAACTTTCGTTCTATGGCGCTATGCACACAGTCGCCTTCCATCTGTGTATGTCCAACCTCGAGGAACTTCTGTATTATGGGCACCCCGTGTTGCAAGGAAAAGTTCAGCAACGCGTTTGATAGGATGTTATTACGATTTTGGCTTGTGCAACCATCTGAGTAAATTATGATTGGTAACTTTTTTGGAAGACAATTGCGAGTCAAATAGTCTGTTATGAATGACGCATAGGTTGATGCAGTTAGATCACCTTCTGTCTCAGTAAACCAATAGCAAGTGCATTGATGAGAAGCTAAATCGTACATCGAGAAGTTATGTACACACAGTTTCGTCTTGTAGTAAACCGCACTGGCTGTGATGAACGGGCAAACTTTGACAGATTGTAAATCCATTGTCAAAACTATGCAGTTTCCTTTGATGGCTTCATTCTTATCAGTAGCTTTTTCTTCCCGGGCTCGATTTTTTTGCTTACATGAATTTCATAATCGCTGTTGCTTATATTGCCGGTCTGATGGCCAACACAAATGTCACACATATCTTTTTTTATTGTGTGAATAGCTATGTTTCTTCCTTTGACTGTTTCGCTAAACTTATTTCTTGCATAGGGTTGTACACCTCTTTCTGAACAGAAATCTTTATAAATGCTGTATAGGTGGTTCATGTTTCGGTAAATAGGCTCCAAGTAAACTTTATTTGTGTTAAGCCGGTTATAATGTGATGGCATTTTTGGTAAATCGTTCAGAAAGCTATTAAGTGCTTCAGTTTGAATTTCAGAAAGTGGATCTCTGCTGGAACGCCGGTTGCGGTTGGTATTTTCTTCTGATTCATGCATGCCATCTTTGCCTTTTTTAGCCCAATTTTGAACAGAAAATGAGCCAAGACACAATGTTTGTAGAAACATGTCACGGCAAACTCGCCTCTTAGTAGTGATCCCATCAGCTGAATTAGTAACTGGAAGGAAGTATACAAAAGTTCCACCCCTTCTTGAATTTTCCGATGTTGTTTGCCTACCCTTTCCCTGAAAAGTAACATTGTTAGCTACATACACTTTTCGTTGAGGCCAATCCATTTTGTTCCAGAATTTACTGAATATCTGATCTCTATCGCTCACTTGATCACAACATCGTATTTTACTGTTTCTGCAGAAATTTGAATTGCACTTAGGCCCAAGTACTCTTTTGTTTCGAGCGTGGCTCTTTACTTTCTCACCCTGTGTTTTTTTTGTAGCCTACATAATCTTTGCCTTCCATTCTTAGTCGCTTTGTAAGGTTTTTCTTCCAATTTTCAGGGGTAGCTTTTGCACGCCTGCGTCTTCTTTCAATCATATCTCCAAAATGTATTGTCTCGATTTTCATTCTGTCTTTCTTAGTTTACTTGAATTTCATCACGGTCTGTTTCTGAACTCGACCAGGTGGTTCATACTCACTATCTTCGTCTGGTGAGAAGTCTTTGTTAGAAGTTTCTGAAGAATCTCGCCTAGGCACTGCTAATATCGAAACTGATAACGGGCTTTCAGGTGACGGTAAATTCAATGGAATCAGATCTGCTAACTGGATGAGATTGAAGTCATCAGCATCACTGTCAGGAGGTCTTGTCTGTTGACGTACCAGCGAACTTTGTTCCGGTTGATCAGGGCCTGGTTGTATGAGCTGAGGGTCTAGTTGGATGAGCTCAGGGTCTGGTTGGATGATATAAGGGTCTGGTTGTATGAGCCTTGGAGCTGGTTGGATGTGCTCTGGAGCTGGTAGTATGAGCTCATGGTCTTGTGGGATGAGATTAGGGTCTGGTTGATTGAGCTCCTGTTCTGGTTGTATAAGATCGGGGTCTGGTTGTATAAGATCAAGTTCTGTTTGGATGAGATCAGGGTCTGGTTGGATGAGATCAGGATTGTTGCTTATCATGCTCACCAACGCGTGCGCTCTGTTTTTAGACGCCAGTATCTAAAATAAGTATATATTACTTGATTAGGTATTTTCGCAATCACAATACACTCCAGATTCAAAGCAGTGGGTAATTTATTTACTAATTACTAAGTGTGCATACCAGTAGAAATATCTCCTCTATCTTTCGAAAATGCAAACGCGGTCAACCAAACCAATCTAAAACTTGTCGGAGAAAGAACTCCTAACTTAAGAAATAACCTAATATTAGCCAATTTTCTTTAGTTTTGCAGTAATTTAGGACACATAGTATACAAAACACTTCCAGGTTTCATGAAACTCACTTAAATAACGTAAAAACAAAGAAAACTCACCCAAACATAATCGTTTTTGGCCATTTTGGTACCAGAGACAACATGTAAATAAAATAAAATAAACGCTTTCTATTCTATTCTAAATAAAGTTGCTTGTGGATGCTTCCAGGTGCACTTTGTATTTTTTATTTAATCTAATGTTGAATTTCTCCGCAAAATCGATTTAAACAACACCTTCAGTCTCTATTGTTATGTTACTAATTTCTTTAAAAAAAAAATATTTTTCTTTCTTCACAAATCAGTGTGATTTGAATTTGTCTGTCTGAATGTCAATTTCGCGAAGTATGTCTGTTTTCTACCGGTAACTTCTTAAATTTGAAGCCATCCTTCAGATGATTTAGTCCATTCTAAATCTTGGTGGTTTTCATTTGGTCAAGTGGGTTGCCCTCTAGGTCACGAAAACGTGTATGTATTTGAGCCACCATCTGATTTAGTAGCTCATTGATTTTCGGTTCTGAGTAATGTTGACTTTTACATTTTACAATGTGGTTGGACATGAGTTGTGAAAATATCTTATATTAGAAAATATATTTACATAAAGTGTCCTATCAATTTTTTTTTTAATGATAGGACACTTTATGTAAAACATAATAATATCCTTTACGGTCCTAATAATGCCTCCAAAGGCACAATGCAAGGTGCAACTCTCTCACCTCTTTTGTATAATTTGTACACTAGTGAAATTTGTAAATACTAAAGATGTAAATATTCTGCAGTTTGCTGATGACTTAGTCTTGTTTAGTACAGATTCTAACCTGACAAGAACAATAGGAAAAATTAACATTGCCTACAAAACGAATTACATTTTATATTTAATTAAAAACTTAGTATATCAATTGTATCTTAGAGGTACAAACATAGCATTCATGTGGATACCCTCACATAGAGGAATTTCTGGAAACGAAATAGCAGATAAAACTGCATATGAAGGGATTAACCCTTTAGATGTTAAGTATGTAGTGAATGTCCCAATGTCAGATTACCATAGTTCAATAAGATTAGATATGATGTTGCTTTGGAAGCAGATGTGGAAGAAGGACCAGGAAAAAAAAAGGAAAATGGTATGGAAGTATCCAAGAAAACTTACCAGTTGAGCCGTGGTACAATAAGCTTGAGTCAGCCAGCCGAGACTTTATCACAACGATTAATAGACTTCGATTTGGCCATTCCACCACACCTTCCCACCTAGCAAGGTTGGGAATCACCAGATCACCAGAATGCAAAGAATGCAGTACACAGCAAGAAGCAAACGTTGAACTTCTGTTATTTAGCTGTCAGAAATATTCCATCCACAGACTCATTCTTGCCAGTGAACTAAGTGAAATTCTACCTAAAAATAGTGATCCCTCCCGCCACCATTTGTGTGATTTACTAAAAAATGTTAAGTGTTATATTCCGCTATACAAATACATCAAAAACAGTGTCGGAAAAATCTAAGTGCAGTGCAATAAATAAGACTGTACAACTTTCCCTAAAATAGTGAATAATGAAATTAAAAAATAAATGAAGACTTGGCTTAAAGGTCGTGCAACCAAGCCATAAACATATTAAGAAAAAAAAAAACCAGTCGTAGGTGGCAGGCGGAGCTATAGACTTTCCTGAAAGCTCGGGATCTGTGGCCGCCGTAGTTGATCCTTTGTCTGCTGGGTTATCAATTTTTACAGAAGACACAAAGTATTTTTCCGTAAAGACATTTCTGTCACTAAGGCTTTGTTTGTTGTTGTATTTTTTTGCTTTAATTTGTAAACTATCATTGTCATCATCGACACCTCTTCTCCCAGCTAAAATTTTATTTATATTATTTTTGCAATAATGAAAAAATCTGATCGTAATATATATAATCGTTCGTAATATATAGATCGTAATATATTATATAATAATCAGTTAACTTCTTTTTATGGTTGCACTTAATAAAATCAAAATAAATCAATGTTATTGTGGCAGTTCTAATCGTTTCATTTCAAAAGTGGCTTCTATAAATTTTCTTTTCAAATTAGTAGAGGTGTGTAGTTCGCGAATGAATGCTTCGATTGAATGCATTCGCTATATGAAACCATTCATTCATTCATTCACTACCAATCTTTACATATCACATTCACTCTAGTCCACGTAGTTCATTCTTCAAGAAACATTCTTAAATCTACCACACTAAGAACCAAAATTCTGTAAATCTTTATATATCACATTCATTCTAGTCCACGTAGTTCATTCTTCAAGAAACATTGTTAAATCTACCACACTAAGGACCAAAATTCTGTAACTTATGTGTCTCGCCTTTGTCACCTTTGTCATTCGCGGACTACCGTGAGTCAAAAGATACGTGAACGAACTACTGAGCTATGAACTATGAATGAGCTGTGAACTATGAATGAGCTGTGAACTATGAATGAACTGTGAACTATGAATGAACTGTGAATGAACTTTGAATGAACTATGAACTATGAATGAGCTGTGAACTATGAATGAACTGTGAACTAAAAGAGTGAACTAGTTCAGTGAAGGAAATGAACTATATCATTCTTTTCTTTTCACTGAAGCGTTTCGCGCACCTCTACAAATTAGGTTTATTATTTCTTGCATTTCTGATACTAGTTTTATTAATTCGACGCTGGGAGTGCTCAGCCACCGTTTACCTGCGTACTCTCTGTATCTGATGTATTCAATTTCATCGGCACTTGCCAAATTTTTTTTGAACTCAGTGCATTCTCGGAAAATTTGTTTTTACCTTTGTTTTAAATATCCGCTGACATATTGGAGCGGGGCTATACAGGGCGTCCCACGGCTATGCCACATCGAGGGAAAGTACCTTGTATATTGTAGATGGAACCTTTTACTGAAAGAAGCCCTATTTACCCGTAACAAGTGCGATGAGGATGCCAATTCATCGGGATTCATTGAGTATCTCCAGGAAGGTATAGTTGCACTGTTCCGTTTTACTCGATACCAAGCCAAATACCAAGGGCACTACTTTTTGACCTTGTCTCATGTTCTCCTACTATGCCATGCACTGAGTACCTATACATACATATATTTTATATAAAGGATTATTCAGAATTATAAGCGGTCTTTGTGTTATTTTGTACTATTTTAATAACGTCTTATAATTTAATAACGCTCGTATGGACAAACCGGTATAGCCTAGGCAAAACTAGTTTATCCGAAGGTCGTATGGATAAACCGGTATGTCCGAGGCCAAACTAGTCTGGCCGAAGCTCGTATAGAGAAACCAGTTTAGCCTAGGCCAATCTAGTCGCAGTGCACGAATGCAGCAGATCTCGGTATTTGGCGAGATCTCGCAAATCTATACATACATATATTTTATATAAAGGATTATTCAGAATTATAAGCGGTCTTTGTGTTATTTTGTACTATTTTAATAACGTCTTCTAGTTTATCCGAAGGTCGTATGGATAAACCGGTATGTCCGAGGCCAAACTAGTCTGGCCGAAGCTCGTATAGAGAAACCAGTTTAGCCTAGGCCAATCTAGTTGCAGTGCACGAATGCAGCAGATCTCGGTATTTGGCGAGATCTCGCAAATCTATGAAGTATTTATTCATTAGGTACTTATTCTACTATGTATACTCTAGGGACATAGAAATTAAATAAATATATTTCATCATCATCAATTCCTGGTTATCCCTAATCAGGGACTTAATCAGGAATCTTAAAACAGTTTTCCATTCTGGCCGATTTTGCGCCTTCGTCTCAAGCTCGGATATGCTCGTCTCGAGACTGTTTGCTTCTGTTCTGTAAATATATTTATTATAATGAAATCACTTTGTTAATGAAAATTATGGGTTACTTTGAAAAAAATGCTCCTTAAAAAGCACAACATATCCAGTGTGTCATCACCAGTGATCGAATAATCGGATGCATATTTACCTAAATTTTTTGGCTCAGAAATTATGGAAGCGGCTTCTTAAAACATATTTTTTAAATATAAATCCCGGGATTTCAGAAAATTCGGGAATGCAAAACTAATCGCATACGTAGCATGGAGACGACTTATTTAGCGTGTAAGTTTTTACGATCGATACAAAAGTGCATTCCATATTAGCAAACACCTGAACGCAAGTATCTGTATTCACCCGACTTAATTCTATAACCAAAACACTGTATTCGTCGATTCCGGAATCCCGGGATTTTTTCGATACAAAAGTGCATTCCATAACAGCCAACACCTCAACTTTAGGTAAATATGCATCCGATTATTCGATCACTGGTCATCACCCAACTGGCTTTGGATGTGTCTGGCCATATATCCTGCAGCAGAAAATGCGCGTTCTGCCTCAACACTTGTTGGCACCATACGCTGACTGCAGGTGTTGCCCTTTGCATTGCAGTCTGATTCTACGGGTATTTTCTCTGTACGCTCTCCTTGATCGGTTTCGAGATGTTCTAAAACCAACGAGGGTCTTGCAGTTGGTTTACCTTAGCTATCAGCACAGATCTGATACATGTCTCGCCTTGTTTGATCTTAAGTGTTTCTAACTCTATGGCTACGCACTCTACACTGCGTGGGTCACCAAAGTGTTGAATGAATACGGTCCACTGTTGATACGATCAGAAGGTATTCTGATATGATAGTGATAGCTCCGAACAGAAATATCCCGTAGAGTCCAGGGATGCCGGAGCGCTCGAAGGACCAAAACGTGCAGGGGTCTGCATGTTGTTGATATTGATAGGGGAAGGGGCGTATTATTAAAACGACCGATTCCGTTGAGTGATTAGTTGACACACTAAAGTTTATTGACTATTGCTAAGGTAAATATATAAATTTTCTGGAGACTCAGCTAATTTCATTGTACGCTCGTACAGGGCCTAAAGGGCTTGCCATGTTGTTACATCTTCACGTTCAGATAGAAACGGGGCGGCGTTGCCAGTGAGACGACTCGATATCGTATGATATACGTACTCGATAACAGCCTCGGAGCGGGCCAGGATAATATAAGTTGGCTGATTATACACAATAGGCAGGGCTTGACCTTGAATTAGTAGGCATTTTGACTGATAGTCTATTTTTACCTTGAAATGGCTAAAGAAATCACCACCAAAGATTCCGTCATAGTTTTCTAAACTGACGTCAGCGTTTGTGACGTGAAATTTGTATTTTGATTATCATCTCCTGCGTATTTTTCAATTATGTATTCTACTTTTCTAATAAACAGATGTAAATGGCGTATGTCGCCTTCAAAAATTGGGATAAGCTTAACTATTTCGGCTGCACCACTTTGTTAAAGGTTTAATTTAAGCACTGGTTCATGTAATTATAATAATTCACACTCTGAATTACACTGTAAGCACTCATCGGTTCCACTTACATCCACATCGTCCATTAAAAACGACTTAACCAAAGAATTCGATACAAATCCCTTACTTAAGTCGTCCTTAACGGACAATTAAACGACTCTGGGTGCGGCAGTAATTGTGCCATTTTTAAAGCGAACAAATTCTCACTTTTCTTAACTAAGTTGGGTGAAATGCTATCATCTCCAACGACCTATAAAATAACTTTAGTAAGTTGGGTGAAAGACTTTCAACGCCAACGACCTAAAATTAACACTTAACTATGTTGGGTGAAAGACTATCGACTCCAACGACGTAATTCTATGTATTTTACTTTCTTGCAAGTTAGCATCCCTAAAAGTGCATAAAGAAGCACTAAATGTGCTTGCATTGTAGAGGTGTGTAGTTCGCGAATGAATGCTTCGATTGAATGCATTCGTTATATGACACCATTCATTCATTCATTCACTACCAATCTTTACATATCACATTCACTCTAGTCCACGTAGTTCATTCTTCAAGAAACATTCTTAAATCTACCACTCTAAGAACCAAAATTCTGTAAATCTGTATATGGCATTCACTCTAGTTCACGTAGTTGATTCTTCAAGAAACATTCTTAAATCTACCACACTAAGAACCAAAATTCTGTAACTCATGTGTCTCGCCTTTGTCACCTTTGTCATTCGCGGACTACCGTGAGTCAAAAGATACGTGAACGAACTACTGAGCTATGAACTATGAATGAGCTGTGAACTATGAATGAACTGTGAACTATGAATGAACTGTGAATGAACTTTGAATGAACTATGAACTATGAATGAGCTGTGAACTATGAATGAACTGTGAACTAAAAGAGTGAACTAGTTCAGTGAAGGAAATTAACTATATCATTCTTTTCTTTTCACTGAAGCGTTTCGCGCACCTCTAGTCACATTGTACGTTACATTTTTGCGCATTTCAGAGCAACATATACCAGGATATAAAATGATCACCGTTTTGAAGGGCAAGACACATTGTTTTTTTTTTAAATCGTTGTACATATCCGCTGATGTTTTCATATCATCCCGATGTCCACAAAATACCTCCAGATCCATCATATTAATTTGAGACATTACATTCACATTGGGCCTCCAACACTGTGGTTTCTGGCCTTTATGGTCACATTGTATGTTACATTTTTGCACATTTCAGAGCAACATATACCAGGATATAAAATGATCACCATTTTGAAGGGCAAGACACATTGTTATTTTTTTTTAATCGTTGCACATATCCGCTGATGTTTTCATATCATCCCGAAATCCACAAAATACCTCCAGATCCATCATATTAATTTGAGACATTACATTCACATTGGGCCTCCAACACTGTGGTTTCTGGCCTTTATGGTCACATTGTATGTTACATTTTTGCGCATTTCAGAGCAACATATACCAGGATATAAAATGACCACCATTTTGAAGGGCAAGACACATTGTTTTTTTTTTTAAATCGTTGTACATATGCGCTGATGTTTTCATATCATCCCGATGTCCACAAAATACCTCCAGATCCATCATATTAATTTGAGACATTACATTCACATTGGGCCTCCAACACTGTGGTTTCTGGCCTTTATGGTCACATTGTATGTTACATTTTTGCACATTTCAGAGCAACATATACCAGGATATAAAATGATCACCATTTTGAAGGGCAAGACACATTGGTTTTTTTTTTAACACGCTTTTATAAGCTTGGCCTGTATGTATGTATGTATGTATGTAACGGAATCTTTGAGCATAATTTTCACCAACTTCCAGAAGTCTGATTAATTTGAAACTTTGCATACGTATCAAGGACCAATGACAATGCAATAATTTGATAACAGTTCCCCATTATACCCCTACAGTGCCATTATACAGGGTGGATTTTTGAGACGGGGCAGTAAGGGCAGGTACCTTAACCGTTATAGTTACAGGAAAACGTTCTTAGGATACCTTTCGTATCTTTTTGAGATATTATAAACTGCATTCACAGATTTAAAAAAAAATGTACGGTCAGCAAAAAAATGCTAAAATACCACCACAATTTTTTTTTATGCCAATCGATTCTATTTCATGTAGGGATTAAAAGACTCTAAGGAGCCAACTGAGGTTTGAGTACTAGAAATGTCAGAAATTTACAAAAAAATTATAAATCGAACTAAAAAATTAAAAATTAATAACAGTTTAAAAAAACTAAAAAAACACGCTTTTATAGCTAACCGAACTAAAAAGTAGGAAATAATTTTTAATTACAAAGAGTTTAAAATTATAATAAAATTTAAGTTATTAACAGAATAATACAATTCAGAGTAAAAAAAGCGTGGGGTGCATCTCATAGATAGTTTCCAATAGAATGATTGTAACATTTAATATATCAAGCACCCCACGCTTTTTACTCTGAATTGTATTATTCTCTTAATAACTTAAATTTTATTATAATTTTAAACTCTTTGTAATTAAAAATTATTTCCTACTTTTTAGTTCGGTTAGCTATAAAAGCGTGTTTTTTTAGTTTTTTTAAACTGTTATTTATTTTAAATCGTTGTACATATCCGCTGATGTTTTCATATCATCCCGATGTCCACAAAATACCTCCAGATCTATCATATTAATTTGAGACATTACATTCACATTGGGCCTCCAACACTGTGGTTTCTGGCCTTTATGGTCACATTGTATGATACATTTTTGCGCATTTCAGAGCAACATATACCAGGATATAAAATGATCACCATTTTGAAGGGCAAGACACATTGTTATTTTTTTTTAAATCGTTGTATATATCCGCTGATGTTTTCATATCATCCCGATGTCCACAAAATACCTCCAGATCCATCATATTAATGTGAGACATTAAATAATCACTAGTTACATCCCGAAAATATTCTGGGTCCGGGATTGTAACTTTGTAAACTGACTCAGGGTCATTTATAACACCTCCGAAAAGTTGATCATAATCTTGTAGCCTGGAACAAAAAAAAAACAGTATTATTAGCCATTAGATCTTTTACGTAATTAATATGCAAAGGTTTTTGTTAACAGCTCCTTCAATATTAAATTTTGAAATTATAATAAATACTTTTGCCATTTTGTTGCAGTGATTTAATTAATACGTCTTGTACAACGAAAGCAATTATCTTACCGAGGGTACCATTGGGCATTTAGAAAGTTGCTCTTTAATACTTCATTAATTAATGTTGCATTTGGGATTGGATATGGTAATTTCCTTTTGAGGTTTTGATTAATGTCTTTGTTTAAAGGCAGTGTTGCAGGCTTTTGTTAAAATTTACAGGAATTCTTAAGATTGTTAATATCTTACTAATTTACAGTCTTTATTTCCAACTGTAACCAAAACTGTAACCGCCATGGTGTTTGGGAAAAAAATGCTGCGTTTACCACCTCAGTGGCAGATATGAATTTTATTTCCCAACCTTCCTTTTCGAGCTCATCAACGGATAATATCAGGGTTGGTTAGCCTAAAGAAGGCCTCTTTAGAGTTTATGCAAGCCTTTAAAAAAAACCCAAGTAATGAGAAAAGCACTGAGGCAGAGAGTCTACCATTGGGTACTACTACTTTATGTAAGTCTAGTACTTTTTCATTAAATATCTTGAAGTAATTGTAAAGAATAAATAGTTGATTCGGTCGTGAGCTACAAGGGAACTGTTAAAAATTTAAATTACTATTTGCCAGGGTGGTAAACGCCACTAATTTTACCCAAGTCCCCACCCCAGTGGCAGTTTCGAAGGAGACAGTTGGGAAAATAGGAAAACTATTAAGTATACAAATTGATTAGTGGAATGGAACATAAGAAAGTATGAAAAGTTATTTCATATAAATGTTTCTTTAAAATTTAGGTTTAGGTTCTTGTTGGCAGGTAGTGGAATGAGAAGTCTTGATTGAATCTATTACGCTAGTTTTATTTTTGAAGAAAATGGTACACGCACATAGAGCAATGGCGGACACACACACAGAGACAAAAATTCAGTGTTGCAACCTAAAACAAAACATTGCCATATCTCGACAGTTCTACTAAATATAACGAATGAAGTAAATTTTAATTATCACTTAGATAACCCTCTGGTCCCATTTAAAATTTTAATATTTCCCCATGTATTTACTGAATTAATGTTACATACCATACTATTTTTCATATGATTTACAAAGTAAAAAACTGTAAGTGCCACATACATGTAATTTTACCTGCGATTTATCCATGTAAAACATGGTATGTGAAACATACGATATTTTCAGTCACCTCATCCACGCCGTAAAAAATGGTAAGATTAACATACGATATTTTCTTACTTCGTTACCCCGTCGTAAAGAATCGTTACAACAATATCTCCAAAAGCATTCAAAATACAGCTTTTACTTTAGCACATAAAAATCGAACCCAAAATAACCTACTTATGGTAAAAATTTCAAACCAAAAGCTTTAAAATCAAAAGAACGGTTAAAGAAAACATCTTTAAATGGCTCTCCTGGAAAGTTAGCTTTTTCAACATACGGTAGTTTACGTAGGAGCCATCGATATATTAAATTACTATTATTTCATCCTTTTCGACATTTTGGAAACCAAATTATCTGATAAATCAAATATTTTGTCCGAGGGATCGGTGACTATATATATTGCGCGCTAACAACCGCACTGTCGCTTTGGGTATCCTCCGACTCAACCAGATCGAAAATCTCTATTTTCACCAAGCGGAGCGGTCTCGATCTGGTCCTACTACACACATACGAAGTACGGCCATCACTTATTGCTGGGCGCTTTCTTGAAGTTGAGGAGCGGTTCCGTTTTTGAGAAATTTTTGGTGAAGGTGGGTTTTCCTTCACTTCCTCAACATCGCTTTCATAGATGTTTTGGCCGAAGTAGTTGGTGTTTTGCAGATCCGGTGAAAGCAGTGATCTTAGGTGAGGTGACAGCAACTGCAACAAATTAAAATGTGATAAGTAGAATGCCGACAATCATTTCAGATTGATAAAATATCTAAAAAATAAAGCAACTGAACTTACCGATTGAGATATTGTTGGTTAGATTATTTTTTTGAAAATAAGTAGAAATAGCAGGTTGTTGGGCGAAGAGTGGTGAATAAACGAATGAGCATACAATAAAAATGAAGTTATTAAGTATTACAGTTTTGCTGACGCAGTTCCCCCGCACAAACCTTATGGCAGGGGTCTTTTGTCGTCATTGTGACTCAAGGCAATCTTGTTTATGCTTCTAGTAACTATCTCGTGACGGATGGATCTGAACATTTTTTTTTTTGCGCATAATGTTTTTGTTCAGAAGCACTGATTTATAATCTGAATCGTCTAGATAAACTATACAAGCCTCATCAATATTATTTACCAATATTACACAAATTAAGCAAATAAAAAGAAGTGATTTATGTACGAATAGATAAATTATGTAAAGTAGTCTAGATTTTGAAAGACGTGGATCAGAGAGAATAATAAAATCGAGCTTATCTACTACAATACTAAATAACCTCTTTTTATAATTATCGCCCAGTTTGTTATCACAAAAATACCGCTTGTATAGTTATCAATATTGATATTACCACAACATTACCTATACCTTTACCTTATACCTGTTACCCACACACCTATAAGTATCTAGATACCAGAAAAATAAAAAAGCAGGTGTATAATCAAACAATATTATTTTTGAATCTTTAGATAATTGAGAAATATAATTTCATTGGACTTTAATTCGCCTCCCTTATTTTTACTATGTCAGGAGTGTAGTAGGAGGGTACAGCCTCTTCATATAACAGGCTTGCGTCTTTCACAAAACGATGCAGTTGCTTCCACTGACTTGACCCTTCTTCGAGATAACAATTTACAACAATTTAACACCTAGTGTCCTCAGGAGTGTCCTCGGCATCGCGGCGCGCGTAGGTACGCCTTCACCTCTGCATAGAATTCGCCGGTTGTGGTAGCTACACGACGCTGATTCCCGTTCAGGGTTGCCAAACTTAGAAGTCTTTTCCTCTATGCAGCAAAAAATCTCGTATTTTGGCGTATTTTGGCTTCAAAACCTCGTACGTTCCGTTCGTCGTTCATCAAACATCTAAAAGGTGATAAAATCAAATCTATCACCAAAAAAATAATGATCAGCTATGGACTTTTAAAAGATAGTACAATTTTGATTCAAGGTCCAATTTTTTTTTCGAGAAAACATCACTGTAATAGTTAGAATGGAGAAAAAAATAAGTAGAGGTCTGAAAGACATTTTATTGATTTCAAAAACTTCCTCAAACCCTCATTCTTCAGAATAGTACAAAAAACCTGTCACTTTATGGGACTTTTATTCAAGTATGGGACTTTTATTCAAAGTCGACAAACTGAAGTTGGAGGAAATTTTATATCAATCGATTTTCATTTATTTTGGTTGATTCGGAGAAAAAACATTGCGGATCGGCTTAAATTCATCTGTCAGTAGGATCTGCATTAGAAATCCAACACTTCACACGTGAGGAACAGAAAAAGTAAACATAGAGATTAGTGAAGTACGAAATGTTATGTCTCGGGGATTTCCCGGCTGACCGCGCAAATGCGACCACAGATTAATTAGGTACAAGAATGCGGCATTTTTGAGGTAGTAAGTTCATTCATTAGTCTGTAATGTTAAGTGATGTGATGCAAAATGTACGAAATGTCAAAATCTTGTACATAATTGTACGAGGTTGATAGTGTCCTTGTACCTCGTACGGAAGACCATAAATCTCGTATTTGTACGAGGAACCTCGTACAGTTGGCAACGCTGTTCCCGTTAGCCACCCGATTCACTACAAATGACGGCAAGGTCTTAGACAGCAACACAGCGTCGTTAAACTCGTCTTCGTTGCATAGTCCGAACACATCCATTGTCTTAGGCTTTCTCTTCTGGGCTCTATAAACAAAAAAAATAAAATTAAAATTTTACTCAGCTAGCTAAATATTAAGCGTATAAAAGCGTATAAATATAGGTAAAGAGTATTTTCGAGAACATAAAATTCTACAAGCGGCAAAAAGTAGTAGATGATGTTCGTACGTGTTTTTCGGTAAAACATCGTGTAAAATACGACCACAGTAAAACAGAATAAAACAATATTGAGTTGCTTTCCAATTCGTTTCGTCATACAAATTAATTTTGTTTCGTTGAAAATCCACAGGCACTGTTAAGGGTGGTCGATAGCAAGGTGGCGGGAAATTCAAAATTTTCACAGTTTTTTAAATTTTTTAGCTAAACTGAGCTATTTTTGTTCAGCGATTTTTCGTTCGCGAGAATAAAACCGTATTCTTTTCATTATTGTAAACAACAGAACAACAATAATTCAGCCGATTATGTGTTCTGGTCTACGAAGCAGTGGTAGTGCCCAAAAAACTTGTCGTAGATCAGAACACATAATCGGCTGAATTATTGTTGTTCTGTTGTTTACAATAATGAAAAGAATACGGTTTTATTCTCGCGAACGAAAAATCGCTAAACAAAAATAGCTCAGTTTAGCTACAAAATGTAAAAAACTGTGAAAATTTTGAATTTCCCGCCACACTACTATCTTCCAGCCTTAAAGCGACGACGGTCGCCCCCTCCCGTGCGCGGTGAGGGGGAGCGCGACTGGTTCTCGCCAGTGGCGGTACCTTCATAGAAGCCCAAAAGCCTGGCTTGCCCTAATAAATCGCTCGATCAAGACAAGTATCAAACATAACGTAACTCACAATAATTAATTACGCTGCTATAGTTTAAAACTTCGCGCTCTTAGCTTTTGTAATGTCGTACGTCAAACAAGAGCTCCTTAAGGTGAAATACGTCTCACAACTAGCGCCGCCAATGGAAAAAAAATCATATCTTTTTTTTTGGATGCGTTTTTAGCAAAAAATGCTCCTGCGATTCCTCAACGCGAGGCTTAACTATTTTTAGGACCTAAGGTTTGGATTCCAGATCCTAGAACTTAAGAATGCAATCGATTCTCGCCAAAAGTGGCCACTTTTGGCGAGAATCAATTGCATTCGTAGGAAATCCAATCCTGGAATTCAAAACTTAGGTCCTAAAAATAGTTAAGCCTCGCGTTGAGGAATCGCAGGAGCGTTTTTTGCTAAAAACGCATCCAAAAAAATATATGATTTTTTTTCCATTGGCGGCGCTAGTTGTGAGACGTATGGCGTCTTAAGGTGAAATACGTCTCGTCGTGATTCTGAGCCAAATTCCAAAATGTTACTTCAAAACGAGCGAAAAGAAAAACACTTCCCAATACAAACGGCTATCGCCAATCGACACCATTTGTATGAAGAAGTGATTTTTTTTTCCGCGCGTTTTGGAATGAAATTTTATCATTTGGCTACATAAAATTCCACGGTGTAGAGAAAAAATATTGAGCCGCTTACCGAGTACCTATAATGTTGTCGCATTCTACCCATCGACTGCACATTTGCATTTGGTTGCAGTTTCTTGTTATTATTTTGCCATTACAAAAATTCCATGCCACTGATAGTAAATAAGTACTTATTTTATTTAAATGCACAAAGTCTTACAATCCAAACTTTAAGAAGAAAACATAGAACAAAATTCACTTAAAAACACAACCTGCCTACATACCTACTAAAATACTACTTACCATCTTTGCGAAGAGCCCTTCGCTTGCATCCACTTTCCACAATTGTGACAATGTTTACCAAATGCAAGGTACCTGCTAAAATACTACTTACCATCTTTACGAAGAGCCCTTCGCTTGCATCCACTTTCCACAATTGTGACAATGTTTACCAAATGCAAGGTTCCTGCTAAAATACTACTTACCATCTTTACGAAGAGCCCTTCGCTTGCATCCACTTTCCACAATTGTGACAATGTTTACCAAATGCAAGGTACCTGCTAAAATACTACTTACCATCTTTACGAAAAGCCCTTCGCTTGCATCCACTTTCCACAATTGTGACAATGTTTACCAAATGCAAGGTACCTGCTAAAATACTACTTACCATCTTTACGAAGAGCCCTTCGCTTGCATCCACTTTCCACAATTGTGACAATGTTTACCAAATGCAAGGTACCTGCTAAAATACTACTTACCAACTTTACGAAGAGCCCTTCGCTTGCATCCACTTTCCACAATTGTGACAATGTTTACCAAATGCAAGGTATCTGCTAAAATACTACTTACCATCTTTACGAAGAGCCCTTCTCTTGCATCCACTTTCCACAATTGTGACAATGTTTACCAAATGCAAGGTACCTGCTAAAATACTACTTACCATCTTTACGAAGAGCCCTTCGCTTGCATCCACTTTCCACAATTGTGACAATGTTTACCAAATGCAAGGTACCTGCTAAAATACTACTTACCATCTTTACGAAGAGCCCTTCGCTTGCATCCACTTTCCACAATTGTGACAATGTTTACCAAATGCAAGGTACCTGCTAAAATACTACTTACCATCTTTACGAAGAGCCCTTCGCTTGCATCCACTTTCCACAATTGTGACAATGTTTACCAAATGCAAGGTACCTGCTAAAATACTACTTACCATCTTTACGAAGAGCCCTTCGCTTGCATCCACTTTCCACAATTGTGACAATGTTTACCAAATGCAAGGTACCTGCTAAAATACTACTTACCATCTTTACGAAGAGCCCTTCGCTTGCATCCACTTTCCACAATTGTGACAATGTTTACCAAATGCAAGGTACCTGCTAAAATACTACTTACCATCTTTACGAAGAGCCCTTCGCTTGCATCCACTTTCCACAATTGTGACAATGTTTACCAAATGCAAGGTACCTGCTAAAATACTACTTACCATCTTTACGAAGAGCCCTTCGCTTGCATCCACTTTCCACAATTGTGACAATGTTTACCAAATGCAAGGAGATTCGGCTGTTAATACAATGAAACGGTCATCTCGTGCAGAAGTGCATCGTTGACGACCTTGACCTGGTCTATGTGATTTATAGATTTCAGTGAAAAGTCTGTTTTCCAATACACATTTAATCAATACAAAAAAGTGGTGTGTAACAGACGATGCCGTTCTATTACTAAATCTCCGGCGGCCGCTCTAGAGCGTTTCGCTCTATCAGCGTCTTGACATAACACGTGTGTAAGAACCAGTCTCCCGAAAACGTCTGATGGCATCTCGGACAGTGGTTCGCGGTACATCAAGAGTTCGAGCAATTCGACGTTGACTGTAGCCAGCATCAGCTAAAGCTGCAGCCCTTGCTGCACCTGTAGCGTCGAGGGGCATTACTTTCGATTTAATTCAACAGAGATGCTTCCAGTACCACGATCAAATTTGATTCATTAAAGAAAAACGCAAGCAAAATTAGAGCAGCGGTAAGACAGAAACTAAGAAAAGCAAATTCAGACAGTGAAAGGGCTTGTTTATGAATAAAAAGTGAATAAAGAGGTTTAAATTATTCTAAAACTTCTTCTTAATAAATAACTAACAAACCGATATCTGTACCCGTGTAAAAATTACCACGGGCTTACTTTTTAGGAGTGGGCGGTTATTTGTGCCTGTGAGTGTAGGTATCATCAAACAAAAGACCAAACAAAGACAAAGACACGACCAATGAAAGTTTTTATAAAATACTTAGGATTTTTGGCATAATGTGTGTTATCCAAACAAAGTAAATCACTACGTATGCAAAACTAAATGACATTTGAAATAAAACTTCAACTTTTATTGTTATGGTTAGTATTCTTTTTTCTATGGTTGTTATCGCAATCGGCCAATCTCAGGTTTAACCGTTTAAACAAAAAACACATACCAAAGAGTAGATAGGTATATCATAAAAAAGTGTCAAAAACAATATTTTCGCGAAACGTCAACGACTGAAGAATTTAGTTTTGTTATTATGATTCACACGCTGATTCATATCCGACTCGAAGGACCAAATAAGAGAATGCTATCGCTGGTTTTTGAATATAGATGAAATTTTCGTATTTTTCCAAACTGAACCATTTTAATAGTCTCAACACTGACAAGAAGAAGGAGAACAAAAATATAAAAAAGCAAATAGCACGAAAAAGGTTAGTATTATCCAATTATCACCTTCTGCCGACTTAGTCAACCACTTAGAAAATAAAGGATTTTGCTCCCACTAGTGTTACTTAAATATCGTTTCCAACAAAACTATCGAGTTTTTCAGGTGTTTCAAGGCAAAATTAAACAAATAAATTAGTACTTTTCCGTATTTTTTTTTTTCACCGATGGTAACGCATTCAGCCAGTAACCTGACTCTGGCTCACAGCTCGCCAAGAGGCGAGCGCGCTCTGCACTATTTCCAGCCGTGTCTAGGAGGGCTGTCCGGACCTGAATGCAGAGCGGCTCGTCCCAGAGCCTCTGCGAAGCCATTTACGAGTGCCATTTTCATACACGCATAAATTGTAAACAGCCAGTTTTCTGCTGTAGTACAAGAGCATCGATTGTGCATGTGCATAGGGTGTATTCAGAACTTTTTCCAGATCAAAACTGGCGCACAATGTACTGGGATCATCCTTGCAAATATTTTTATGAGCTTTGGATCGAGCGTAGCTTTCTTCTTTTTCAATTTCATGGTCTTTCTTTTCTTCCAACTTAACCGGATCATTTTCTGCTTTTTGATATTGTAGACATTTTAAACATTTGTCTTTTTTCATCAGTCTCTCCCTTTTATGTATGTCCACATAGCGTGCACTGCCGCTTCGCATCCCCCCTTAGATCCAAGATTGCATTGGGTTGGAATACTCGTAGGTCCTCGTATATCCTCAATAACATCTCAAGGCAAAGTGGGAAGTCATAAGCCCTCTCGCGGTTATATACGAAATATTGCTTTGTATGGTGACTGTTTAATACCGGAATGAATTGCCCGATTTTTCATAAACTGTAAAAACCGAATCCCATTTTGATCAATTTGTAGTATCCTTATCTTGCATCCATGAAGCCAACATTTTCTCTACGTCTTGGTCTGTCAAGCTCTTTCAACAGATCCTTGGCTTTGACTATGTCTTGGCTTTCCATGGACTAGTTTACACTCGGGTCAAAATTAAACGAGCTCATTTATGACAGAATTTACAAATTCCCTACTGTTATCGGGGTGCAAGATGCAAGGAGCACCAAATGTCAAAAATATAATATCAGTCAACTAATACTAGTGTTTTGTAATGTAGGAAGGTGCTTCATTAATATCCACGGCCTTAAGCATGCTTCTTGACTTTGAAAGAACTGATTCAATGATCGTCTGTACTCTGAACCAAAACGTAGAGTTTTCTATTTCCATGCTACTCTGTCTTGATTTTTCTCGCGAACAGTTATCTTTGCAGTTTTCATGGTTACCGAAAGCATGGTGAATCGAGTTTTCCACATCGTTTCTAATACCTGCTATCGGTTCCAATTTTTTTTTTCTGACTTGTATTTTTCTATTGATGCAATAATGACCTTACTCATAATCCTTAATTCTGTTAACGTTTTCCTGTGCGTTAAGGCATATTTCGTATCTTTTGTTACAGCACTCAATTTGTTGTACATGTTTCGCAGTACATGGTTTCTGCATTCTCCTTTTTTGTGAGTGGTGTGGCGTGCCATACAGCACGGCCGGCGTCTAAATAGCCTTCACCAATTTAGCGAGGAAAAGAAAGAACAAATTTTTAGAATAATGGAGCATTATGGCTACCTATGTAATAGGAAAATCAGTGAAAATTGACGCAAGAGCTGGTTTCTTTGCTCCCACTTCTACAATGAAGCATGGAAATGAAGATGCTCATCTGTACGAAGATATGCGAAGGAGTCCCAATCAGATCTTTCTTAAGGTTATGGGCAGCACGCGGCGGCCAGGCCGGCCAACGTGAAATCCAACAAGAAATACGGCACAAAAAACACAAAATTCGTGTACACAATGTTCGTGGTGATCACCAATGCACTGGATTTCCACTAATGTTAGGGTTAGCAGAGTTTTCCACAATTTATCACAATTTTCGCGGAGTGCGGTATCCAGCAAAGACGGCGGGCGGAAGAGGAAGTTCGGCCATAGGAGACCAGAGTCGAAGACATTTGCAACTTGCAGCGCCATCTCTTGCTCATTTCGTGGAAACTCGCATGTGAAGACAAGCGCGCGCAAATTCAAATTACATACGGAATTGCAAAAATAAGAGCGGCGAAACCAGTGAGTTCTACGGGCAACGGTGATTCGTACAAGGGAACTGAACGAAACCGAGTTAATTTGAGTGAAAAGTCTTGTTTTAGCAATATTTGGATTTTATTTTGATTGAGCGCATTTGTACGGTTCGATGACAGATCGGCAAGAGCGAGTAGCGATGTTGCTAGCGTACAAAATATGTATGTTGGGTTGCCAACATGCTGCCGCCTCAACAAATAAGGTAAAGGTTACATTACATTGTAAAGAAAATATAAAAAATCTCTACCCAAGCAAATATCAAATTAAATGAAACTGGGTTGAAACACTGTTATCTTTCAATCTACTTCTTAGTTCCTTTTGTTGAGTTTGAATAAATTTAATGCAAGTAATAATTGTACATTTTTCAATCAGGAACTATTTTTAACATTAAGTAGAACTTTGAACCTTATAGTTTGTATATATTTTTTTTTAAAGTTAATTAACTTTCTTATTTGTAATAAACTTAAATATTCAAGTGGCTTCTTTGGTCACGAGGGTTATCGCTGATGGGCAATATGGATGCCAACAGAACCTCGTAATAATGCTGCTTGCTTTTTGATCGGTTTTTAACTTCACCCTCCTAGCCTAGAACACCGACTTATTTCACGTTTATAGACTTAATTACACCGTATAGATAGACGGTTGCGTAATAGACGCGCTTTTTGCACCTCGCGCACTGCACAATTTTTTGATTATTAGCAAGAATCACTTTTAGCACTTCCCACTTTACTTTTTATTGTCGGCCGTAAGGACCATGAACGAAACTGAGTTAATTTGTGTGAAAAGTCTTGTTTTAGCAATATTTGGATTTTATTTTGATTGAGCACATTTGTACGGTTCGATGACAGATCGGCAAGAGCGAGTAGCTATGTTGCTAGCGTATAAAATATTTGTGTTGGGTTGCCAACAGGAACATTGCTATTCTGCACCTTGTTTTTATTTGGGCGTCTTAGTAATTCTTGGTACATACTTGGTTGTACTACACCAACTACACTCGACGACTCTGTATAGGAGGTTGTGCAGTATGTATGCACGAAAGAAAGTAATCTTAACTTCCTTCGAACTACGAACAAACCTGCGGGCTATCATATTCTCTCTTGCCGACAGCGCCCTTCTTTCACGCTCGATATCGGCGTCATCCTTTAGGTCATTTGTTAAAATATGGCCCAGGTATTTGAAGAGTTGAATCCGCTTCAAGGGAACGCCGTTTTGGTGTTGGTGGTGCCTCTGTCGGACAATTTGATCCAGCTTTAAAAATCATCACTTCGCTTTTCTTATTCTAATTACATATTCTAATATTTACTTATTCTAACGTGCTAACCATATTTATAACTCACATATTACAGGTTAACAATTTAATAGTGACGTATGTCCGACTTAGGCTTTGAACTGCTGAAGTGCTGACAATGACATTTGGATGGGTATATGGCCTTTGTTTCAATTTCCAAGTGCTTCGCTTGTACTTGTTCGTACATATACGTATCTATCAATTGATGCGTATGGCAATGTTAACGATTCAACGACATAATACCACGCGCTCGTAATAAACGCGTGCATGGTCTTTTATATGGCCTTTGTTTCAATTCCCAAGTGCTTCGCTTGTACTTGTTCGTACATATACGTATCTATCAATTGATGCATATGGCAATGATAATAATTCAACGTCATAATGTGACATTTAACAATACTATAGCAGGCTTTTAGTTCGTGGAAGCAACGCGTGCATGGTCTTCAATATGGCCTTTGTTTCAATTTCCAATTGCTTCGCTTCTACTTGCCTAAAACAGAGTAACAAGACAATATTAGCGGTAAGCTGTTTAAGGTCTCAGTCGCGATACCCGGTTTCAGGATTTTTGGTTCGGTTACTTACTAGATTTATTTTCTCGGATGTCTTGACTAAACCGTGGAAACGGATGAAGGATATGGAATCCGACTGTTGAGATCCTACCGGCTGCGCCAATTAAATAATCAAACTGGAACCGCAGGACTTTATGAAAATGATTTTATTTGGAGAAACAGTAACGTAAGAACTATAAGACAATATTACCTATTCTAAGGTGCTACCCAACAATTTAATAGTGACTGTTTGAGTTTATGCCTGGCCTTCTTCTGGACGTGGGAGTTAGCCGTAACTTGATTAAAACCACTGTTTTACGTAGTAATTATTTAAATATATTATGGAGCACAATAGGTACATTTTGGCGTCGTAGGTGGAGAGAGAGAGAGAGAGAGAGCGATACAAAGAACGTTACCGTTCGACAAAATTGTTGGGGATCCCAACAGTGACGTATGGCCTACTTAGGCTTTGAACTGCTGAAGTGCTGAAACCACTTCCCAATACAAACGGCTATCGCCAATCGACACTATTTGTATGGAGAAGTGAATTTTTTTGTCGCGTGTTTTGGAATGAAATTTTGTATTTTGGCTCAGAATCACCAGTGCAACAAAATACCTTCGGCTTTAAAACCACTAAAATTCCACGGTGTATACGTATCTATCAATTGATGCGTATGGCAATGTTAACGATTCAACGATATAATACCACGCGCTCGTGCATTTTTGGGACATTTTACAGTAGGCTTTGTAGTTCGTGGAAGCAACGCGTGTATGGTCTTCCATATGGCCTTTGTTTCAATTTCAAATTGCTTCGCTTGTATTTGTTCGTTCGTGTCCTACATATACGTATCTATCAATTGATGCATATGGCAATGTTAACGATTCAACTACATAATAGCACGCGTTCGTGCATTTTTATGATATATTACAATACTACAGTAAGCTTTGGCAATACGTGGAAGCAACGCGTGCATGGTCTTCAATATGGCCTTTGTTTCAATTTCCAAGTGCTTCGCTTGTACTTGTTCGTACATATACGAATCTATCAATCGATGAGTATGGCAATGTTAACGATTCAACGACATAATAGCACGCGTTCGTGCATTTTTTGGATATTTTACAATACTACAGTAAGCTTTGTAGTTCGTGGAAGCAACGCGTGCATGGTCTTCAATAAAGCCATTGTTTCAATTTCCAATTGCTTCGCTTGTACTTCTTCGTACGTGTCCTACATATACGTATCTATCAATTGATGCGTATGGCAATGTAAAGAATTTAGCGATATAGTAATATTGTTCTTGGTGCTAACTTTTGAGCTTTCCTTGCACTTTGAGCTCTCGCATGGTGTCCATAAAGCCATAAAGTCTTTGTAGGACGTGGCGTGAACCTTCTCCACGAAACTGTGCGGTGAATATATAAGCGCCCTTCCTATAGGCCACCTAATGAGCTGTCTGCGAATGTGCCTATAAAACCTCTCCGGGAGCTCATTTATGTTTGGATAATCGTTTTTTCCTTGTTATTAAATTTAAAAAATAAAATTATTGTTATTTTCTAGATTGTTTAATTCAAAACCTCGCCTCTTTCTCTTTTATTGCCCGCATTGCCTACTTAAAGTAGTCTCGGGAAATTTGGCTCTCAAATAATTTTGTGCCAGCTGCAGGGCTATTTGAAATAAAAATAAAAACTAATTGTTTACATAATTTCACAGCATTATTTGGCGTGTTGTTGAATGGGCAGTTATCGCCTTGAAGTCGTTCAAAACATAAAGCACAAATGGTGTGCCCACATGGTACAAGTGTTGCTGGCAGCCGGTTGAACCTCAACCTCAACCAGCTCCTTGTTGGTGATGACGATTTCGCTGGCGATGTCGGGCACATCAAAATTCCCGCAAAGTGATGGTCCCCCTTTCGAGAGCTCTCAAGTTGCGGGATAGCACTGTGGTCCTAAAAGCATTTCTCGTGCAGTTTGCGGTGATTTGGAAATGCCTTCAACGATTTTATCGACATTCTGCTGTATTCTCCACGTACTATGTATGAAAGATTGCAAAACGGGCAGTTATCTCCTTGTAGAGGTTCAAAACCTCCTGACACAGGTAATTATTTACTTACTAGGAGGTCCCAGCCCATATATACTATTAAGTCTTTTTGTAGTGAAATAAATGATTATTATTATAAAACGTTTTGCAGAAATAGTGTGCCCACATGGTACAGCTTATACCTCTTGAGGCTGTAGTTCAACCAGCTGTTGTTTAGCAAGCGGTTGAAACTCTGCTAGGTCACAAATGGTGTGCCCTTTTGTACAGTGTTGCTGTTCAGCAGCCGGTTGAACCTCAAGCTCAACTAATTCCACCTCAACAAGCTCCTCGTTGGCGATGACGATGACGATTTCGCCGGCGATGTCGGGAACATCAAAATTCCCGCAAAGTGATGGTCCCCCTTTCGAGAGCTCTCAAGTTGCGGGATAGCACTGTGGTCCTAAAAGCATTTCTCGTGCGATTTCGGCGAACGAGTTATTTACAGAGAAAAGTCTTATCTAATTAAAACTACCTTATCCTAAGCCTTAAAACCTAACTAATGCTAAATGTACCTTAGGAGCTAATTAAATGCAAAATCTGGCATATTAAGATCTATGAAAAGTGTAGGTATATCCTCTTAAATTGATTTTTCATCTTCTTGAAGCTGCTGTATTTGACCATCCGTATTTAAAAGAACGATATTATGTTCATCTGAACTGACGTTTGGAAATCCTGTTACTGTTGTTTAAACTTTTTAAGCTGTGGGTGGGTCTTCAGAAACGAAACATGGCGTTGGACTTAGAAGAAAAATAATGCCTATACATTGTGGCTTGGTCTCTTTTCCATTGTTATCCTGTTATAGTCCTGATAAAATGGTGGTTCCAGGATAATTTATAAAACCAATTTTCGCTGCTTGGGTTCCTGCCTCGCCGTCATATGTTTGCTAGCCCCACTATCAACATACCAATTTTGGTGGTTGAACTTTCCCGTCAGGAAAATAGCACTGATCGCATTTGTACGGAGCGGGTTGTCTGCTCGCACCCCGTATCGTCAGTTGAGAAGAGATGTTAAAATGAGATGTTAACACAACCGATGAGAATTACGGTCTATAATGCACTAAAAAATGGTATGTTTGTACAGAGTTTGGAATGGCGCATGTAGGCGCTGTCTGCAGAAATTACCTATTTTTCGTTTATTGAATGCTTTCCTTTGCTTATTTCCGGAATCCCCTTGTTTCTGTAGTGCCCGGTTTGTTAACATTTTAAGCATTTTATTATTTTGACAGGACCCGTTTCGATGGTTCTGCTGGCTGACAAAATAGTAGAATGAGTAGATACAAACAATCCTCAGCTTTAATGGGCATTGCGAAACCGAATTAACTATCTTCTCAATTTATAGTTTAAATTTGTCTTCCATCATATCGGACCAATAGAATAGGTATTCTCCAATGGTTTTGGTAATTCTTTTGAATTTGTTGCCTATTAGTAACTTGGGGCTGACGGTAACTGGTTGTGGTTGGAAGTCGAAGGCTGGACTGATGGATATGTTGAAGTAACTTGAGGTGGTTCTTCTATCTTCGCCTCTTCATGTTCTCCGCACATACGTAAAAACTCACCAGTTTTCAGAATGGTGTCTGATTTCATGACTAACCATAAGTTTTGTATAGTCTTGGGGAAATGACGCATGACATTTTTTTAATTTTTTTCAGGATACCGGAATAAAAGCATTAGAGCTTCTCCCGTTAGATTTAGAAAATGCTCTAAGATGGTAGGATGTTCTCCTTTGTTGCATATTTTTCGAACAATTTTACGTTGCAGTGTCACGCTTGCCTTTAAGAGGCGGTAAAGTAATTAAAAACACGCGAACAGAATTTAAAAGCAATTTAATAAAATATAAAAGTGGGTATTTATACACAAACACTATCCGACTACAAGAGTGGAGAACAAAGGTCGAAGGTAAAGCGGACCGAATCAGTTTCTCAATCAGCGTAGAACTAACACGTCACTAGTTCTGTCCTGGTTCGCTGAAGGTGACAGACCCGCAGAGAAGTGCCAGGCAGGTAGTGGTACGACCACTGAGATTTAAACCCCCACTCCAAGTTGATATTTTCAGGGACGTCATCTTTCCACCTCCGACGGTCCACAATGCCTGAATCAGATACTTGGCAAAAAAGGTTATGGGTGCGAGAAATCCGATGGGATCATATATCCGGGATATTTCCGAAAGGATGCTACGTTTTGTGCTCCTCCTCTCCTCCGCCTGCACCTTGAACGCAAAGGAATCTGCCTGAGGCAGTCAGCGAAGACCTGGAATTTTGAGGGCCTCGTCACTGATCTCTAAGAACTGCTTATACCGTTTCGTATAACATAGGGATAACACCGTTTTGTAGGGACTTCCGCTGGGTCGGTCGTTCGCCGCAGTGTTGCCAACTTCTCGCGCTGCTGTTCGTTTTAGCTCGCCGAATACCGCCACAATATTTCTTTTCATGTCGTCAGCGCAGGGGCGGTCGAAGACTTTCTCCTTGAGATGACCTGACAAAAAAAAGTCCAGTGGGGTAAGGTCTGGCGGAACGTATAGGCCACGGGTGAGGTCCGTGGCGGCCGATCCACCGATCATCGAACTAATCGTTGAGCCGCTCTGGCACCAGCAGCGTGCAATGTGGCGGCGCGCCGTCATGCTTGAACCACGTTTGATGCAATTGAGCCAACGGCATGTCGTCCAGGCAGTCGCTTATGAACCCGTTGATTAACATCAAATAGGCAGCACCGTTCATTCGCGGCGGCAAGAACACGTGGCCCAGGATTTTGTTTCCAACAATGCCGGCCCACACGTTCCACTGCCACCGTACTTGTAACCCGGTCTCTTGTGTTTGATGCGGATTTTCGGAAGCACACCAGTGTGCGTTCCTCCGGTTCCACATACCGTTGTTTGTGAAGGTACTGTTATGGGAGATGATGAAAAATCCTTTAAAAAAAGGGTTTTAATGAACACAATTAATAAACAGGAAATATAACTGGATATTGAATCGTGCTACCACGTCGGGAGCTGAGACTGGACTGAAGGAGAGCCAAGCTCCTCGCAGGGCCTCAGGTCCGGGTTGCTGAGCAGGCCCTAGTCAGCAATTTACAATACATAGTTAGGATGTAACAGTACTCTCATCGGGAATATTACCTTTTTTACAAAACCTGGATCTCCTTTATTGCGCTTCAGCAACCACCTTGATTACGCCATACGACGTTCCGCGTCGCACTCGCCTTGCACAAGGGCTTGTACTTTATGTATTTTCTCTTGTATTTGGTGCGGATTTTCGGAAGCCCACCAGTGTGGTGTTCCTTCCTCCGGTTCCACATACCGTTGTTTGTGAAGGTACTCGGGACTTTTTTTACAAAACATGGGTCACCCTCATTCCATTCCACGGTGTATACCTACTTACTACATTTAAAACACCCTTGATATTTTAGCTTTAAATTAGCATAAATAAACTGCTAATACTGATATTACTGGCATATTAGCCTAAACGGCTGCAACGATTTTGATACAATATATATCTATGAACACTCGCTAGAAAACCTTTCAGATTTTTCAGATAATAAAAACCGCATCCAAATTGTCAGCAGTTGAACTGCTGACAATCCAGCAGGTACTGTTAAAAAAGCACCGTCGGCTATAATCGTCTGGCTTTGCCGAAGCAGAGAGCCGACACCCTTTAGGGTCAGAATGACCGCGGTTGCACCGCCCGCGGCCTCTGTACTCGAGAGGATATGGGAAAAACTGGCGTGACCTAACAAGTAACAATAAAACCAGTTTATCAAAGGTACGTGCAATTTAAATATACTTTAAATATTATCAAAAATCGTATTCATTGACGTGCGATGGGTCAAAATTAAAAGGAAATCTATTTACTATGGATATATTTACAAGTGTCAGTACGAAATTAATTCCTTATTAATTATGTAAAAATACAGGTCGGTAATTTCATGGTCGTTAAATAATTTACTTTTAAGGACTTCTATGTTCTCTAACGTACGTAACCAGTTAGTAATCGATAGTACGCTTTCCTTTCCGTCTTTGGTCACAAAATTCATAGATTTTAATACTTGTTTTGCCCTTGTCCATATCTTAACATGATCGGATTTAGGTGTCACTGCCTGTAATAGTATTTTCCCGCTTATGAGGTAGGGTGTCGGCGTACTGAAGTAAACACAGTAAGAACAGTCCACTCGATGATATAATTTCGTAAGGTTCTAAAATACGTGACAATAGCCGAACGCTTGAGGCGTCGAGCGGAGCGCGATCGAGCGTGGATGCGTCTTCGTTAGCGAATGCCGGCCGACGACTGACGGCGGCGCGGTCGCCGCGAGAAGCTCGTGCGACTATGGCCACGGAGGGGGGCAGTGACGAGGCGCGGGGGAATGAAACACGCGAGCCGAGCGTCCGTCCCTTTCATTCTAATACGGGAGGCGATGCGAGTAAATGGAATAAGTAGTCAAGCGCGGTGACGCGGCAACGTCGCGATGTAGACCGTTTTATTGTGTCGGTTATCTACGGAAGGAGCCGTATGTAAAAGAGAATGGTAGCTGCGCGCGGTGATGTGGCAACGTCGCGGTATGGTGGTGTCTTACACGCTTCATTTTTTTACTGTTATCATAGCTACCATTTACAGAGTCGAAAAAAAGTAATACGTCAGCAGTGTCGTTGCATTCTGGTGGCTTATTAATTATGTAAAAATACAGGTAGTCCCCCGTTCGAGGGATAATGCCCCCCAAATCCTACTTACTGTTGTAGAGCCTCCGCATTTCCTCTTTTACCAGCGACCCAATAAAAATGAATTGATCATGAACCCGCCATGGGTAGACCGCGTTCACATTTAAAATGCGCCAATCGAGATCGCAGATAAAAACAGCCCGTTGAGACACGAGAAAATAAATAATGCAATTTAACTAAACTATTTGTTCACGGTGGAATTGAAATTAAAGAATACAGAAATTTTCGCGTGGTGTAATCATTATTACACTGTATAGGTAATGTCAAAATAAAAAGAACTGTCTAATACAAAATTATTATTCCTTTTCTTGGTTTGGTCAGTGACACTATTTTTGCCACTTAGTAGCGATAACTTACAATTACCTAGTAATGATTGATTGCCTCAACAAATTGTTTTAAGTATTTGCTGACAGTCGTTTGTGAGATTGATGTTGCTTGGTCTTTGCCATTACCACGCTGGTAATGACCACTAATTAATATTCGTAGACAGTAAGCTCCTAAAATGTGTGTCACATTGTAATTATATAATTTACTTATTCTGACATTACACTGTAATGTCAGAATAAATAGAACTGTTTAATATAAAAATATTTTTCTTGGCTCGATTAATGACACAATTTTTGACACTTAGTAGCAATAACTTACCAGCTGACAATTTATGGACATGTCCCCATGGTGGTCCAAGTATTGCACCTTTTCCAGGCCCTGAGGAGGGAACAGATGAGGGAACTGATGGACTGGAGGGAACTGATGCTGGTACAACCCGCGGCACCTAGAATTTAGGGCAACCAGAACCTCCTCTGAAAGCCAGACCTTTCCGTCTGCATTGTCAGCAAAATATTGTGACCGATTTGCACTAATGTTTCACTGTCTTTAGTTTCTTTAAGATCTTTGGCTTGATTTTCGATGTATCTACTCCATTTATTTCTTAGTGACATATTTCGTTTCATGTACAAATCGAGCTCTGATAGGTCTGCAAAATCTGACCGAAGAACTATGCAAACCTGCTTAATAATATTACGTTCTCGTTTAGTGAATATTTTTATTATTTTCACTATTAATATCTCAATTGTGTATGAGTAGTTCCAACACCATCACGCAAGTTCTCACTAGCGTAAGATCTAGCCAGTTTTCATTGGGTGGAAAGAGCCCAAGTAAATAAAAAAACGTGTCTTCCGTTCATTAGGGAGAATTTGCTGCCATTTTACACAATGGAACAGAAGATTCCGCGAGTTATTTCCTTCATTTATAATGTCACTTATACTTTGCCAAAGCCTGTGGTTATTAAAAGTTTATTTAAAGGTAAACATGTGTGGCAGTGCTCTGTTAAAATAATCTTGCCGCAGCAGTTTGAATCGGTTTTTGAATTTTCCATTTGCTTCTTCGACCCAACGAAATATGGTTACCAACCGCGCTTGCTTGGCTTGTTCAGACAGTTTTCAGTTGACTTTCGTTCCTCACCTTAGTTGGAGGAATATGAACTTCATACCCTAACGCCTCTTCTACGATATCTGTTAACCCCCTATCGAATTCGATTCATACTTACCCCTTTTCCTTCCAGTGGAAAGAGTTTTATTCGTCTGTATCTACAAAGACTTTCCAAATTCGCATCGCTTGTTGTTGCAGCGTATGGCCCAAGAGTCAATTTATGTGCATGTCCCTGGGATATTGGCTGAATAGCCACCTGTCAATTATGTCCATGTCCTGGGTTATTGGCTGAATAGCCACCTGTCAATTATGTCCATGTCCTGGGATATTGGCTGAAAAGCCACCTGGGAGTTTCCTGTTCTGTTAATTTTCCATTGGTCTGCCCTGCACTGTATCCAAAAGACTATTTGCGGACGTCTATTGTACAGTCGGCCACACGCTAGGATACCCCTTTTTGCTCGATTGGCGCCCTTGTGCCTTGTAAGAGCTGCCATGGGGTATCCGTGACTGTGGCCGACTGTACATCCTACGGATTTCAACCACCCTTCGTCTCCACCACGGAAACAGTTGGGATGGTGCTCGTTCGCAAAACCCGTGAGGAAGGTACTCCAAATTGTCTAGCCATGGGGCTAGTACTTTTTACTTTGCTTTCCAATGTGTCGGCGAATTTTTAATGCCTCTTACAAAAACATAAATAAAAAAAATACAATAAAAAATATTGAAAAAGTAAACAAAATACACTTCTTCATTTTTTTTTTTTTTTTTTTTTTTTTTTTTTTTTTTTTCTTCATTTATTAAAAACACACTTATTATATCATTACAGGTTATATTTACACTTTTTACAAATATTTACAAAATGAGCTACAAGGCATTTTCGACAGCTTAAATCTTTTACTGCCTTATTGAGTCTTGTTCCTTGTTGCCTGTGAAGACTAACGATATCAAAGTATCACTGGCAAAATTCTATTTTCTACTTTTCCCTGACTCTTGCTGAGGTTCCTCTGGATCTGGTAAATTGAATTCTATGCATATATTATGAAGTTACAATCTGGGCGAATTTAGCTGGTGCATGATAAAGGACGCAATCCTTTAATTAAAGTTATTTTGTCAGGCGCCGCGAAGTGAACACAAACAATGTCATTACAAATACAAAAATTACTTTACAACAAACTGTTTCTCCGGAATTGTATAACGACCGCATATAATTGTTTACTTCACTTGATTCCTACACAAATGCGTCGTGGCGACCCCTCCAATTTTGGGGTTGACTGCTAAGATTTGGCAATCGCCATTTGTATGCGCTTGTACCACTATACACTTACAAATATTCGCGTTTCAAAGGTTTTTACTAATAAGTAAATGGTTATTTATGAGAGTTATTCACGTTTTCAATCAATAAATACTGGTGGAAATTACGCGCTGGTTCAGCTTTCTCACCACAGTGGGGGTGCGGTTGTTCTGAAGAGTCAACGATAGTTCAAGGTGGAGGTTTTAGTGGACTGTATTTTGCGATTAGAGAGAAATTACCTACGCCTAGTTAGAGAAACCAATAGCACTTGTAACAACCCTGTAGGTTAGGATGAACTGCTGCGGAGGAAAAGACACAGGAAATAGCACAGCAGCTAGCTGGAGAGGAGCACGTACGTACCTGGTTCCTGGAGCGGTATCCTCGCGGCAGAGCAGTAAAGTTTGTCACTAATATCAATGGTTTGCACTTAATTTCACAGTTTTCACACACAGCGGATGCACGCGGTAGAAGTATAGTCTCGTAATGGCGGGCGAGCGGTTGGCGAGTGCCGACATTCATCGATTGCGTTCGGGATCAATCGGCGCGATATGGGCCGCCAGAGTGGGACGGCCAGCGCGTGTGCGTGCGTGCGGGAAGGAGAGGGGTGTAGGAAAAGGAAGTTACAAGTGTCCGTTCAAAAAGATAAATAAAAAGACCTAATATCCACCAAATACAAAAAGATGGAGCGAATAACAAATAAAATAAGTGGGCGAGAAAAATGCATCAAAAGCGCGCGGGACATTATTTGGTAGTCCTTGAACTATGGGTATGACGCAAGACAATGTTGGGTACGAATGTTTCGGCATTTACACAAAAGTTCTGTAACTGATTATTTGTCAAGTTGTCTTCTGAATTGCTCCTTTCTTTTTCTATGCAGTCCTTAACAGCAAGATTTAATGTGTGAGCTACGCAGAAGTGGTTACGTTTGCATAAAAACTCATTGACTGCTTTTTTCATTGACGAGGCGTTATCTGTGACGATAGTAACGATTTTAGCCTCTATTTGGCACTCTTCCAAAATTGTTTTATTGCTTTGACAATATTCTCTGCCGTATGATTTTCTTGTAATTGTGAAGTTGAAATTACAACTGACTTCATAGTGATATTTTCGATGAAGTGTGCTGTTATGCTCATGAAACATTTATTGCTGTCTGATGTCCAAATATCAGATGTAAAGGCGATGTGATCAACATTCTCTAACTTTTGTTTAACAACTGACGACTCAATGTTGTACTGGCTATAAACATAATTTTTTGAAAAAAAAACTTTAGGTTTTATTAGCCGTCTTCCTGTAAGTTCCTTAATCTGGGTTTCCTGCTGGTTTTCAATGACAAGCTCTTCATCTTCCAGTGAACGCTGGATGTTAACAATTTTCTGAAAAGAAAAAGAAAAAATTATCTCTCCGTTTGCTAGATCATGGTCAACTTGCTAAAGAAGCTAGCTGAATATTGTGAATAGTGATGTAAACCGATTACAATTTTCAGCACCGGCTTAAACCGATTACTTTAGGGAAAAACCGTTTTTTTTTTTAGGTTTTTGCTAACTTTTTACAATAAATAACAAAACGCGGATACTGTTTAAAATGTACTTTAATAATATGTTTAACCTAAACTAACTAATCACATAATTCAAAATTTTGATTAGGAAAACAGATCTTATTCACAGCATCCGCCTGCAGCCTGCTCCTTCTTGAAGTTAGTACATATCCCGCCTTGGAAAACATCCTTTCCGAAGGCACGGACGTTGCTGGCACCATTAAATATTTTATTATTATTATTATTATTTATTATACACTAGCAGCTTCAAGCTGATGCGTGTATATTACTGCACTTGTTTATTTTTTATATATTTGTCCAATAAGTTTTTGAAAGTGTTCACTGAATTTGCACTGATTATGGAGTCTGGTAATTTGTTCCATTCGCGAACTACGCGGTTAGTTAAAAAGTTTTTACGGGGGTTACTTGCACACAGAGAGCTGGTCAGTTTGAATTTGTGTCCTCTAAGGTTGTGATTCTGGTTCATCTTGTAGATGCTTTTAAGGTAATGCACGTCATAGTGTCCGGTAAGGATCTTATAAGTTTCAATAAGGTCACCTCTTTGTCTCCGTTGCTCCAATGTAGTTAGCCCTAGTTCAATTAATTAGTAATTAATTTTAGTGCTAAAACGTTTAATGGTGCCAAGTGTTTGTGCTCCAAAAATTGCCAGCACATTAAGCCGCTTTTGCAGTTTCAGCTTCATCATGATGGGGCTTTGTCTCCGCATACATGCGCAGTATGTTAACTGCGGACGCAGTTGGATTGGTAGTTGTTTTCCTTTGTTTCAAAAAGTCCAAAATTCCAGGTTTTGCTCTGTTCTATATTTGTCTCCACTGAAGTTTGAACGGCTTGTTCGGAAGTCGTTGCCGTAATATTGGTATCACAATCCTAGTGCCTAAAACCAGTTCTTAATATCGGATGTAAGTATGTTGACATTTGCGGGACAGTTCTAGTTTCGTATACTAAAAGTCTGCTGCTCATATTTCGCCGTACTGATGAGCAAAACATTTTACCAGTGTCTGTCTCCAAAGCATTTTCAATTGTAGTCAAATTCTCGAACAATCCAAAAATTATTGGTATGATCAATGAACTTGTCGGATATGTATCAACACTAACGAGCTTTGTCGCCTGTTCAAATATTTCCAAGATCTTTATTATTTCTTTGCCCACTATTTCTTCATTGGCAGTTAAAAAGTCTGGGGCCTGGACCAATTTTCTACACACCAATGCCAGAACATCGGATAATTGAAGAATTCGAGACAGTATGTAGAATTTGCTGTTCCACCGAGTTGGTACTTCTTGTATCAACTGTAATGGAGTCGTATTGGGTTTTCTTTCCTTCTGTTCTGCTTTTAGCACTCGCCAACCCACAGACGACTTTTTGAAAAACTTAACAATAACCTTGCATTTGTTAATTAGTTCCATAACCTCCAGAAGCTCTAAAGAATCTTCACCAGTCAGATTCAGCGTATGCGCAAAACATGGCATATGCCGTATGCCCAGTAAATCGCACATTTTCATCATATTAGTAGCGTCGCACAGTGTGTCGTCCCATAGAGGCTAGACGTAAAAAAATATTCGAATATTTTTTTAGGCAGATATTGGTATCCTAGTTTTTGTTAGGCTATTTTATTGGTATAAAAGGTATGTGTGACCTACAAAAAAAAGTTTATTTTTTTGATTATAATTGAAAAAAATATTTTTTTTTTATCACAACTAACTTTATTTACAATAATAATTATATACAAAACAATATAACTACATCTCAAATCTACTTGAAAATTAAAATAAGGTATTTATTTTATGACCTATGACTAAAAATATAGGCAAATATATAATGGTTAATCGGAGTCAGAATCAAAGTGATCAGTACTATCAGATAACATATACTGCTTCTCAAAACTAGAGTCTAAACATACAATACTTGTTGAAGGAGGCTCTGATGAAATAGACACTTGAGGCTGCACAAAATGTTTTAAGATTTCAGGAGGAATTGAGCGTACATTTTTAAGAGGCTTTTCGCGAAATGAATCTAAGTATGGGTCCGAAGTAATAAGAAGCATATTGAATATATCAGTGTTTGAATTTTCTCTTGATGATTTCCTAGCATTGGACAAACGGAACCTTCTAAAGTCCTTATTCCTAGCTTCTTGTGCCTCCTCAGAAAGTTGTCCGACTGGCACAACACACTGTTTAATAATGTGGACACTATGATACAATATTTTATGTACTGTAGGTGTTATATTGCACCAATCTTACAAGCCTTTATACAATGTTTTTGTCTCTTCCAACAGCGCATCAAATGAATTATAATCTATGGGATATCCAGAGGATATAGCACTTACAATTATATAAAATGAATGTAACAATCGTTCATCGACCCCGGTTATATCAGCACTTTTTTTATAATTCTTGAAAAATGTCCTAGCTGTATTTCTATCATTGGAACTACCATAACCTGGTCTAAACTTATCAATATTCAAACCCATTTCAGATTTAAAACGGTTTTGCACCAAAGTTTTGCGAGTTGCAATTAAAAAGTGATCATTGTCGTTTTTTTTCTCTTTTGGTATTTTTTTCGGACATCAATATTATAACTAATTTTTAATGAAAATTCCAAAAATCTGATCCAGGCGTGCAATGTGGATAAGCCAAATTCATAAAACTTCGTGTTTGGAGGTTTATCTTGTCCCATACAGTTCAATTGTTCAGCTCTAGCACCACAAATATAACATCGCTGGGAATCCCTATTGTCTGTTAGAATGTTGGTTATCTTCCCATCTATCATAGTCAAAACTAAATTGAAATTTACAAAAATGTTTTTTGAATCTACATTTAACTGTAATATCTGCAAATTTTCTATTTGATTCTTTATGTCATTAGTTTCTTTTAAAACTAATTTTCTTGTTTCTTTGAATGCAGTATCCTTCTTTAAAAGGGCTGTGAGTGGTTTAGCAATTTTGGACAGGTCAGGGATGAAACGGCGATAGTAAGAGACTAGGCCCAAAAAGGACTTTATATCCTTAGGGGATCCTGGGACAGGAAATTCTTGAACTGATTTGATCTTGTCAGGGTTTGGTTTAACACCTTGATCGGTGATGAGGTGTCCTAAATAAGAAACTTCTTTTCTCATGAACTCGCATTTGTCTGGCTGAAGTTTGAGGTTATAATGTCGGAGTCTTTGGAATACGTCGATCAGATTTTTGACATGAGATGATAGATCATATGAATATATGACAATATCGTCCAGATAGACAAAGCACATGCCTTGTAAGCCAGAGAGAGCTGAATTCATCAGTCTTTGGAAGGTAGAAGGGGCGTTTTTTAACCCGAAGGGCATACGGTTGAATTCATAATGCCCTTGTGGAACAGAGAAAGCCCTCTTAGGGGAGTCATCTTGGGACATTTCGATTTGGTGGAATCCGGAAGCCAGGTCTAAAGTAGTGAAATATTTACTTTTCCCGAGTTGGTCGAGGATTTCTGATATTTTTGGAATAGGGTAGGAGTCGCCAATAGTTACGTCATTGAGTTTTCTGTAGTCAATTACGACTCTCCATTTTCGTTGCCCTGAAGCATCCAACTTTTTGGGTACAATCCATATCGGTGCGGACCACGGAGATGTTGAGGATTTTATTATGTTTTCATCTAACATTTTGTTACCTTGTGACTCAACTTCTTTTTGTGTACTTCCGGGAACCTGTATGACTTAAAGTGAATTGGTTGATCATTCAAAGTTTTGATTTCATGTTTCATAGCTGGAGTAGAAGATAATGATTCACCTGGTAGATGGAAAATGTCTGAAAACGTAGTGCATACTTCATAGAGGTTGGATTTTTCTTCGTAATTTAAGTGAGACGTTCTGAGAAGTTCAAGGCCACGGTCAGTGCGTCGAAGACAATTATTTTGTTGATGATCGTCGAGATGATTTATGTGAACATGGGAAGAACTCGTATCGTCTAGAGGTTGGATTTTTAGTCTTAAGTCTGAATTCAGGGTGATGGGTTCATCAGATGTATTGACAACAGATATATTAATTCTGTTGTTGGATTTGACAGTGACTATACAATTCGCTGTTAATAGAGATTCGGAAAGATGCTGGTCTAGGATGAGTCCTTCTTTTATTTCAGGGTTAGATAAAGAAAATTCTATGATGGTTTCACTTCTAGGAGCCAGTGTGTATATGGGCTTTGCAAATTCGATGTTGATACAGTGATTCCCGATTTTCAGGGTGTTTTCTTTATAATTTATGTTAGATTTCAGGTCTTTCAGGAGATCATTTCCGATAATACCATCATAATTCAACTGGATGATGTCAACGACGTGAAATTTGTAAGTAATGCTCTCATTTTCTATTTTTAGCATGAGTTGGGAGGACCCTAGGGTCATCATAGGGGTGTCAGTGTTATCAATTCCTTTTATTTTGATTTTATCGTCGCTTTGAATTTTAAGTGGAATTTGAATGCTTGATTGTTTCAGGATACTAACAGCGGAACCAGTGTCGACTAGGAGGGAGAGTTTTTTGTTTGAAGCAGAGGTTCTAATTAGGACGTGAGGTAGGAACCTTTTATGTGTATTTGGCAAGATTTTGTAAACGGGAAAATCGTCCGTGGAATTTGTATTTTTATTCATTTTAGATTCAGCGGATTTTGTAGGAGTATGAGACTCGGATTTTGTAGAGGGGTTGGTGTTGGGTCGGGGCTGGTTACCCTATTTGTCACGCAACGATTTAGATTCAGTGGATTTAGTATTAGTGCTGATGTGAATTTGGGGCTGGTTACCGTGTTTGTCATGCAGCGACTTGGATTCAGTGGATTTAGTATTAGTGCTGATGTGAATTTGGGGCTGGTTACCCTGTTTGTCATGCAGCAACTTGGATTCAGTGGATTTAGTATTAGTGCTGATGTGAATTTGGGGCTGGTTACCCTGTTTGTCATGCAGCAACTTGGGTTCAGTGGATTTAGTAGTTATGGTATTGTTAGAGCTTTTGCCTGTGTGAAGTAGGTCGCTTGTTTCTCGTGAAGAAAATACCGTTTTCGTTTTGGAAGATAAGTGGTGTCGTATAATATCAATCCAGCGTTAGTATTAAATTATAATAACTTTTGTGAAATGAGGATTATCGGATATAAAGCAAAATCGCGTCGAGCAGTTAGTGTCGCAAGAGCAAGTGTGTAACGGTCTCTCCAATTTGGTGAATTGGAAGGTCCCTTCCAACGCCGTGCCGTCTCGCCATTGGTCCAAGTCCTCTAGCAGCCGCTCCATTGGTTGAAGATGGCTCACGTGATCTGCGCAGTCGCAGTAGCTCTATCTTCTTAGATCGCCTGATTATTTGTGAGTGCTTTATGGTGTCGGATGGGGTCTATTGCTTTTAGCTTTTGCAGGAGCTCGGCGTGAACAGGTATCGACTTTGTAAATTTTCGCGGAGTTTCCCGAGCGATACCGGCCGGGAAAACTCATTCGTTTAAAGGATCCGCATTGATTGGATCTTCATTGGTGTCTACTTCGTCGACACCTTGTTGATTTTCAGAATAGAACTCGATATTGTGATTTTGGCGTTCGCGATTCTGATTGGGTGACGGAAAACCGCGCGAATAGGAGTTGGAAGAATTGCGGTTTCTGTTATTGTATTCCCGTTTTCGGCAATTTGCAATAGTGTGCCCGGGAGCCTTGCAATAGCGGCAAATGATCTCGTTAGAACCAGAATTCCATTGGCCAGTGCGCTGAGGGTATGATGAGGATTGAACTTGACCTTGACCAGATCTGTAATAAGTAGCCGCCCTCATGCCCTGTGGTCCTTGTTGGTCACGGGAATGTTGTTGCCGGTAATTATTGTCTCTGGGCCCTGATTGGCTGAAATTATCGCGCCTGGGGTTTGCATTGGAGGAAGATGACGCAAGATTTCTCCTATAACTCTGTTGTAATATTTTCTCTTCTTCAACGGCAATATTAATTGCCTCATTCAAGGAATTCGGATTACGACATCTAGCAATTGTTGACAATCTTGGACTCAGGCCTGTCAAAAAGACATGTAAGGCCAGATCTTGCATTGTGGCGACACGGCCGGACAGTTCGAGTTTCTTTTTCGTTGGTATGGAGACATTTATTTCGGTGAGAAGTTTTGATAAACAAGATTCGACTCGGAGAGCGAACTGGTTGACCGTCTCATTGACGTTTTGCCGACAATCATGGAGGTCGGAGAGTAAATGTGTATAATGTTTGGTTTCCCCAAATTGGGACTTGAGAAACTCTTCGAGTTGAGTCCATTTTTCAAATTCTTTGATTGAGCAGGCTGCTTCAGCTCTACCTTCGAGTTGGCTTAAGATGTACTTTAACAGGATTTCTTGTTGAGATACATTAGCAAGTGTGATTGCATTACGGCAATTATTCAGAAAAGCGTTTAACTTTTCTCTAATGCCGTCAAATTTGTTAATGAATTTGATCAAAACATTTATATCAATTGATGATGATTGAAAAATTGGAATCGGTGTAGTAAGTGCACTTGTAGCTTTACTGCCTGTAGCTGCACTCGTGCTAGTCGTAGTTTCGTCTTTGGTTGCCATTTCGCGATAAAATAGTTAGGTATTTGTTTAGCGGAGCGACGACAACGGAGCAATAACACGTCCGAGACACAGAGATAAGAGTTCTTCGGAAATAACGATTCAGCGGTTTGCGCTCCGCTCTAGGACACAAAAACAAAGTCTATAATTTAGAAATCAACCTGTGACAAATCGATTATAAATGTCAGTTTCACTGAATGTTCACGCACTTGGAAAAAGTATTTAATGGAATTGAATAACTCACAGGAACTGGAACATTTCTTCAGGGATGTGGTAGATAGAATAATAGAGCTGGAGAGGTGGTCTCCGTAGATTCGCAGCTGCGGGAACGATGGATATAGACAGGCTCGGCGATGCTGGACAGACACAGAGCTCCCGTAGGAACGCGCAGCTGGTGATGGCTCTATGTCGTGCAGGTTGGAGTCGGGCTTGAATGGTAATCCAGTGGATGATGGATGGGATAGCTTTACGAAGATATCCAGGTAGTTTTCACTAAAAGCGGATTTTGATTTCCACTTATCACTTATGATTTTCCGGATTTTTCGGTATAGCACAGTTGGCACAGTCACTTTTTGGGCACTTTTCAGGCTTTAGCACTGACACTTTTGACGGAGACGTCCGAGTACCTTTTTGAAGATCCCACCGCTGCCACCAAGTTAGACGGGGTCTCACAACTTGTGTTTTAAAAAACGATTTATTTTTACACAAAGAAACATTTATTGGAATAAAGAAAATACAGTGGAAAACTGAGGAAATTGGAAAAGCAGACCCGTAGGTCTGTTCACGACGGAGGATCTATTGAGACTAAAGTACTCTCAGGCCTTGAGCAATGGCTGCTGGTGCGAGGACTGCTTAGTCAGCACTAGGCCCTGTTAATATAGGGTATAACAGAACGTATGGTTTTCGACGGATTCAAATAACTGATTATTTTCGTGATTTATTAACGAATCCTTAATAAAATTTTGTTAATTTAAACACAGATTTTAACGGATTTAACACTCGTTTTATTAACTTTTTACATTTTCCCAACGTTTCGAGACCTTTGCAGGGCTCGTGGTCGCGGTAGACTGAGGTGACAGCTGTCTTGTATGTCTTTGTTGATTGAAACTACCCTCGGTTATGAACATAATTAGACATTGACTACCCCCGTTACGGATACAAATTAAAAAGTAAAAAAGTATTTTTAATAACGTTCCTGACTACGGAGAAGAGCTCCCAGTGACGTGAGATCGTGTAGTTAATAAAACGAGTGTTAAATCCGTTAAAATCTGTGTTTAAATTATGTATAGTGCTCGTGCAAACCTAAGAAAATAAAATTTTGTTAACTTATATTAAGCTAATAAATATAAATTAACTTTTATTTTGCAAAGTTTCTGCTTCTTAAGTTTTATATCGTAGGCTGCCGCCTTCAGCTGCCTTTTCAACATCTCTAGCTGACTCTTATAAAGTTGCCGTTTGAAAGCAGCTTCTTCTTGAAGCATTTCATGACGCAGTTCCTCAATATCAATTTTTTTTTTATTTACGTCCTTATATGTTTCTATAACTGCTGAGCGTTCATTTTTTGTTCCATGTTGTGGGCGACGCCGAGAGGTCCATAGAGGACGTGTTTGAGCAGTTGTTTCAGGCTGTAAATTTATCTATTCATATCTGTAAATTTAAAATAAAATGATGCCTTAACAAATACATTAAAAGTACAGTCATAACCAATGAACATCAGGATAGGGCACATGTAGTGTTCAGGGATGTATGAAACATACTCTATAATAGCGTACCTAAATAGTACCCATACAGAGATAAATTATATTTATTTTACATGTTACTTACTCGGCCTTTTTCCATACCGGTTCCAGTACTAAAATTATTTCTTTCAATTTCCTTAAAACAATGAAAAGTTAGATAGATAGATAGATAGATAGAGAACACTTTATTGTACACAAGAAATTAATTATTTACAAGATTTTTCTTAACCAAAGAATTTTCTTATTTTCTTAAAAGTTATGATTAGTTACATATTTCATAACTAAATCATGGTATATTACAGAATGTCAAAGGTACTTAAGTTGGGGCATCGTCTATAATCTGGAATTGAATAGATAGATAGCTTGTACATACTTTTCAGACAGATATGTTAAAAATTTTGCTTTTTACTGTGATACAGTCAGCGCCAGTCATAGATATATTTTTTTGACGGCTACTCATTCTGTACATGCAACAGGAGCTATTATGGGTCCGTGACTGTACCTACACTGTCTGTAAATTGAATGTGTCCTATGCTTTTATGATAATGGCATAAAATGTATTTGCCTGATATTCAAAGTTGAATAAATTCCATATTATTATGGTAGAACTTACTATTGGCTCATTGTTGTCCTCTATAATTGCACACACTGTCATTGACAGCAAGGATGCCGGTGCAACCTCGACCCAGTATGTCACAAACTTGGTCCAAAATTGGATTACTTTGTGAGGTCGAGGGTCCACCACCTGTTCCCGTCACGCTTTTTCTGTTGGTAGCTGCGTATAACTTGGCCTCCGTTTTCATCTTTTCCCATAATTTCATAAGGGAATCTTTTGACCTGAAATGTAAAGTGAAATGTTGGGCATAGAGTAAGTACATTAAGTACTTAGGCAGTATTTTTTACACTCATAGAATGCTTTAAAATTGAGTAAATGGTGAGTTATCCGCGCATTTAGGATGGAAATATATGTAGTAGTAGGTATCAGATAAAATCACCTGTTAGTATTGCTGGAGCAGTTAAATTGTACGACGATATTGGCCCAGGCCAACACTTTTGCGTGATTGGTGGTGCCGTCGGTTTTTTTGTTGAGTATTGTGTCTTGACACCTTCTCAACAAATTTATCAGTTTTTGTTTATCCTCTGAGGAGAAGTTTGACCCTCTCTTTCTCTTTTCTTTGGGCTGGGCCAGCGCCATCCTTTTGCCTGAATGCTGTTCACTTTTTTACTTACTTTGGAGAAGCTAATCGAAATTGTGATCGAAGTAAACGGTACCATGTAGCAAACAATACAAGAATACAACAACAGTCATGAAAAAAAAATTACGTTTTCTTGGCATATAGTTTTAATACTAGGGGTGACTAGGATAAATTCTCATACAGCCACAGTTTTTGCACATGAAAACAATTATGTTGATGAAATTTCCTTGATACATTGTAATTCAATCTCTAATATCCAAATACTTGGTTTAGTACTGGTTTAATGTTTTTAATTTTGAGTATTTTTTGAGATTTCTCACAAAAACCTTTTTACCGGTTAATTTACACGAGGGGACAACACTAGAACATCACCTTAAATCTGTCCGTATAATCTGTTAACAAAGAACTCCCTAAAAAGACATTACTTTAAATGGTGAAAGCAAGTTTTTGTTACGGGAGAGATTAAAGAGAAACTTAAAATAAGAGCTATTTAGCTAGGGAATTCTTTGGCCTATGTCGGTGAAATCGGGCATTAGACCTTTACAAAATTCAGTCATATTCCTTCTTCAAAGTCACCTTTTTATTTTATATTTCCATTATTTAATTCACATTCAATATATCCTCTAACATATTAAATTTAATCACAATCCTAAAAAATACACTTCAGTTTTTAACCCATGTGAGCCTTCTGTAGCTTTTAGGTAGTCAAGCTGATTACTAATGAGAAAACTCGGGAAGTGAGACTTCTCTTAACTTTCGGGTGACTAATCCTAAAGCTAGTCAAAACTGCTTAACCTTGGTATACAAACTCTATTTTCCTAAATCATAAACATACTTCAACTTTACACATTTGATTTTTATCAACATTCCACTTCTATTCTTATAAACATTTCCTTTACATTCAATATTAATAAGGTTCAAACATAACTGGTTGGTAGCACAAGGCTTCAAATTACATTACTTTGATTCTAAAACAATCATAACTTGTCACAAATTCACTCACATTATCAGCATGTTGCTCGCCATTTGACACCCGTGCAACTTTTTATGTTAAGGAATGCGCGTGCAGTATCTAAGCGCTGCGCTTCCACGAACTTCCATGCCTATCAATGTTCTAATTTTATGTTAAAGTTGTACATTCGCGGACAAAACTACTTATAAATTTTATGAAACAAAAATTATGATATAATTTTGTCTACATCTACTTCTACTGTCAACAACAGCACATTAAACTTTACTTACTTACTGAATACATTTCATATTTCATATCGCAAAAATACTTTCTTTTGATTTAATCGATTTATAGTTTTACACAAAATATTTAAAAAAAAACTACTTTTCATCTCCCATGCTCGGAAAGTACTCTGTTACTTTAGACATGCGATCGTAGAAGATCCTTTTTTAAACCGCTTTGTATTTTTGTGCGCTTCGAAATTTGAACTCGACGCCCTAATAAAAAAAATATAAGGAACTCCTTCAACTTGTAGCATTGCCTAGCAACGGGTTGTGATTTTATGACACTTCAAGAAGACACGATTTGTAATCAACAACCCGTTGCTAGGCAACGCCACATACTCCTTTTGTGAAGAAGCAAAAAAGAAGGAAACTCGTTTCACTAACCTCTATGGTAGGTACCTACCTACCTATGTCTATTGTTTGTCACGCTTGGCTAACAAAATCATTTCCTCGCTTCTGTGAGATGAAAAGTTTTGTGTTTCGCACTGCATTTCGTCATTATTTGCGACTCGAGCTTCTGAATGCCTCGCTACGCTCAGGTTTCTTTTTTTGAACCACTCGCTACGCTCGTGGCTCAATTTTAGAAACCTTCGCTAGCTCGGTATTCAATATAAGCACTCGCCGCAAACAATAATTTTGCATTCTTGCATAACAAATAACTATTATTACTATACTACACCGAAAATACTTTTTACTTTAATTTTTCACACAAATACTGAAGACGTTTCATCCAGATTGGTTCTCCCGGCGCCTGCTGAACATCCTTCAAAGGCTTGAGCATATCTCCTGGCTCGCAGCGCCTCCTTTTCTCCTGTTATTTCACTGTTTTTCTGCATTCTTTAAACTTTTGTTGATTTTTGTTTTCAACTTTTCACGCCGATTGTACTTTTAATTTATGTACACTCACCTTTCGTTGATTTATTCCTTTCTTACTTTTAACTTACGCCCATCTAAAACTTTCAAGACAGACAATAGCAATAATGAGGACTTAAGTTTGTCAACTCTATAAACTCTATTGCTCAACTGCTGCAAACGGTAAAGTACCTAATTCCCCGATCAAAGACAATATAAACTTGCTCTGACTGGTGTCCTGCACTAATCTGTGAACTTAAGTGAGTCCTACGAAATTGTATTATGTATACAAAACGGAAAACAGGCATGATACACATTATAAGTTTTATCAGCAGGCTACGATCTGGACTGCAGTCCACAGTAAGAAAGTAATCGGTTTTAATAAATAAAAACCGGTGTTTATCGGTTTTTCCAAAAACCGTTTTTTTTTTTTAGGTTTTTCTAAAACCGGTTTACATCACAAATTTTGAAGATGATCGTATGTACCTGTAATTCAGCTGTTACATCCTTTTCCAACTCCGTATCACCATGCACAGCCACATTAAAATTCACATTATGCTTCGTCCAAAAAATTAAAATAAAAGAAATAATGTCAATAATAAAACACAAAAAACATGACAAAGAAAAAATCAATAACAACAATAAGCCAATACCTACTCAAACAAACCACCCCGGGCCACATCCGATCCAAAGGTCCCCATGACGCTAGCAGCGTTACCACGCTGAACCGCCAGGGAGATCCTCTGCATCAGATATGCCCCGGAGCGGTAGTCAAACCCACGGTTCCTCAATCGGCGACCTATCTCTTTGACAAAAACCTTGCCCTGAATTCCCCAAACCCCAGTGGTTTCAAGAGCAAAGGCGAGGTGGGCGAGTTGTGATTGTGAAATTTGGTGCATGGTTTTTAAATAAAAAGTTAAATTATTTGCACAGCTGTCGTAGAAATGTCTCGATGTCCCAAATGCAACCTTTAACAAAATTATACATCCTACTAATATTATATTTGCGAAAGTTTGTAAGTGTGGATGGATGGATGGATGGATGGATGGATGGATGGATGGATAGATGTTTGTTACTCTTTCACGGTGAAAGGGCTGAACGGATTTGGATGAACTTTGGAATAGAGATAGCTTAGACATTAGAATAACAAATAGGCTACATATTATCACGCTTTTACACTTCGGAGCAAAGTAAAGCATATATCCTTTTTCTGCTGAAATGGCTGAACTGATTTGGATGAAATTTGGAAGAAAGGTAGCTTAGACATCAGAATAACACAGGCTACATATTATTACGCTTTTACACTTAGGAGCAAAGTAAAGCATATATACTTTTTCTGCTGAAACGGCTGAACGGATTTGGAAACTGATTCTCCTCTAACTCTAACAATTCCTCTATGTAATGGGACCAGATTCTCCTCTAACATTTGTGTTAATTTCTGTCTAGAAGGAAGTTCATAGTCGGGGTTGAGTGTGCGGGGAGAACGTTCAAAATCTCTGATTTTCTACTTCTTTCGAAAGAGATACATTCTGTTTCTTTATAGGAAGCTTATATGCCACATGCAAGATAGTTTCAAAGAAACATATGCGAGCATGCAATAACTAGAGCACGAATTTTAAATATTCCTTTTTCGATGGCATTTTCTTGAACTATGAAGAAGTATCATCGCAAATGTAGCATCTCATTGTGGATGTTGTGTGCGTAGCAGCATTACAAACCTTCCCGTCAATCATTGTGTATAACATTTTATGTTTTGCAGACATAATATTAGTTGCTGTATTTTTGTGTAAAGAGGATCTCAGGAAACGTATAGAAGCATTCGAGATGTGGTGTTACAGACGGATGCTAAAAATTAGTTGGACTCAAAAGGTTACTAACGAGGAATCCTAAGTCGTGTCAACATGAAGCGAGAGCTATGGAACACCATCAAAAGGAGAAAGATTGCATATCTAGGACATGTGTTCAGACACGAGAGATACAGCCTCCTGCAACTTATAATGTTGGGAAAAGTCGCTGGCAAGAGACGCGTCGGCCGAAGGAGAAAATCCTGGCTAAGAAACCTACGGGAGTGGACTGGGATCGCGAGTGCTGCCCAGCTATTTCGCCTCGCGAGAGACAAAGAGGGATATGCAGAGCTGACCGCCAACCTTCGCTGAGTCGGAGAGGCACCCTATGAAGAAGAAGAAGAAGTATTTTTGTGCTATCAAGTGCTTTAATTTTCGTTGTGATGTGTGTGGTTTATTTCCTCATTCGTTATTTCTGTAGTCTCCTTGACGAATCTGATTCTGATAGGTCGGCAGTATCGAGGTAAGGATGGTGTTGGGTTTGGCCACTGTATTTTGTTATCATCTCCATAAAATAAACCAGTTTAAGAGGAATAATAGAGCTCTGAAAATGTTGGCATCGGAATCAGTTGAATATAATTATCCACTCGTGTAAGTAGTAACGGTACCAAATACTTTATGGTCAGCAAATAGGTAGCCAAAAATTATAATTTAATCGTCCTTCCAGACAGAGGGTCCATGGATGCGGAGGTACCGCGAGAGATGGCGCGAGGGGAAGGGTCCATGGATGCGGATGGCGAGGGACCGCGAGAGATGGCGCGAGGGGAAAAAGGCCTATACGCAGCGGTGGGCTAATGATGATGATGATGACGAATCGTCCTCCCATGCTCTTCTGTGTATTTCCAAAATTAAATTGATTATTCGCCTCAGATGCTTCTTCGGAAAGAAATCCAATAGAAACTGTTGAGACATGTTCTTCTACATTGTGATGACTCGAATAGTTCATAGGCCAAGATGTACATTTTTGCATGCGTCAGCACAGCGTGTGTTCCTCTAATCTTTGGATTGAAAGATCTGACACATGTCTTACCATCAAACTTTAATTTAGAGACCTCACTTGTAATATCGCGGTCACAGGTTACAGAAATGTGCATGTTTTGCAGGCTCGTAGCAACGTCTCCATTTTGGCACTTCCTCAACCGACTGGGCAAAATGGTCATCGTGGCGCAGTGGGTAATTTATTTGACAGAGCTATAAACCGAAAAATATTATATCAAAGACCTATGTAACCTAATAAAATATAGGAATACTCTGGAGACTCTTCGGATCCGGAGGACTTACGAGTTCTTCGGGCGTCGGCCTTTGCTTAACTTGATTATTTGTTTAATAAGTATGGAGTCTCCAAAAAAATTCGTCTAAATTAAATATAAACAAAACCAAAACATTAACTACATCAACATCAACATTTCCACTCCACCGAATGCAGGAATAATAAATAGGCACAACATAAAATTAAAAAGATTTATTCATTCTGAACCATAATCAAAATCGGATTCAAGAAATTCCATCCCTTCAAATGATTCATCGCTGTCACTTTCATCGTCACGGACATTGATGAGGAATGGTTCAAGTTCCTCTTCTGTTATTCTATCTTTCACTTTGTATGTATTTTCAATATTAATCACATGATCTGTGCATGTTTTCCAGTCATCAGCAGTCACACTAGCAAAACATTTCCTTATTAAATTTTCCATTTCGGCAGCTGGCACACCTAGATTCATACTTGCCACTTTCCTTTTTGCCAGGCTCCAAATCAATTCTATAGCATTGAGGTCACTGTGATATGGCGGCAATTTGATGACCTCATGTCCATGCTGTTTTAGCAGTTCTTCAGCTAAGTACAGGGGAGTGGGTTTGTTTTCGTTGACAAGTAACAAAAGCTCAGCCTTTGTAAAATGTTCGTCAAAGGGAATGTCATTTTCGGTGAGCCACTTCTGAATATCAGCCTTTAAAGTGCTCATCTTTGGCGGCTTGTTAATTTGAGTTACATGATAACTCGCATTATCCATTGCAATAACACTTGGTTCAGTTAAATTGGGTATAACTTTAAATTGGGTTCGTATATTTTTGTCACTGGCAGCGGGCAGCCAAATGCACCCCTATCGCTCCTAAGATCTGTTCGTGTATGCCACCGCCTTATTGCTTTAACGCAGAATTCGGCAAATTTGTGTCCTGAGCTTTTAGAATTAAGGAGGGCGCTCCAGTTCGACGTCTCAATGAGCTTCCAACATTTTGTATGGAGAGTTACATAGTGACACCGCCGCCATTTAAAAAAAATCACGTTTTCTCAGCTTGCAACTAAACCTAGCTTATTAGACTGAGGAACAAAATATAAAACGAAAACGTTCTTAGGAAAAATGTCTAAAACGATATCGTTATGAAGATATTAGAGTATTAAGATCCGCTTTTCTATGGAGATTGAAGTTTTCAGTCCGACATTTTCCTATGGGGTCGGAGATTTTTATTTTAAATAAAATCTTCCAGCTTAGGACGAAACATATCTTAATAGACGGAGAAAAAAAAAATAAGACAAAAACATTCTTAGGAAAAATGTCTGAAACGATATACTTACGGAGATTTAGTGGTTTCAAAATTCAGTTTTGCCTAGAGCAAAACTACAGACCGCCATGTTGATAAAAGAAAAGTCTTGGAACACAAAACCTCAACGAAAAAAAAAACGCTAGCCGAAGGTCATCAGACCAAAAAGGCCAGTAATGAAAATTGCCCCAACTGACAGAAAAAAAACTAAGGCCCTTGCATCTACGTAATGAGATGATTTATACATCTTGTGACTTGCGACTTGCGGCTTAAGACTTAGGACTTAGAACTTAGGTCGTAAGACCAAGGGCCTAGGACCTAGGACCTAGGATTTAAGACCTACGACCTAGGACTTAGGACTTAGGACTTAGGACCTTGGACCTAGGACCTGGTACTTGCGACTTAGAACTTAGGACTAGGACCTAGGGCCTAGAACCTAGGACTTAGAACTTAGGATCTAGGACATAAGACTTAGGACCTATGACTTAGGATATAAGATTAAGATAAGATAAGATAAAGATAAAAATAGAGATAGAGATAGAGATAGAGATAGAGATAGAGATAGAGATAGAGATAGAGATAGAGATAGAGATAGAGATAGAGATAGAGATAGAGATAGAGATAGAGATAGAGAGAGAGAGAGATAGAGATAGAGAAATAGATAGAGATAGAGATAGAGATAGAGATAGAGGTAGAGGTAGAGGTAGAGGTAGAGATAGAGGTAGAGATAGAGATAGAGATATATATAGAGATAGAGATAGAGATAAAGACAAATAAGGATAATATAGGACCTAGGACCTAGGACCTAGGACCTAGCACCTAGGACCTAGTACCTAGCACCTAGGACCTAGCGCCTAGCACCTGGGACCCAGGACCTAGCACCTATGACATAGAACTTAGGACCTAGGTCCTAGGTCTTTATCAATTACTCACTTTGTTTGTGTAAAGCACTATACACGCCTTGGTCTGCAATGAGTGCGCTGCTGGCCACGCTATGATGGCCTCGAGCTTAGCTTAGCTACGCTCTCGGCCCTCAAGCTTGGTCATCATTGCAGCCCTTGCTGTCCGCGCTATAAAGCTTGTCCATCAAGGGCTGCAATGCTGACCACGCTGTAATCAAAAGCGCGCCAGAAACGCACCCATTACAGATCGCGGCAGTAATGTACTATTAATGATTGTAAGAAAACATGAAACTTGAGAAAAATGCGACCCTAAGAAATAAAACCTACGCACATTTTGGAAACTCTTTTGTTTTACACTAAAGCCGCGTTTTCACAGTCAAATTACAATAAAACGAAGACTACAATTTACTCTATGACGAGATTGACGAGCACCGTCCAAGAGAGCCGGGGCTTCTGATTGGTCGGTTCTTCTGATATTTTGTCTATGGGCGCAAAAACATCAACTAGGACGGAGCTCTAATCGTCAAAATTGTCTTGGATAGAAATTAAATAAAAGGCCGGCAGATCAGCCCCTCTACCCTTGACGCATGTTTCCAATGCGGCCGCAATATGGCGCAATTTACAAAACTTAATATTTTACAAATTAAGACGCATTTTGTGTTTTTATTGAATAAAACAGCCTTACCTTTGAATAAACATTACAAAGTATTTAAAATCAAAGCATTACTATGCGAATTCAAAGAAAAATTAATTTTTAAACTTTTTCAATTGGATCGCAATAGCGTCAAGGGTAACCCCCCAGAAGCCTTGTCTTACTTGGACGGTACTCTCGTTATAAGTAATTTTACTGTGAAAACGCGGCTTTAATATTAAATTGTTGATCTATTTTACATGCGCAAAGAGTTTTCTTACAACCAAGTTGTTTTATGCTCAAACAAATGTTTAAACCCTTATATTTCCCAAAGTATATCACTTTCGTATTTTTTACTAAGAATAGTTAATTTTTATAATTGCTTTCTCTGTCGATTGAGACATGTTTTAACGTTAGCCGGAAATATGCGATTTTTTTAAAATGGCGGACATTTGACTATACCATTAAGGTTGGATGGCTTTTACTATCGAGTTCGATTTCGAGCTGCAACCTCCCAGCGCCAAACATTGGACATTCATTCAGGACGTGCTCGATTGTCTGTTCCACGTCTGGGGAGCATGAGCATTTTGGGTCGCCGCGGCACCTGAATCTATGGAGGTAGTATGCATTTCCGCCGTGTCCGGTCCACGCCTGGGTTATCCAGTATGATACTCCAAGTCGCCCGATGATTTTGAATGCCAGGCGGATGTCCGGGAAGAAAAGTTTTGTTACACTGCCTTCTTGGCTCTCGGAATATTCTCTCTGCCATGTGTCCAGGGTTCGTTGGCGTATCGCACCTTTGGCAAAAGACAAAGGAAACTTATAATAGTCCGCGGCCGTTCTTTTGTAAAGAGCGGCTTGCTTCGCAAGTTCATCTGCGCGCTCGTTTCCGGCGGTGCCGACGTGTGCGCGGATCCACCACAGCTTGATTTTGCTACCTTTCTCGACCGCTCGAGCCAGGTCTTTTCTGATATCGTTGACCAGTGGATCTGTTGAACGCTTGTTTACTATCGCATCCAGGGAGGACCGAGAGTCGCTCAGAATATCGCAGTCCATAAAACGATCCTTTTCCACCGCCAATCCTATCGCGTGCTTTAGAGCAAGCAGTTCTGACTGGTATACTGTACAGAAAGCTTCTAGTCGGTATTTTATGCTCAACACTTCCACGCCGTCCTTCCAGCAGGAGATGGCGCAGCCTACTTTACCCTCATTTTTACTGCCGTCAGTGTACATGCTGACGGGGGCTATTGGTCTTTCCCCAGGCGCTTCTGCATCGAGACGATCGAGCACTGTGTAGGTGACCTCTGTTCGGAGACCCGGGTGAGGCAGTTTGCAATTGATGCTTTATGAAGGGCCACCATGCATGGTCAAAAGCGCCCTCTATGTCTAGTGACACGAGAGCAACGATCATTCCCGTCTTATTTCTCTCATATTTAATTAGGTCTACTAAATCGTAGAGGGCGTCCTCCGTGCCCCTTTGGGGCATGAAACCGTACTGTCTCGTGTTTAGGTGTCCTTTTGACTCTAGGTGCCATAGGAGTCTGTTGTTAAATAACTTTTCTAGGACCTTTCCCATCACCGGAAGCAGACCTATAGGCCTGTAAGCCTTTGGGTTTGCATAATCGTCCTTATTAGGTTTTGGGATCACGCAGACTTTGGCAGACTTCCAGATCGTGGGGAAGAGGCCCACCTCCAGGCATCTATTAAATACGGTAAGGAAAACCCGGCTATCAGCTGTTATCGCTGACCTACATATATCCACCGCAAGGCCATCAGCTCCCGGTGCCTTCTTTGGGTCTAAGGTGGACAGCACGTCGAAGAGCTCAGAACCTCCGAGAGGTGGACCCGCGGGTGATAGACATTCCGGGTTCGGTGGTACTTGGACTACTTCGCGTAATTCTGCCTGTTCGGGTGAATCTTCAGCTGGCAAGTCTTCGGGGAACAACGTGGATACCATCAGGTTTGCCGAGTCTGCTGGCGCTAGGGTACAGCCGTCTGGGCCTCTAAGGGCGACACAGCTTGAGTCCGGCCTTCTGGTCCTCCTAATTACTTTCCACGCTGCACTCCAAGCGTTATCCAGGGTCATCTCGGTGCACAACTTTTTCCAACTGGTCATTCGCGCCTCATCTATGGCTTGCGTGTATTCTTTACGACTCTCCAGATAACGCTGTACGACTTGGTCCCTACGAGCAGCATTTGCTCCTTTTATTCGTCGCCTAAGTCTGATAACTTCTGCCTTCTTCTTCTGCAGTTCGGAAGTCCACCATGGGTTCTTAACTTTTGCTTGTGGTTTGCATCGGGGCAGGACCTCCTCGGACGTTAGCTCTACTTGAGTCATGAGGTCGTGGACATAGCAGTCAAGTTGGTCCTTGCTAAGGATAGCTATGTCCTCGGTAGTCCTGCCGATACCTTCCATCTTTTCGCGGAGCGTGTCCTTGAGGAGCGTCCAGTTTGCCTTTCTCGTGTCGAATTTTCTGGTGGTAGATATTGGTCGTGAGCCACCGGAAGAATTCGATACGGACCTTCTACTTCGTGTTGACTCCAAAATTCCGTGATATTTCCTTCGATTTCTGCACTTCTTGTGTACTGCATGAGAGAGTCCTCTTCGGCTTAATCAGGGACTCTAAGATCTGAAATCTCATTTGAGAGCAGCTGGGCTTGATTGCCTGGTGACATTAGATCTATTGGACCTCCAGCCATCTTAGGCAAGTTACGCTCGAGTTACGCCGAAACCATTAAAGCTACAACTATGAAAATTTAACTACAGTTGCGTTTTATAGCATAACTACCTACTAACCATGAAGAAAATAATAATAATGATAACCCTAAAACGACCAAATAGGTTCAAAGATTGTATTATTTTTTGTTGGATTCACTTGATGTTTACCAATTTGGTCACAATACACACACTTCCACGCTGAAACTGCTCGACTGATTTGGATGACATTTGGAATAGAGATAGCTTACACACCCATGACTCTATTCAAGCTAATTTGATACTGGTGAAAGGTGTAGGCTACTTCTTATAAGTCTGCGCGGACGAAGTCGCGGGCTAAAGGCTACTTAGTATAAAAGTCTTTCAAAGTATGACTGTAAAAGCTAAGTTCAAATCAGCGTCTCTAAGGCTTTTTTATATTTTAGTCAGGCTTAACATTCTTAAATTAAAAACATAATAGCACCCTTGCAGTAAATAAAAAACATATTTTTTCACAAAACTTCGTAACATAACATCATAAAAACTAATTGTATCAAAATTTGGTTTTTACTACCAACTAAACAACACTGAGGAATTTCAACTTAACTTACTGACTAATTAGAAGTCTATCAAAATAGGAACTGTAGAATTTACGTAGCTACAGATATTAAGGTCCACTTGCAGTTGAAAGTTAATCTGAGGTTGAATTAAATTCTGTCAAAATCTTGATTTATTTTAACAAAATCTGTTTTGTGTTCATCTGCAATTGGGCCTAGCTTTCGTATAGGTTTTATGTTCTAGGAACCAAAAAAATATTATGAAACTAACAGTAGGTAGGTACTTAATTTAAAATATTTTTGTCATGTTTGTAAATCCGTAAGGACCTAATGTGATGCCGGTTTAATACCTGTAGTTTCTACAAAATGTTTTTAACAAAACCTTGTTCTTACAAATTATTAATCATCAATTTTTTAAAGCCATCATAGCAACTCACCTAGTTTTAAACTCTGTCATAGTACGAACTGTAAAAGTTAGTTATTAAACCGGCATCTACAAGGCTTTTCACGTCAGTCTTCTTTCTTTCGGATAAATCCAATTTTTCGCTATACAGCTGTTTCAGCTCTTGAGACCGGTTGCTCCTTGTATTGGTTCTTTTAGTACACAGGTTAAGTTCTTTGAAATCGTCGAAGTAGGATGTCTTCAATTTTCTCAACTTAATTACTTTGATATCAGATAACTTTACAACTGTGCCTTCAACACTTTTGTTCAGTCTAGGAACAGGGAGTTGTTTGATATCCATGAAATCGTTATAAGCCATTTCGTTAACTACGAATGGTGTGCCATGTTTCTTTGCACATCTTATAGCGGACACGAACTGGGAAGGCACATAAATGGGTCCAGATTTCAGATTTCTTTTTACTTGTTTCTCAATCATTGAATGTGCTGCATCTCCTTCGTTCTGAATATGGCCTCGGATTAAAAACTTGTGTGTTATAGATTTGATCTTCAAAGTTAGCACTGCGTAGATGTACATTCCGATGATGAACTGGTTTTTCTGCTGGCCACAGCAGTTATCAGAATAGAAAACTATATCCATGTCTTCGTTGGCTAAAGTAGATTTCTTTTCCAAAATTTTCAACTGGCTATTTTATTCGCTCCGTGGTTGCCTTGCGTTTCATCGCAAAAAAAGCATTCTGTATTACCTTTTGCAAGCTCAGAGATGGTAAAGTTTAAGCAGTTTATCTTAGACTTGTAGAAAAAAGTTGACACCTCTCCATTTGGTACTGTCATAACCGCTTGTAAGTCGTAGGAAGCGACGATGAAATTGCTTGAAACCTTCGTTTTGTCTTTTGCTTTTTCCTCGCGACTCTTCTCCTTTTCTGCTAGATGACGATCATAATCTTCCTTCAGAGTTTCTTTTCGAGGACCTTCGACACTGGTCCTTCTTAGGGACAAAAAAGCTGATATTAAAATCTTCATTGAACACTTTCCGGTAGGTATGTTGCTGCACGTAGGGCAACCCTTCTTTCTGTATTATTCTGCTGTATTAAGCAACGCGTTTGACATCACTGCATTTCGGTTCTGGTACCCATAATTCTATTACATCCGGCTGGCAAATTTACCACCCTCACACTCATTCCACAAAGAGGAGTATGCGTCCTTGTTTTTAAATCACAAATTGTGAACCTGTAACTTTGTCTTATAGTACAAAACGCTTACTTTCGACACAGGACAAAGCAAAACGTTTTATCGATTCCCAAGTGCTACTTGGAAAATTGAACAATACAAGAAATGGATAGCTGCTATCAAGAGAAAAAAAAATTGCAAAAATAAATCTGAGGCAGTATTTTTAAAACTGGGAATGTTACCACAGGGATAACTGACATGTACACATAAGTTATTTTTAAAAAAATAATTCTACTCATACAACCATCTAATCACTGATGCGAGGAACGTGGATAATGGAGTAGTGATCATGCGTCGGATGATCTGCAACGTCATCGATGATCTTGAACCAAATCGCTACTGGTGGAGTAGTGATCATGCGTCGGATGATCTGCAACGTCATCGATGATCTTGAACCAAATCGCTACATCTTGGTAATTTTAGGAAACCGCCGTCACGCCATCCAAAGTGATCGATACTCCAAGTCAGGATTTCATGGAGGGCGTTCCTCCAGGCTGGATTGGACGATGAGAACCAAGTCCCAGGCCTTAGGTATGATACAGCGCAAGTAGGCCATTGTCTTCCGATTGAATGCGGCGACGAAAGCTTACAAAAACCGAGAAAATAAAAAAACGTTTGGTAAATCCAAAAGTGCACGACTCATAATGCTCATTCGTTCGATAAATTAAGAAAACAAAACATCGCTATTAACTTTATTTAATAATATTAAAGAAATAAAATAAAATTATTTTTTCATTCCAAATATCGCGCGGTGTTGTCAACTGATCATGCGCACTGAACATGCGCCAGTATCAGCTGTGAAGCATGTCGGTAAAATATGTACTATACTATAATAATATATATACAACAAAAACAAACATGAATTTTTCAGTTTTTTGTTAATAACTATGAAACGACTCTGAATGAGTTAACCATTTTCAATACCAATCTCCGCAAAGTAGATCTCAAGCTAATAAAAAAAAGCTGATTGAATTCATGAATTTTTACGCAACTTATCGTGTTTCAAACGAAATAAGTGTTGATTGACAGGATATTTTTTTTTTACTATTTCGATATTTTTTACTGATTCTATTATACAGGGTGTTAATTTGCAAGCGTGCCATATTTTAGGACGTGATTATACTGCTGATAAAGAACAAAAATCAATCATAAAAGAAGGGTCGATTTTTTTAATTTAATTTTCAGACGTCACAATTTTTATCGATTAAGACAACGCCCAGCTCTAACATCGAAATATCTCGCCCATCCCTAAATTTTAGTGTTCACAAGACGAATGAACGACGAACGGTTTGGCAACAACCATGCACCCGATGCATGAGCGGGAGCGGCATATGCCGTTAACAGTAGATAGAATAGAACAAACACACCGCCGCGCGCGAGCGCACCCCCCCGCCCCCATCAATCAGCCTAGCCGCCGCCCGCCCGCCACTCACTCAGTGACCGGATAGCCCTAGTGACGTGTGCACGTAGCGCACGCTCCTTTACTACCTACCTTAGCGCGCGCGCGCCGGCCGCCGGCGCCGCCGCCGCCGTTTCGTAATGGTTGATGAGATGTTGGGCGACGTGCCATTGAACGTTCATCAAAACCTCAATTGTCAGCAGGACGGAGCTCCTTCGCACTACGGACTCCAAGTGCGCGAGTACCTAAATGATATTTTTGGTGACCGCTGGATAGGAGTTAGGACGTGGAGGCCCACTGGCCTGGCCAGCGCGGTCCCCGGATCTTACCACCCTAGACTTTTATTTGTGTGGGAGAAGTGAAAAGTGCGGCTGTGTTGCGTGAAAGGATTAATTCTTCTGCCTTCCAAACTGTTAGTGAAAAAAGTGTTTGTGTTGCAAAATTGAAAAAGCAATTTGTGTCGCCGTGCATAGCGCAGAATGTTAGCCACTTCGAACAATAATGCTCCATACAACTTAATAATTGTAAGTACCCTGTAAATAGCGTATCAATTAGTGTAATTTTTTCAACTTTTAGACTTTTAACTACGCCGGATCATCGATTTATTTGAAGGTAGGTTAGTACTAGGGTATGTCATCTACTTCCTACTTTTTATTACTTACCTATAAATAAACTAGTAACACATTTGCGCAATATTTTCCTACCTACTAACCGCCTACCTACCAAAGAAATTTTGTTTTGTCGGTCCTAAGCCCGTGAGAGTGGAGATCTGAAATCATCTGTTTTGTTGTTGTTATTGCTGTCTCTTTCGATCGGTGCCAACTTGGCAACGCGGTCTCGGTCTCTTCCCAATACGTGCGTAGTCATAGCACCTCTAAACTTAGGTTATTCCTATTCACACCCTAAAAAGAAGTTTAATTTTTATCTTCGGTTTCCTTGAATCTGTGAGACTGTGAGTAGGCTACATTAGCTGGTAACATGAATTACTATTTTTTCTTTAAATATGGCACGCTTGCAAATTAACACCCTGTATTAACTTTTAAATCTGAAAGTTCGGTGCTCGATGCACGTATAAAAGCTAAAAATTTATCTCATTCATCTGAGGCGCTCGATGTTATCTCCTAAAATTAAGAGAAACTGAGCCAGATGGATAAATTTCATCATATGACTATCTCTTAAGCCTCCTCTACACGTCAGCAGATGCGTCTGCGGACGTCATCTTCGGAAACGTCTGCCAACGTATAGAGGGGGTAATTTGCGCGTCTGTTGTAGGTATTGAACATCCGCAGATGCGTTCGACTTGCATCCGATTGTTGTCGGTTTTTTGGCACGGATCAAAGGGTTCTGGCGCGGACGTCCGGCGCGTGTCCACACGTCTGCCGACGCATCAGTTTGATCGGAGTTGCGGTTGAGAGTGCACGCGTGGCTGCGGTATAATTTACGTTGCGCCTGCGGTTTTTATTTGAGAAATGGCTAACAATATGAGCTCTGAGGAAACTTTTAAGTTTCTTGAGCTCTATCAAACAGAAACCTGTTTGTGAAACCCTAAAAATAAATACCACAAAATTAAAAATGTTCTAAGTAAACTATTAGTATAATTTAATAATTTATGTATGTACAGTCAAGTACAGCGATGCACATTCAAGTAGTAGTTAAAAGTACTAAATAAGTAAATAGCTACGATCTCAATATCCATATTTAAACGTTGCGTCTGTCGAGAATGAACATAGACTGATCGACCTACAGACGTGTGGACGGCTCTAGGAAATCCATCTGCGGATGCATCTGCCCGCGTCCGCGGACGCATCTGCTGACGTGTAGAGGAGGCTTTACACTATCACGGTTTAATAAATGTTTTATTGAAGACCTTATATTACCTAGATTTTCTAATAAATTAGTTATAGTAAGTTTAGAATTTTGTATACCCATTTCTGATTTAGACTAACACGGTTACTCAGTTTTGTAGCTAACTAATATTGGTTATCCTGAAGAACTTTTATGGCATATTATAGTGAAGTGCATTCGTGTAATCTAAGTTGCAAGATAAACTTTTACGATTGAGTCTAAACCGTCAATGAGTCAAATTAACGTATTATACAATAAGTGATAGTGAGAGATAAGTTTTATTGGTTCTTAAGTATTCCAGGTCCAGTCTAGGTTAACACTAGCGTATGGCATAAGATGGGTTACGGTTTAATTTTTCTGTTTCAATTTATTTTAGTACCCTTTAATGCTCTAAACAGGATAATTTCCCAAGCCGAAATTTTAAAATCACTTTAAAATCCAAACAATTTATTTATATTCCATTAAATTAAAGCTTGAAATGCAGACAGTAATTATCTTACATTACATAACAGCTGCCATTACACTTTGGTATATTTAAGTCTATAGTTACAGTCTTCTTTACATTTATTTCCACTAAAACACGTCACTAATGAAGAAAAGTCACTTTGTAGTACTCCTTGCGTAGTTTCATATTAGTACCAGCCTATTACTTCACCTTTATAACAATGTCGGTATAGGCCATAACACACCCAGAAAAACGGGTACATAACAATAAATACCAAGAAAATGATAACACCATTTTCATGGTTTTTCTTCTTCTGAACAGTCTTTGGTTTAGATTTTTCAGAGGTCGAATTATTTCCGATAGTTGATTCCGTAAAACTATCTGCAGTAGAATTACTTCTCTCAGTAAGTTCAATTGTTCCATTGCTGCTTTTATTTTTAACTTCACTATATTCTTCAAAAGTGAAGTCGTTTTCGATAGTTTTCGATGATAAGTTGTCCTCAGTAACTGACACTAGCGTTGATGATTGCTCGGAAGAAGTGTCGTCTCCTGAAGATTCAAAATCCCCGGAAGATTCATCTTCAGCAAATACTGGTATCGCCTGAACCCCTAGAAAAAAAAAACTGTTATTATTTGCACACAAAATCATGTTGCTTTTGATAAGAACAAAGGCCATGAAAAATAATTAGTACTTACATGTAACACTCAGGACTGCGACGCACAAAACCAATAACCTTTTGGACAACATTTTCAACTTGCTAATTAACTAGATTCCTCACTGATCGACGGCTTAAAACTAATCGAGTCATACTACGCGATCGGCTTTTATGGATTTATAACTACGTAGATCATATTAATAATTTTTTATCACCGGATCTCAATAAAAAATGAACAATGGTGACAAACAATGAGTTATTTTAAATAACATAACATTTTAATGACTTAGATCATAAACTTTTTACACAATTTTGTACTCCATAATATTTCTGCTGAAGATAAATACAGTACTTGATTGGTTTTCAATAAACTTCAGACCTAAAAGCTACAGATATCAAGGAAAAGAATGAAAAAAAGAAATAATAATTATAAAAAATTTAATATTATATTCTTATACTAGATTATAACGAAAATCTAAACTAAATTAATACTTAGATTAATAAACTATATATCTAAAAACCAATTTTTTAAAGTTATTACATTATTCAAAGCGCAAGAATGGCTTGAAGTACAATGATATCTACAGAAATTTTTTTTAGTGTTATTAAAGCTTCGCAATGATGGATACTTCAATTCATCAAGATCAATAACATTTTTATTGTACCCAATAATATTTTCAACCCATGTTTTTTTCTCGGAACCTTTTACATAAACATATTTCTTATCACGAGTTACATAATTTAAAGTGTCTTCAACTTGGGAATATGGCGTTGTTCCATCCTTCCAGGCAATTCCGTGGTAATTCTGAGTCAACCATACATTCTGGCGTTGATCCTTCATAGACAATTTTTTCCATTGATATGGTGGTTGGAACAATGTGCATGATATCTCCTCCAAACCTTTAATATCACTTTGGATTACAACGGCTGCTAATTCTTTTACAATAAACACGTTATTTGGTCCTCTAAATCCTTGTACATCCAGGATTACTGCCATTTTTGCCGGTCTCTGGTTAGACTTAAGATCTTGGTCATCCAGCTCCAAATTCTTTTCCGCTACAGATTTTTCTGCGGCCATCGAAGAGACTTTACTCGAATGATATATATTTATTATCTGCCACCTTCCCATCACTCCCATCGCATCCTGAATGGGATCTTGGGGTGTTACATCTGAAACAAATTGGATTTTAAAATTTTGCACTCATAATAATCAGTGACCAAATTAAAAATATAATACTTAATTAAATACTCACTGTGATCCGTAGGAGCTGCCATCTTTAGAAATACCACCACTGCTTGCTAAAATAATGACACAGTTTACGTTGTACTGATAGTTAGTAGTTGGCGTATTGCCAACGTCTTTCTCCTGAAAGTGCGCAGATGTCTTGTCCAGTTGAGTTAACGACTGACAATGAAGCTCCGAATTTCTGACATCGATTATATATCCCCCCCCAACCCACCAAGTTTGTTCTATCCTATCCACTTGAAGGCCAAATTAGTGATAGTGAATTGCGTCTTCAATATATTTGTTTTTCTCTCATGTTTGCCGAATTTGACGTGTTGAGACGGGTAAACAATCGTTATCGCGTTCGTTTCTCTGTATCGGATTTCTTCAGTAAACAGTTTTCCTGTTCAGCTGTACAAACTATCGGATAGCTTACTGAGAATTTTCTTGCTTTATAACCATTTGGTCACCATTATAGTTCATTATCGAAAAAGCTATTAGAACTTATTATTAATACCGGCATAAGGCAGCTTTAGCTCATGGTCTACTCACAATGAGATCTTTAGTTTAATTCACTCAATAGCCGTTAAATTGCGTCACCATTTCAGATAAGAAAGAGGGAGAGTGTGCACGTGTCTAGTTGTTTTAAAGATCAAGTTCATTGTACTGAGGCTGTGGAATTTCCCCGAACAAATAATGCGATTATTTTTGTGCGCATGGTTTCTGGGAAGCAACATTAATAAACACTTGTAATATTAAAAATTTATTAACATAATATCATATAATTTGACTCTTTTGTGACGTAGGTCACATCTTAGATAAGATTCCATTAAGATACTACTTCTTATGATAGAAAAACACTTTATATTATATACATCTTATTTCTTTCTTTGTATAGTATGAATATATCGCAAAACATATCCAACCAAATGCGATTATCACCGGAACTGCCACAACAAACGCAGTAGTTTGCCAAAAGTTTTTTGTCTCAACAATTCTTGTTGTTGGTTCCGTGAAATCATCTACAGTAGAATCCTCAGTATGTTCAATTGTTCTATTACTCGTAGCTGCAGTTGGTGTAGATTCTTCTACAGTTAAATCGTTTTTCACAGTCTCCGTTGTTGTTGCTTTTAATGACATTGCCTGAGTCCCTGGAAAATAAAGAAAATGATATCAAGAATGGCTTGAAGTACAAGGTAATATAAGGTCTTCAATAAAACATTTATTAAACCGTGATAGTGTAAGAGATAGTCATATGATGAAATTTATCCATCTGGCTCAGTTTCTCTTAATTTTAGGAGATAACATCGAGCGCCTCAGATGAATGAGATAAATTTTTAGCTTTTATACGTGCATCGAGCACCGAACTTTCAGATTTAAAAGTTAATTTAAATATAAATACTAAATAGGTACAGTCTATGATAAGGATTAGGTTTTTCAAGTTTTCTACACCAATATAGAAATAGCAAGTTGTGTTCAAGTTACCGAATGTCTTTCCCAAAACCTCCCTTTACAAATTATCGATTGTTCCCAACCTAAACCATAATGTCATTATCCCGGCATCCCCTTACCTAGCAGTACATGAGTCTGATTCTATGTACATGGAGACAGAATGTCCGAAGACAACACACTGGTATCTCTGTGAAGGACGATCTCACTACCAACTAAGGAAGGAGCCAACCTGACTGTATCCAGCAAACTAATCCTTACCCAGCGTATAAATGAGATATGCAAGATATCTTCAGTAACGTTATCTCACGAAGCAGTTGAGCAACTCGACGAGCGGCACTACACTATGAATTTCCCTGACCCAACAAAAGTATGTGTCACCTGCGGCCAAACTCAATACTACACCTTACAAGGCAGCTACCTCGCATCAGTACCACAGGGATGTTCTTTGAAGACCTCGGAGTTCACTATCATCAACATTCAAGACCGTCTACGAGGACAAGTACTTTAGATCATGGAAGTTTCTTCCCCCAAATCACTCCAGAACCTCGATAAAGAGTCAACCATCAGATTAAACTCTGTAAATCTTGAAAGCCTGCACACTATTAACTCCGAGATAACCCTGCAAGCACTGGTTCATCTGACCAAAGCTACGAGCAACATCGTGTACCACACTACGATCCCCCATCTACGTCATATTGTTTAGTGCAGCCGCACTCGTAATGGCATTGACTATACGAAATGACTGCTACAGAAAACCCTGCAACCCCTACAGACGTCTATGCAGAGATCGCGCCCAGACAAGCATCTAGAGCTGATCAGATAGCAGCTCATAGCAGCAACATTTACGGAAAAGCAGCAACATTTACTATCATCAACATTCAAGACCGTCTACGAGGACAAGTACTTTAGATCATGGAAGTTTCTTCCCCCAAATCACTCCAGAACCTCGATAAAGAGTCAACCATCAGATTAAACTCTGTAAATCTTGAAAGCCTGCACACTATTAACTCCGAGATAACCCTGCAAGCACTGGTTCATCTGACCAAAGCTACGAGCAACATCGTGTACCACACTACGATCCCCCATCTACGTCATATTGTTTAGTGCAGCCGCACTCGTAATGGCATTGACTATACGAAATGACTGCTACAGAAAACCCTGCAACCCCTACAGACGTCTATGCAGAGATCGCGCCCAGACAAGCATCTAGAGCTGATCAGATAGCAGCTCATAGCAGCAACATTTACGGAAAAGGTTTTCGTAAATAGTTCCTGATTTTCGGGGGGAGGTGTTACATAGCCAGCTAGAGGCATTGACGGACGATGTGCTCGACCTTAATTCACCAGCGACTTGAGTCGCTGAGACAGCACTTTGCGCATGTACCGCACGTACGATGTACGACTGTACGTGTTAGTTTAAGATCTAATGTTAAGTCCTAATTTGTAATATCCATGTTCCTTTTGATTCACTCATAATCCTAACATCGGACGAGTCGAACCCCCTAGTTTTACTGTAATTATTTATTAAACCTAAGTTAACGCATTATCTAGTGTCATTTTGCATCCTCCGCTGCGTCCAAACATAATTAGCATAATAAGTAGCAAACACTTTGCAATACACAATATTTTTAACTAGGGTACTAGCATACACGTTTTTTTTTTTTTTGTAGAAATAAAGGCTTTTTTCATTTTAATTTACATCCCTCTGCCGACCCCTGCCACCAGAGCGCCTACGCTCCCCTCATGACGAACCTGCCAGGATCTTGACAGCAGCTAAGTAAGCCCTTTGCATCTACGTAGTGAGATGATTTATGCAGCGTCCAGTGGCACCTTCACTCACACTAGACGGGAGAAGAGACCACTCGGCGCTGCAGTGCCTGGGACATTGTTTTAGATGGAGTAGGCTTGCCCAGCACCTATACCATCTTAATTAAAATAGAAAAACATTTAATTGTAAAAAATCTTATATTCACGAGTATAAAATGGTACTGGTAAATACATTGTATAACTATTACAAAGTAGTACCAGTACCTATATTATTATGATCCTCAAATGTCCAGAACCTTTATAATAATCCCTAAATTCTCATATATCCTGGTTGAATAAACTCCAATACAGATTAATCGTTGAGATGTGGTACGTAGCAATATTAATTATTAGCGTAGTTACCGCGTCACAGCGGCGAAGTTAGCAATCTTATAAGGAAAACAATCGTGATATTCATCGGGCGAGAAATCAGAGATATAGCAATCAACCAGAATCAAGCCGGCCGGGGCTTCAACCCAAAGGTATGTTGAGAGTAATAATGCCGCTGTGTCGATACAACAGCACATAAGACGTACAATTCACGTAAAAGGAATGTAGAACCAACTTTGCAGTCAGCGTCAACTCTGATATAGGCGAGCGTAGAGGTGACCAATTTTATTTGATCAGGTGAAATCCAGAAATAAAAATGCCAGAAAGGATAATGCTTCTAAAACTACAGTAAAGGGCAAAGCAAAGGAAAAGAAAAAAAAAAGTAAAAACTATATTTTTTTCTTAAGGTATTGGATGTGAACCTCAGGCGGCTCGCAGAGCATCAAGTAAAAATCCACTATGGACTGCTATGGAAATTTTTGACGCGGTACAAAATGGCTTTTTGAATCGCTTTTTGCTACATACAGAGTACTGTAGAAAAAAGAAGCTTCAATAAAATCTGGTAAAACATGGCAACAGCAGCTGCTACTTGAGCGTCCATGACGTGCGAGTCGTGCCGCGCGAATGAGTTCCTCGCGAAGTTAAACGAGTGTGTAGCCACGCACTTCGGACCTCGGTCAACTTTCCCGAGTACTTTGCCGAGGAACTACGCGGGTAGTGTGGAGGCGGCATTAGAATTACAATTGTTGATATAAAACTTAGAACATGAAGCCAATTAGAAGCCTCCACAAGTACATTCATCTTCATCATGACATCACCGCGACAGGCACCAGAGCGCGGCATAAAAACCGATGAAGGTTATTCCGGGATTCAAAGGCAACAACTCATAAACACTAGACATGCACGAAACAGTGCAACACCCTACTCTGCGAGGCAACACTGCTTGATCCGCGGTTTCAGTAATGCCAGCAACTTTATATATTTGTACGCCGAAAGGTAAAATATGGAGAGACATTACCCCATAATTTATAATAACATCTGTATGAACCCATATTTAACAAATAAAGTATTTGTTTTTGTATTTGACACGCTGCAGCGTCAGAATTGGGAATGAATATGTATTCCAGAGGGCCACATCAGATTTGCTAGTCCCACAGCCTTCTTCCCAGACTCAACCCAGATTTCATCCAATCCAGAAGTTGAAGTAATGTCGCCTATAAAGTCAAGTTGTCTGATCAATCGCGCACTAGGAGGATAGAAACAGCTCATATAAAAGACATTAAGGAACACCACACACAAAATAATGAAGAGGATGTTATACGTCGGCTGTACCTAGGTAACTACGCGACACCCAGCAAGCCTCGTGTGTAGGCTATGGCGCAACATCGTCGATGCCCTCAATTGGGAAAGTAAGGGAAAGATGTGGACTTTGCACGGATGGCAATTTTTGGAATATCCATTAATTACTAACCGATAACCTGCCTGACACCAAGTATCTATGTTTATGTCCAAGACCCAATTTAAAGACTGCAGCGTATGCGATTGCTTCATTAAATTAGGTGACTTCAGTACAATGATGATCAACGGGAAATATAATTATATCTGTATAGTTCCATGGGAATGGAATATCTTCTCACGTAAAGATGTAGAGCTGATGATCTTCAAAAGCCTTAGAAACCATTTCGAGGCACACGGCGAAATAAAGGGTGCAGTAACGAACATCGGTATGACAACGACAAAAACAGAGTACTGGAACCTGAAGCTTAGGCTGAAGAAAGAATCTGATAGAAGGACTCATCCTGATTCAAAGAGCTACTTCTGGATGCTCAAGGATTGGAGAACTGATCCTAAAGAGGTAATTTAATGCGCTTAATCTTATCTCCGTGACATTATTATTGCATCTCATTAACACGTGTGCTACTGGGGTATAAATCACCTAGACGTCTAACTAGTGATCATTCAGTCAAGTGCTTTTTGTCGAATTAATCGTTTAATACTTACAAAATGTGTCTGACATATTTGTGCTACTTAACTTACCCCAAGAGTGGCGGACTTATTCCAAGTCATATTTACGACATCTAGTATTTGAAGCAACAAGTAAACTGTGGAAAACGTTTAGGCACATAGAAGGCACGACCATTTTTCTCGAAGGTGTGAGTGCTTGCTCTGATATGCTCAACAAAATGCAACACGTTGGTAAAAAGTCACTTGAACGAGTGAGTTGCTCCAGTATGCGTCGATACTTATACAAATTTTAGCAGTAATTTAGATAATCATGTAAGGGGTCCCAGTGATAGCTAGTATCAAAAAATCACTGTATTTCGACGTGGTAACCACATCCGTGTCACATCACTGACCTAATAATAAGCAAGTTATATAACTAGAGTTACGAATAATCGTAGTAATGAACTACTTGTCTCTAGCGCGCAAAGCCATGATTTCGAGGATGTTGGTTGTTGCACGGAGGGTTGAGTGCAGCCTGCGAAGAAGATGGTCCTCCATAATTTGCGCAGCTCTTTCAATAGTGTTATGATCTGAAGCCAAAGCACGTGACCAGGTTGGGCTAGGTGGGTAACTCTGGTTCAAGCGTGGCGAATGGCCGTGACCTTTGTGATTGTAAGAAGGAGCGGACTTGGAACTGGTACCCATTCGTGCCACTAACAAGAGACTGAGAGCACATGTGGCGTCCAAGGTTTATTGTTATTTGGTAAACACGGGTGCTAGGCATGGCCTTCAATTGGAGTGTTTTCAACTGCAGTTGCGCGAATGTTATTGCAACGTAACTTATTAACAAAGCCATTGTGCCCCACCAGAGTTGAAATTTTAGCAATGGTAAAATTAAGTTTGTTGTGTGAGAATGGAAGATACTGTACTAAGTGCCACGGTATAAAATAAAATAAAAAATAGTTTAGTACATCTGACATTGCATCTTTAATTAATTTCATTTGTGATAAGAGTGGTCGGGTATTATAAAGAGCAACTGTTATCAAATTGTACATACATTCAGTCAGATAGTAATACAACACGTTACTGCAACAATGTCTTTAATAATTCACAGACAGTTGTGCATAGTACCAAGTGAGTGGCTCGAATTCACTGCAGACAGTTTAGAAGTTGTGCTGTGCAAGGTGATCTCAGGTTACTTTCGTAAAGGCGACGAGTCGGTGGGCTGTTCAATTCGCATCGAAGGGGTGGCAGCCGTACTTTGGTTCTACAACGGACACCCCTGGATGCGGCGAATTCAAGATGATAGTGAAATACCAGAATTGAACGACTACCTCTCGGTCTTCATACCGTGTATTTCCATAATAACCAGCACATTTCATAGACAACACTGATAAAATCTATAAAGCTTTGAGACTTGTACCTGAATTTATTAACATTTGCGACCAGTTAATTGTCAACTACATAAGCTTAGAACCTGGCAATGAGTTGAACAATACGTCACTATTAAATGGCATACTAAACAAAATTACTGGGCCCGCAGCTCGAACGCTAGCATCAAACGGGATCCCAAATGATTGGAATGGCATACGAAATGCCCTAATTAACATCTTCTCAGACTCATCTTCCCAAACTGAAGTTCCATCATCGATTTGCCGGAACACTTGCGGACTTACTTGCGGACCAAACGGGTATATAGAACACCCGAAGCTGTGAAGAGAAGCCACTGACTCTGAGCTCCGTTTGTGCTTTTTCCAGTGGCCAGACTTCTTGTCAGGAGTAATGTCGCCAGTAGACATCGGTTGTGGCATCGGCATCTGACAATTACCCATCATGATCTGCAAAACAGTTTCTTCTAAGTTGGCATACATAGAACAAGGAGGCAAATAATTAAAACACTTACCTCTTTACCAACGAGCCGGTTTCCGCATTGATAAACCACAATACTTATCACGGCTTTTATAGTCCGACAGCAATGATTAATAGGAATCAATTGGTTGTTCACACCAAGATTTGAACTGTTTAATCCCTTAACGTTGTGCCAAATTACCGTATGTTACGCTAGAAGTATATTATACAAAGTATATGTCTCGTTTATTGACACATTTTCAACAAACTGGAAAAAAATGCCTTGTTTCGAGTCAAAAGACAGAGAAAATTCTGATCAAACAATACGATTTCCAATAAGTCATAAAGCCATTTGCCGAAAGTTAACATTCAGGTGTTACACTCTAAATAATAACGTAAACTACTTTACTGACTGTAAACATTTTCCTGCTGTGTAATAGTGCCCTAGTAAACAAACAAGTACGTCATCATTCTTCTCAACCTTGAAAAGGCCAAGGTCAATCCTAACGCGATAGCGACGGAATTCGAGGCGTAGAATAGCGATAAACCGGTTTCGTGGGTAAATTTATGACTGTAGACGTTTAATGACATCAAAAACATAGATGCATTATTTTGTTCACATATCAGTCTTGAGTAATCATTTGATTGCATCGATTGTCTCATTATTGCGATCGGTAAGGATCTAAGTGGTAGTCAAACTAGTTTTTCATTGAAAATAATTTACGTGACCTATAAATGTTGTGATAATATTCCGACCACTTCCTTTGATAAAATGTATGAAACAAATAGCTACTAGTTTCTCATTTGGCAGTGTTTAATGTTTAGTGTATCGAACTAGTTGGTAAACAAAAGTGAAACAATTAGTGATTAGTGTGACATGGATAACCAACAGCAGATTAGCGATCCTACAAGTCAGAGGAGCAATAACTTCAGAAAACGAAAACTAGAAGAGTTTTCTTCGATCGAAGATAAGTCATCAATCTCTACCAATTGTGAAATTGACGCTAAATGACAGCCTCGGCGGTCTATTGATCAAATGAGGTCAAATCATTTACAGCCTTGCTTAGTAACAGAGAGAGTGTCTTATAATTTGCGTCGCGTTACAATCACTTAGGAACTAGCTATACACTTATGATTAGTTTTTACGCACTATGTCTATAAATAAAGATAATTGCAATTCGTTTGATTTTTAATTAGCCAAAAAGCTCAAAAACCATTCCCACTTTACGAAGCATAGACTGCTTATAACTCTGCCTTTCTCTGACTTCACGACTAATTTCTCGCACGACCATAAGAGCATATTCTTCAAACATAGCATCATCCATGTGTCTGATGAGAAACAATCCGTGGTCGTAAGTATCTAAACCAAAATACATATAAATCATAAGTTTGTTGACATAGTAACTAACATTTTATCGAAAAATTATACTTACCTAGTTCACAGATAAAGGTAGCCACGTGTTATGTCAAGACGCTGATAGAGCAATACGCTCTAGAGCGGCCGCCGGAGATTTAGTAATAGAACGGCATCGTCTGTTACACACCACTTTTTTGTATTGGAAGCTGGAGGCTTGTTTTTTGTATTGATTAAATGTGTATTGGAAAACAGACTTTTCACTGAAAAACCATAAATCACGTGACTCGGCCAACTTAAAACCGGTGGCAATAAGATCCATTGACAGCGGCAGCTGTTCTGTTGTGGGGTAGGGCAGTATCACTTGATCGGAACTTTGAAACTTCAGCCAGGCTTTTGGTACACATTTATAAGGATTTTCGCCCAGCGAAATGACTCCTGTAAGCTTAACTACTGCATACTTCTTGGGCAACGTCATTGCGCTCAAAGCTTTTCTAGCTAGCGAGAGGAAAACTGCCTCAGAACACATCACTCGAGGAGAGACCTAATTAAAAAACATGGATATTGAGTTAAGGTCATAGAGGGACACAAAATAGCATGCTCTATCAGGTGAATTATTAAAACAAAGGCATTGTCATGGTCGAAAAAGGAAAAAAACTAACTTCGGTCTCTCTCACACTCCCCTCTTCCACCCGCGCCCCTCGGTTTGGGAAGGACACGATCAGTGTTTGGTCAAAAGTGAAGTGAGTGTGACGTCGCAAGTTTACTCGTGGATTGACCTAAACCGTATAGCGCTGCTTCTGGACTAAACAAAGGGTAAGAAAATATTTTAATATTCAGTGTAGGAAAGACAGTCTTTTAAATTTGGTCGTTAAGTTTCCGAACTAAGTATTGATCTCTAGGACCTAATAAGGAATCGGTCTATCTAATTTCAAAGAGACACATAACTAAATCAGTCATTAAAAAAATTTTTTTTTTTTCACATTAAGACCTAATTTTTACCCTTTTTTTTAATATTTTGAAATGTAAATAAATACTCAAGTTAATTTGAAATAAAATGAATCAATAAAATATAAAACAAACTAAGTATAGCAATAAAATATTTAATATGTTTTCATACGAAACAATTGAACAATTTAAAGCCAATGTTGAATGTTCCAAATTCTAAAACTTCTTTCTTGATTTTCCAACAATTTGATTTTTTTAGTTATGTCTGTCCTATTCTGAGGGTGCGAAGTCTACATCCGGGTGGTTGTTAACACACAAATAAAAATTTATCAAAAAAAGTAGCAGTCGGTTCTTAAATTTCTACTTCGAAATCTTTCCTTGTTATGTTGCTCCAGCCTCAGGAACGTCTAAGTGCATAGAGTTGACTATTTCTGATTATTTCAGAGAGAAAACATTTCTTTGGATTCTTTGGTGGCAGTTGGATGCGATGGAACTAACATAAATGTGGAAAAATTCGGAGGGATCATTCGATTACTTGAAAAAGGGCTTAATAAACCATTGCAATTGGTTATACAATAGAATTCATATATAACGACTTCGCTTATAACAACTAATCGGTTTTAACAACGATAATCTTTACTCAAGTTAGGTTTCGTAGATAGGTACTAAGAAAATAGTGCGACTCCGACTTAGACATGCAAAACGTGTTCCATGAGTTGGATAAACCGTTTTAAAGTAAGACACAACATCTTTAGTGGTAAGATTGCTGGCGAATCTTTGTCAGTTCAACAAAGTGATGTAACCGATTGGCTAGAAAAAGTTTGCCTACTTTACGTGCACAATTTACAGATGATGAAATTTTTAATGCAGATGAGACCGGACTGTTTTATAAATTAACCCCGGACAAGACGTTGAAATTTAGAGGTGAAAAATGTAAAATTGTCAAAGGAGAGAATAACTGTGATGGTGGCAGCCAAGTACAGTTAAAAAAAAACTTCTCGTAATTGGAAAATCTCAACGCCCCAGATGTTTTAAAAATGTACGGCATTTGCCAGTGGATTATGAAAGCAATCCAAGAGCCTGGATGCCTGCTGACATTTTTACTAAATGGGTTCGTGCTTGGGATCGTGAACTTACAAAAGTTACAAAAAAGAACAAGAAAATCCTGCTATTAGTTGACAACTGTCCTGCACATCCCCACATAGCAGACTTAAAAAGCATAACTCTGGTGTTTCTGCCTCCAAACACGACATCAGTGTTGCAACCCATGGATCAAGGGATTATTCGAGCTTTGAAAACACATTTTCGTAAAAACCTTGTCCTGAAAATGATCTAGTTGCACTAGAAGCACTAGTTTTGAGTACCCAAAGATTACTGTTCTTGATGGTATACTAATTAATGATTCAAGATGCCTGGACCCAACTCAAGCAAGGCACGATTTTTAACTGTTACAAACACGCTGGTTTTGTCCGAAGCAACGTAGAATGTACCATAACTTCAAACGTAGATGATTTTAACGAAGAAGACGACGTACCGCTGAGTGTTTGGGCAAGGGCTATTAATGGGCATCAGTTACCCATAACAAATGAGGACTTTGAACAATACGCGTTTGTCGATGATGCTGTCGCCACTTGTGAAGAGCCGTCTGATGAAAACATTGTGGAAAATATCATCGCCACCGACGCGAATAGCAAAGATAGCGACGGTGATGATGGCGAACCAGAGGAGATTCATCCGACTTTGAGTGTGTCTGAGGCGTTGAAAGCTGCAGAAACACTCAGTGTATTTGTTCAGACTAACTTTGATGATGATCTTATGAAAACAATGATGTCACGAATTCACAATGCCGTACGAAGTTCTTACTACCGAACAAAAGTTTGTCAAAAACAAACTCAAATAACAGACTTTCTACGTTAGTAACACAGAGCTTTGTCTGTAGTGATTGTGTATTTTATTTACTATTTGTATTACAGTACATTATGTACCTATGTTTGTAATTTGTAATGTTTAAGAAAATAAAGCATTTGTGATTTCTATGAAATTTTTATTTAACTAAATAGGAAAACCAAAATTATATTATAATAATATGTATTCGTAAGTTATGTATGTACAAGTTAAGTTGTGTACTTAAGATATAATCCGTCCGTTATGTGCGTCGTCCGGTTAGTACGACATAGTATCGCCGGTCCCTTGAAGGTCGTTATATCCGGATACTACTGTATGCCTTCTCCACATGAACGGATTACCATTTCGTCATTTGTTCATACCAATGGATGGTCAAACATCGGGTTCTCAGACATTTACGGGAGCGATTGGCAAAGACCTAGAGTTTTGTGAAAAAAGACCTCTTGTAGAGTTAAAAATATCCCTGGAGACGGAGAGTTACCCAACGTACCGATCCAAGATCTTAGCACAGACCAAAAATATTTATTCAGAATGAATAGTTTCCGCAGTTCTAAGTCTCCTGGGAAAATGTCCCATGCCCGATGGCTGACACGTGCGAACCGGATTCTCAGACTCTATGTTTCTGTGGAAGCCCCGTCTCAAAATCTAGTAACTCTAGCAACATAATATGTTGTACGAGTCTATGCGCCGGCCTGGTTTGCTATTAAATGTCACTCTACCTGCAAAGATGGTGCAAGACACCTGTGGACAATTATTTCGAAATCTCGATACCTTTCTTCAGAACACAAAGCCATCATAGATCCCGTGATACAACGAAACGGTTACTTCGCGCATTCTGAGAACTTGTTACTGGCGATGCTGACGGATCCTCAAACTCACATTCGAGAACTAGCTGTCCGCGAAGTACAGCAAAACTTGGATTGTTTCAACTTCCCAAGATCAACCTAAATTCAGCAACTTATGTTGACCTAATTAATTGGCAGGAAAACATAACTGAACCACCAATATTGAAGGGTCTACCTAACGAAGATATGCAGTTGTTTGTAGCACAGAGAGGAGAAGGCGAGCTTCCATTGCTTCGCCTGCCCTGCCATACACAAGCAGTGGAAAGATCGGTAAAGATCGTGACGGAAGCATCGACAGCATTGTGCTCCAAATCGGCAAGAGATGGTTTTTTATAAGCCCAAAAACAGTCTCGTAAAACCATGCCTAAATTTTATAGTAAGAAAGATTTCGTCATTGGGTAATGTTTCATTTATTTTGTTTTTTTTTTCTTTTTTTACATAAAATAAACTATTTTAAGAAAAAAAAGTGCATTTTCAATCAAAAATTGTCTTTTGAAACAAATTAAGAGTGATAAAATGAAGTGTTTTTTCAAATCTTCAAGGTCCATCCGGAGGCAGAAGATGTTAATCAATGACATTCATCTTTTACGTACGGTCTATGCAGATCATTTGGCACCTTTATCACGCTGTGCTCAAAGAAAAAGAAGAAGAAAAAAAAAACTTCATACAACAGTGGTTGTGAAGATTTTGCTCCAAATGATCTCTTATTTTTCACAGTATGTTATCTATCAGTAGTTAGTTTTGTTTAAATTGTATTCTAGTAATACATTTTTTATACTGCTAAGAGTTATGAAAACAAATCTTGTCACTGTGAATGACTCAGAAATACTGGGTATATTCTAGATCAGCTCTAGGAGAGGAGCTAAGCCGACTAACAAGCGGATTTCCGTTGCCGACTACCTACCCTACAAAGCGCGTGCTGCGGAATCTGACGCAGAATCTCCTATAGTTAGGTAAAAACATCTACTTTCATATGCAAACAAAACAATTTATTTTATTTTATTTATAGTAGGTCCCTTAAGTTAACTATAAGTATGCCCTTTTTTACCTTCTTGTATATTTATTTTAAATACCTTCACAGTTAGGATTTCACACTGTTTCGCCAATATATTGTTTTACCTATGAATAACTGTATTTTTTGTTCTATTTTAGAAACAAAAAGCAGAACCGGCGAAGTCTGTTGGCAAGCGTCAGCACGATACAGACGACGAAGCGGTTCCTAGGTAGGTAAATACAATTTTAATAAATTATTCTATTAATCACAGATTACGGGACATTCACCACACAAGCCTTTTTCTTCATGTCTTATGAACTTGCTCGTGTACCACACATTTGACCTTATGCGTTGTTTAATATTTTAAATACGTGTGTGTTAATTATGTTGTGGTATTTACAGGCGCAAAACTAAGGAAACTGCGAAGCCGAAGGAGGGAAGGCGCAAGGCGCCGCCGCTGAACAAGACCAAGAGGAGCAGCTGGCGGGTTTTCGACTCCGACAGCGAGAAGCCAACAGACCGCCGCAGCAGCTACGATCCAGCTACACAAAGCGGTCTATATTTAGACCTCAAACTGTACCAGGTGGACGACATAGAAAACGAAAAATTTCACACAGTCTACTCCAACGAAAGATTATGAACCATATTCCGAATGACCCCGGTCCATAATTCGCCTAATGGTAGAAGTGCGGAACTGATTGATACCAGGTTCTACCAGGTGGACGACATCAAAAACAAAAAAATACAGAGTCTACTCCAATGAAAGATTATTGACCAGAATGACCCCGGTCCATAATTCAGAATGACCCCGGTCCATAATTCGCCTAATAATGATAGAAGTGTGGAACTGTTTGATACTAGGTTCTACCAGGTGTACGACATCAAAAACAAAAAATTACAGAGTCTACTCCAATGAAAGATTATTGACGATATTCAGAATGACCCCGGTCCATAATTCAGAATGACCCCGGTCCATAATTCAGAATGACCCCGGTCCATAATTCGCCTAATAATGATAGAAGTGTGGAACTTTTTGATATCAGGTTCTACCAGGTGGAAGGTGGACAACAGTAAAAACGTCCACCCTCTCAAGCGGCACGAGAAGGCGGTGTTGGCGTTACGATTCCGCGGGGGTTGAAGAGTCCCACTGTTCACCAGTATCTACAATATTTTACAGAAGTAAATATTCGGTATACCTACTTGAGAATTTCGCTCATTGGATGAGGGAACTCCTCAACGTTCAATAAATAGCACTGATAATTTGAGCACCTACCTATAAGTAAATATAAGTACCTACCTATTTCCATAAGTACGTAATATTATTCCATAAAAAATATATTTTAGAATGAAAAAAGCTGATGAAATCGTCTACGATCCGGACTCAAGTCGATACTCCAGTGTCCCTAGATCGGGAGACTCGCCTGAGTTAGATGCGCTGACGCAGGTGTTGCAGCGCTGCAAAGCTAAGTTTAGAGAGGAGGGGTATTTTTACGCAGATAAGGTAGATAAAGTAGGCAGGTCAGGCAGTGTCTTATTTGTATTTGTAGGAATAAAAATATGTATTAGTCTGTTACGAATTCGTCCCGCTACAGATCGCAACACAAGGCACATGACTCATCGCCGTCTTGCCCAATTGGGTAGGCAAAGTTTTTTGTTCGAAAGTCCGTTATTGGCTTAAACGTATCTTTAGACAATATTAAGAAACTAATTTAAATATTTTTTATTTTGGTCCAGTAGTTTTGTTTTTATGCGCTAAAATGTTTTGTTCCTATGACCGCCAACAGTATGCAGACCGTCGCGTGAAGGTCATAAAACCGTATCTTTGGAACGTTGTAAAATCCAAACTACTGAACCAAAATAAAAAATATTGAAATTAGTTTCTCAATATTGTCTAAAGATAAGATTAAGCCAATAACGGACTTTCGAACAAAAAACTTTGCCTTCCCAATTGTGTTGCTGACTCAACGGAAATCAATGAGTGGCCCCCGCGACAGATCTCAACGCCTTTTGATGCACCACCGTGGTAGCTCGAGGACCTCATGTCATAATCATCGTGATCAAATAGATAATATAATATTAGACTATTATTTCATACTTACATTTTAAATAAAGCAACATCGCGTTGGATTAAACTCTATCTTTTTTTTAAATCCTATCCTACGGCCAGTGTCCTATTTAGTCTGTATTTATTGTTTGTTTTTATTACTGTATAATTGTGGTCGTAGGTACGATATAATAAAAGAGCCTTTTTTTGGGTGGCCGCCGACGCAGGGGCCGGATTCCGACTCTTCCGAAGCCGAGCCGGAGGCGGAGCTAGAGAAAGTTTGAATATAATGTAATAGTTATGTATTTAGTTTGAAATCTAAATGAGACTGGGTCTAACTAATTAATTTTATTTTTACAGTTCTTCGGACGTCGAATATGCCCCTCCCGATGGCTAGAACCGCGGTCGCGGTCGTGGAGTTTGGCGAGGAAATGCTACCTTCGGCAGGGCACGGTGGTGTGGTGAGGGGTGAAAGAGGAGTTAGAGGCAGAGGAGGTAGAGGCAGAGTACGGAATGAGTCCGAGTGGATGCGCGGGCAGCCCCTAGTCGATATGTATCCTACCGACGAGGATCTGCCCGATAATATGCGGGATGATTTCGGTCGCTTGGCGACCGAACGTGCAAGGAGAGAAAGAGCAGTGCAAGACCGCAGGGTAGTGACAGGAGATCCGGTGAATGAGGAGGAGGAGGGTTTTCATGACGCGGAAGACTTTGAGTGGCAGCCGATGGGTGATTGGGAAGGGACGAAGGAAACCTTTCTCCCCGAATCACACGGGCCTACCAGCGTCTTAACTGTCGCTTACGGTGACAACATCTTGTCCCATATAGTCGCGGAAACCAACCGGTATGCCCGGGGTATTCGGAGTGACCGATTTCAGAAGGCATGGTACGATACCACGCTGGATGAAATCCTCATCCTGTTTGCGTTCTGGATGATGCTAGGTATACTCCGAATGCCTAGTATCAAATCTTGCTTTAGCAAGAGGGCCTTTCTGCAGACAGGAGTATTCCAGCACCTTCTTCTTGAGGAAAGGAACTGGAACCTGAATCGAGCCTTCCATCTCGCAAATGGTGCAACCGATCCAGATAACTCCGAAAACGTGCTATTATTATTACATAAATTTCCAATATTTTTCAGAATGTGGAACGCGGGGTCCGGGAGGGCCGCGCCACAAGAATTCAAGACTTCCACCCCGGACAAAGCTGGGGATATACAAGACGTACGTGCGCTCGCGTCTCACATACGCAGCGCCGGCATGGTACGTCTTGTGCTCCGCGACCAACCGCAAGAAGCTGCAGGCGCAGCAAAATACTGCCCTGAGGACAATAGTGGGGGCCGGGCGATACGTCCGCAACGACGTAATCGCTCGGGACCTAGTGGTGGAGAGTGTGGAGGAGTTCTTGGTCCGTTTGTCGAAACGCATGTTTGATCGTGCAGACAACGGGCCGCACCGGCACCTCCACCACATCGCCCCCAACTATGACCGGCCACCAGAGGGACGTCCTTACCCAAGAGAGCTCCTCGAGCTGTGTCGCTCCAGCAGCTCGGAGCTCTAACACCACTAACGCCAAGAACGGCAACCAGAGACCTGGGGGCTGACGCCCCCAGAGAAGCGGCACAGAACAAGAGTAATCACTCACACCCTGCACCTGACCTGCACTGTCTTCTATGCCATCCTGTGGTGATTCAGAATACTGTGTCTCTTATATCTTCAAAAACTAGTGGTCGAGCTTGCCAGTCAACTGTAAGTACGTACAATTTTTCTATAGTTTAGGTACCTTCTTTAGGCCTTACATGAATTTCGGTACTTTAATTATTTTCTGCGTTTTTTTTTTGTGTTCCTGGTTGGATCTGCGACTAGTCTGTGACTATAAGCAGATGGGGGGCCTTATCTAATAGTAGCGTCTGCGAGTTAAATCTATAATTATCACTAACTCTTGCATGATATCGCTTATAGGGAATGCCTGCCCAAAAAGAAAGTGTCGGCGCGGCAAACGGCAATTTTGCTCTCCTTGATGGAGAGCAATACAGATATCGCGAAGGGGCGCGTCTCACAAGAAGGCGGGCCCCTGGGAAAACAAAACACGATAAATAAATGGGGCCAGTTAGCCGACTCCATGAACGCAGTGGGCGATGACTGCACTAAATCTTATAAAGAATGGAGTTTTCTGCGAGTTAAATCTATAACTATCACTAACTCTTGCATGATATCGCTTACAGGGAATGCCTGCCCAAAAGAAAGTGTCGGCGCGGCAAACGGAAATTTTGCTCTCCTTGATGGAGAGCAATGATGATGATGATGATGATGATGCGTCTCACAAGAAGGCGGGCCCCTGGGAAAACAAAACACGATAAATAAATGGGGCCAGTTAGCCGACTCCATGAACGCAGAGGGCGATGACTGCACTAAATCTTATAAAGAATGGAGTTTTCTGCGAGTTAAATCTATAACTATCACTAACTCTTGCATGATATCGATTACAGGGAATGCCTGCCCAAAAGAAAGTGTCGGCGCGGCAAACGACAATTTTGCTCTCCTTGATGAAGAGCAATACAGATATCGCGAAGGGGCGCGTCTCACATGAAGGCGGGCCCCTGGGAAAACAAAACACGATAAATAAATGGGGCCAGTTAGCCGACTCCATGAACGCAGTGGGCGATGGCTGCACTAAATCTTATAAAGAATGGAGAGTGGAGTTGAGCAGCCGATGCCAATCCCGGAGCATCATTTGAGGACAATTTTTGTCTAAATAAAAACGAAACAAAGGAAACAACAGGCTCCTTTTGGAGAAGACTTCATGATTCTAAAATAAATCGCACGGGGAGCACTTTCAACGTGAAGGTAAATGAATTAAGCGAGGGTATAAAGAGAGATGGACATCGTATGAAGATTTTAAGAAGGACTTTCTCGCTACGTACTGGGGTGAAAACGACCAAAGTAAATTGCGCCGATTAATAGTGCCGGGATGCTGGGATAAGAGGGAAGGCTATTCCTTGCTTAGTTACTTTTTAGCGATCACTGGCCAAACAAGAATGCTAGCTTACCAGATGTCAGAACAGCAGGTGATTGTCGATGTGATGAGGCACTACCCGAAGTATGTACAACATGTATGGACTACAGCGATGACAATAAGTGGTTGTATAGGAACAGCAGAATTCCTCCGAACCATGGATGACATTCAAACTCAAGAACCACATAGCTACTCTACAGGGACACCAACTCGAGCAAACGATAAGAAGAAAGAACCCGTTCAGCAACAGAGGGCATTTGACAAGAAGAGGGAGCTTCAAGCAAGCTATAAGAACTGGCAGCGACCCAACGATGAACATGGCGGTTCAAGAAGTGGGAGTTTCTAATAGGAACTGAAAAATTTGGACATTGGTGTGTGTCGTCGTGTCACCTCGTCCACGCCCTCCTAAAAAGTTCACCGCCCACGAGCGCTCTCTAACGAGCTAGTGAGTCACACTTTTTAATACATTAGGTACTGGACCGAACTTCAGTTAAACTACCTATATTTAAAAAAAAACGATATGGGGCATATACCGTTCTAAGTATTGACGCAACAGGTTTAATTTTTAAGAAAATTTGTCCCCCTAATCCTACAATAAATGATTACGAAAGTAAACACTTGTTTTTGTACGTCGTAATGTTAAAGATCGAAGATAAATCTGTTTCAGACTTTCAGTTACTCAAATGATTTCAGCGTTACAAACTATTGACAATATATTAATCAATGCTTAAAGAAATGGATCAGTGAAATGAGAGCGCCGAACTCGATGAGAACTCGCGATGACTAGGCTGCAATTATAGGACCTGATGTTAACGCGTTCAATAAATCAATAAAGTAACATTTCGTGGGAGAAACTGAAGAGATACCAAGAGCAAGAAGGCCGCACAGCCAAGCGCCCTTTGCAGGAAATGACTAGGTGGAACTCAACCTATTTTATATTACACATATATTACATGAATACAAGGTGGAACTCAACCTATTACATGATCAAAAGATTGGTGGAAATAAAAGAATTAATTAATAGCGCAATGGCCAATCTTGGCATAGAGTTAGTCACTGAATATGAATGGTTGGTTTGCGCAGAACTATGCCCAGTTGTGGAGCCGTGCGAGGAAGTAACGAGAGATATAAGCGGGGACAAGTACATTACAGGATCCCTCGATCCTGACACGCCTTATCTTCCGGTAGTCGAGAGAGTCAGAGGAAGCATTTCAGAGGAATTTTTTATTTTACGTAGCCTTTTGTGTGATATGACCTTTTAGATATTGTTACTGTTGACATACAAGTGACGCCACTACTCTGTCAAGGCGGAGGAACTATGCGACTCGGTAGCCCTTTCAGGTGCGCAGTGTCTCCGCGTTGAACAGATAGGTGGCGCCCCTAACAGTAACAATATCTAAAACTAGATGGCGCTGAACACTATTACTTTATAATATTATTTTGCTACATTTGCAGCTTGTGTTAGCTAGCGTCTATCTGACTGAGATTTTTTTTACAGCCTTGAAGATTTCGATCAAATCGATCTTGACGCCGACGCCGATGGGATCGCAGAGGGCGAGGGCGACGCTATGATGGTATGTTTGAATATAATAATATTTATGTATTCAGTTCGATGAGACTAAATAAGTTTGGGACTGTAAGAAAGGTCTTCGTAATTCTTTGGTATATGTACAATGAAGTGTAAAGTGTATTCTGTCTAGGTATCTAATTTTATTTATTTTTTCAGATCGCCTGCCTCCGAGGAGCCCTTCTATGGGTGGCCGCCATCGCAAGGGCCGGATTCGGACTCCTCCGAGGCAGAGCTACAGTAAGTTTGAATATAATGTAATAGTTATGTATTTGGTTTGAAATCTAAATGAGACTGGCTCTAACTAATTAATTTTATTTTACAGTTCTTCGGACGTCGAGTTCGACCCAGGGCAGAGGCGCGGTCGCGGTCGGCGGTCGGCAGGTAGGGCAGGGCACGGTGGTGTGGAGGGTTAGAGGCAGAGGCAGAGGAGGTAGAGGCAGAGGAGGTAGAGGCAGAGTACGGAATGAGTCCGAGTGGATGCGCGGGCAGCCCCTAGTCGATATGTATCCTACCGACGAGGATCTGCCCGATAATATGCGGGATGATTTCGGTCGCTTGGCGACCGAACGTGCAAGGAGAGAAAGAGCAGTGCAAGACCGCAGGGTAGTGACAGGAGATCCGGTGAATGAGGAGGAGGAGGGTTTTCATGACGCGGAAGACTTTGAGTGCCAGCCGATGGTTGATTGGGAAGGGACGAAGGAAACCTTTCTCCCCGAATCACCCGGGCCTACCAGCGTCTTCACTGACGCTTACGGTGCTTTCCGCGCCTATTGGGACGACAACATCTTGTCCCATATAGTCGCGGAAACCAACCGGTATGCCCGGGGTATTCGGAGTGACCGATTTCAGAAGGCATGGTACGATACCACGCTGGATGAAATCCTCATCCTGTTTGCGTTCTGGATGATGCTAGGTATACTCCGAATGCCTAGTATCAAATCTTGCTTTAGCAAGAGGGCCTTGCTGCAGACAGGAGTATTCCAGCACCTTCTTCTTGAGGAAAGGAACTGGAACCTGAATCGAGCCTTCCATCTCGCAAATGGTGCAACCGATCCAGATAACTCCGAAAACGTGCTATTATTATTACATAAATTTCCAATATTTTTCAGAATGTGGAACGCGGGGTCCGGGAGGGCCGCGCCACAAGAATTCAAGACTTCCACCCCGGACCAAGCTCCCATATACAGCACGTACGTCTTGTATATGGGGACCAAGATCCCCATATACAAGACGTACGTGCGCTCGCGTCTCACATACGCAGCGCCGGCATGGTACGTCTTGTGCTCCGCGACCAACCGCAAGAAGCTGCAGGCGCAGCAAAATACTGCCCTGAGGACAATAGTGGGGGCCGGGCGATACGTCCGCAACGACGTAATCGCTCGGGACCTAGTGGTGGAGAGTGTGGAGGAGTTCTTGGTCCGTTTGTCGAAACGCATGTTTGATCGTGCAGACAACGGGCCGCACCGGCACCTCCACCACATCGCCCCCAACTATGACCGGCCACCAGAGGGACGTCCTTACCCAAGAGAGCTCCTCGAGCTGTGTCGCTCCAGCAGCTCGGAGCTCTAACACCACTAACGCCAAGAACGGCAACCAGAGACCTGGGGGCTGACGCCCCCAGAGAAGCGGCACAGAACAAGAGTAATCACTCACACCCTGCACCTGACCTGCACTGTCTTCTATGCCATCCTGTGGTGATTCAGAATACTGTGTCTCTTATATCTTCAAAAACTAGTGGTCGAGCTTGCCAGTCAACTGTAAGTACGTACAATTTTTCTATAGTTTAGGTACCTTCTTTAGGCCTTACATGAATTTCGGTACTTTAATTATTTTCTGCGTTTTTTTTTTGTGTTCCTGGTTGGATCTGCGACTAGTCTGTGACTATAAGCAGATGGGGGGCCTTATCTAATAGTAGCGTCTGCGAGTTAAATCTATAATTATCACTAACTCTTGCATGATATCGCTTATAGGGAATGCCTGCCCAAAAAGAAAGTGTCGGCGCGGCAAACGGCAATTTTGCTCTCCTTGATGGAGAGCAATACAGATATCGCGAAGGGGCGCGTCTCACAAGAAGGCGGGCCCCTGGGAAAACAAAACACGATAAATAAATGGGGCCAGTTAGCCGACTCCATGAACGCAGTGGGCGATGACTGCACTAAATCTTATAAAGAATGGAGTTTTCTGCGAGTTAAATCTATAACTATCACTAACTCTTGCATGATATCGCTTACAGGGAATGCCTGCCCAAAAGAAAGTGTCGGCGCGGCAAACGGAAATTTTGCTCTCCTTGATGGAGAGCAATGATGATGATGATGATGATGATGCGTCTCACAAGAAGGCGGGCCCCTGGGAAAACAAAACACGATAAATAAATGGGGCCAGTTAGCCGACTCCATGAACGCAGAGGGCGATGACTGCACTAAATCTTATAAAGAATGGAGTTTTCTGCGAGTTAAATCTATAACTATCACTAACTCTTGCATGATATCGATTACAGGGAATGCCTGCCCAAAAGAAAGTGTCGGCGCGGCAAACGACAATTTTGCTCTCCTTGATGAAGAGCAATACAGATATCGCGAAGGGGCGCGTCTCACATGAAGGCGGGCCCCTGGGAAAACAAAACACGATAAATAAATGGGGCCAGTTAGCCGACTCCATGAACGCAGTGGGCGATGGCTGCACTAAATCTTATAAAGAATGGAGAGTGGAGTTGAGCAGCCGATGCCAATCCCGGAGCATCATTTGAGGACAATTTTTGTCTAAATAAAAACGAAACAAAGGAAACAACAGGCTCCTTTTGGAGAAGACTTCATGATTCTAAAATAAATCGCACGGGGAGCACTTTCAACGTGAAGGTAAATGAATTAAGCGAGGGTATAAAGAGAGATGGACATCGTATGAAGATTTTAAGAAGGACTTTCTCGCTACGTACTGGGGTGAAAACGACCAAAGTAAATTGCGCCGATTAATAGTGCCGGGATGCTGGGATAAGAGGGAAGGCTATTCCTTGCTTAGTTACTTTTTAGCGATCACTGGCCAAACAAGAATGCTAGCTTACCAGATGTCAGAACAGCAGGTGATTGTCGATGTGATGAGGCACTACCCGAAGTATGTACAACATGTATGGACTACAGCGATGACAATAAGTGGTTGTATAGGAACAGCAGAATTCCTCCGAACCATGGATGACATTCAAACTCAAGAACCACATAGCTACTCTACAGGGACACCAACTCGAGCAAACGATAAGAAGAAAGAACCCGTTCAGCAACAGAGGGCATTTGACAAGAAGAGGGAGCTTCAAGCAAGCTATAAGAACTGGCAGCGACCCAACGATGAACATGGCGGTTCAAGAAGTGGGAGTTTCTAATAGGAACTGAAAAATTTGGACATTGGTGTGTGTCGTCGTGTCACCTCGTCCACGCCCTCCTAAAAAGTTCACCGCCCACGAGCGCTCTCTAACGAGCTAGTGAGTCACACTTTTTAATACATTAGGTACTGGACCGAACTTCAGTTAAACTACCTATATTTAAAAAAAAACGATATGGGGCATATACCGTTCTAAGTATTGACGCAACAGGTTTAATTTTTAAGAAAATTTGTCCCCCTAATCCTACAATAAATGATTACGAAAGTAAACACTTGTTTTTGTACGTCGTAATGTTAAAGATCGAAGATAAATCTGTTTCAGACTTTCAGTTACTCAAATGATTTCAGCGTTACAAACTATTGACAATATATTAATCAATGCTTAAAGAAATGGATCAGTGAAATGAGAGCGCCGAACTCGATGAGAACTCGCGATGACTAGGCTGCAATTATAGGACCTGATGTTAACGCGTTCAATAAATCAATAAAGTAACATTTCGTGGGAGAAACTGAAGAGATACCAAGAGCAAGAAGGCCGCACAGCCAAGCGCCCTTTGCAGGAAATGACTAGGTGGAACTCAACCTATTTTATATTACACATATATTACATGAATACAAGGTGGAACTCAACCTATTACATGATCAAAAGATTGGTGGAAATAAAAGAATTAATTAATAGCGCAATGGCCAATCTTGGCATAGAGTTAGTCACTGAATATGAATGGTTGGTTTGCGCAGAACTATGCCCAGTTGTGGAGCCGTGCGAGGAAGTAACGAGAGATATAAGCGGGGACAAGTACATTACAGGATCCCTCGATCCTGACACGCCTTATCTTCCGGTAGTCGAGAGAGTCAGAGGAAGCATTTCAGAGGAATTTTTTATTTTACGTAGCCTTTTGTGTGATATGACCTTTTAGATATTGTTACTGTTGACATACAAGTGACGCCACTACTCTGTCAAGGCGGAGGAACTATGCGACTCGGTAGCCCTTTCAGGTGCGCAGTGTCTCCGCGTTGAACAGATAGGTGGCGCCCCTAACAGTAACAATATCTAAAACTAGATGGCGCTGAACACTATTACTTTATAATATTATTTTGCTACATTTGCAGCTTGTGTTAGCTAGCGTCTATCTGACTGAGATTTTTTTTACAGCCTTGAAGATTTCGATCAAATCGATCTTGACGCCGACGCCGATGGGATCGCAGAGGGCGAGGGCGACGCTATGATGGTATGTTTGAATATAATAATATTTATGTATTCAGTTCGATGAGACTAAATAAGTTTGGGACTGTAAGAAAGGTCTTCGTAATTCTTTGGTATATGTACAATGAAGTGTAAAGTGTATTCTGTCTAGGTATCTAATTTTATTTATTTTTTCAGATCGCCTGCCTCCGAGGAGCCCTTCTATGGGTGGCCGCCATCGCAAGGGCCGGATTCGGACTCCTCCGAGGCAGAGCTACAGTAAGTTTGAATATAATGTAATAGTTATGTATTTGGTTTGAAATCTAAATGAGACTGGCTCTAACTAATTAATTTTATTTTACAGTTCTTCGGACGTCGAGTTCGACCCAGGGCAGAGGCGCGGTCGCGGTCGGCGGTCGGCAGGTAGGGCAGGGCACGGTGGTGTGGAGGGTTAGAGGCAGAGGCAGAGGAGGTAGAGGCAGAGGAGGTAGAGGCAGAGTACGGAATGAGTCCGAGTGGATGCGCGGGCAGCCCCTAGTCGATATGTATCCTACCGACGAGGATCTGCCCGATAATATGCGGGATGATTTCGGTCGCTTGGCGACCGAACGTGCAAGGAGAGAAAGAGCAGTGCAAGACCGCAGGGTAGTGACAGGAGATCCGGTGAATGAGGAGGAGGAGGGTTTTCATGACGCGGAAGACTTTGAGTGCCAGCCGATGGTTGATTGGGAAGGGACGAAGGAAACCTTTCTCCCCGAATCACCCGGGCCTACCAGCGTCTTCACTGACGCTTACGGTGCTTTCCGCGCCTATTGGGACGACAACATCTTGTCCCATATAGTCGCGGAAACCAACCGGTATGCCCGGGGTATTCGGAGTGACCGATTTCAGAAGGCATGGTACGATACCACGCTGGATGAAATCCTCATCCTGTTTGCGTTCTGGATGATGCTAGGTATACTCCGAATGCCTAGTATCAAATCTTGCTTTAGCAAGAGGGCCTTGCTGCAGACAGGAGTATTCCAGCACCTTCTTCTTGAGGAAAGGAACTGGAACCTGAATCGAGCCTTCCATCTCGCAAATGGTGCAACCGATCCAGATAACTCCGAAAACGTGCTATTATTATTACATAAATTTCCAATATTTTTCAGAATGTGGAACGCGGGGTCCGGGAGGGCCGCGCCACAAGAATTCAAGACTTCCACCCCGGACCAAGCTCCCATATACAGCACGTACGTCTTGTATATGGGGACCAAGATCCCCATATACAAGACGTACGTGCGCTCGCGTCTCACATACGCAGCGCCGGCATGGTACGTCTTGTGCTCCGCGACCAACCGCAAGAAGCTGCAGGCGCAGCAAAATACTGCCCTGAGGACAATAGTGGGGGCCGGGCGATACGTCCGCAACGACGTAATCGCTCGGGACCTAGTGGTGGAGAGTGTGGAGGAGTTCTTGGTCCGTTTGTCGAAACGCATGTTTGATCGTGCAGACAACGGGCCGCACCGGCACCTCCACCACATCGCCCCCAACTATGACCGGCCACCAGAGGGACGTCCTTACCCAAGAGAGCTCCTCGAGCTGTGTCGCTCCAGCAGCTCGGAGCTCTAACACCACTAACGCCAAGAACGGCAACCAGAGACCTGGGGGCTGACGCCCCCAGAGAAGCGGCACAGAACAAGAGTAATCACTCACACCCTGCACCTGACCTGCACTGTCTTCTATGCCATCCTGTGGTGATTCAGAATACTGTGTCTCTTATATCTTCAAAAACTAGTGGTCGAGCTTGCCAGTCAACTGTAAGTACGTACAATTTTTCTATAGTTTAGGTACCTTCTTTAGGCCTTACATGAATTTCGGTACTTTAATTATTTTCTGCTTTTTTTTTGTGTTCCTGGTTGGATCTGCGACTAGTCTGTGACTATAAGCAGATGGGGGGCCTTATCTAATAGTAGCGTCTGCGAGTTAAATCTATAATTATCACTAACTCTTGCATGATATCGCTTATAGGGAATGCCTGCCCAAAAAGAAAGTGTCGGCGCGGCAAACGGCAATTTTGCTCTCCTTGATGGAGAGCAATACAGATATCGCGAAGGGGCGCGTCTCACAAGAAGGCGGGCCCCTGGGAAAACAAAACACGATAAATAAATGGGGCCAGTTAGCCGACTCCATGAACGCAGTGGGCGATGACTGCACTAAATCTTATAAAGAATGGAGTTTTCTGCGAGTTAAATCTATAACTATCACTAACTCTTGCATGATATCGCGTACAGGGAATGCCTGCCCAAAAGAAAGTGTCGGCGCGGCAAACGGAAATTTTGCTCTCCTTGATGGAGAGCAATGATGATGATGATGATGATGATGCGTCTCACAAGAAGGCGGGCCCCTGGGAAAACAAAACACGATAAATAAATGGGGCCAGTTAGCCGACTCCATGAACGCAGAGGGCGATGACTGCACTAAATCTTATAAAGAATGGAGTTTTCTGCGAGTTAAATCTATAACTATCACTAACTCTTGCATGATATCGATTACAGGGAATGCCTGCCCAAAAGAAAGTGTCGGCGCGGCAAACGACAATTTTGCTCTCCTTGATGAAGAGCAATACAGATATCGCGAAGGGGCGCGTCTCACATGAAGGCGGGCCCCTGGGAAAACAAAACACGATAAATAAATGGGGCCAGTTAGCCGACTCCATGAACGCAGTGGGCGATGGCTGCACTAAATCTTATAAAGAATGGAGAGTGGAGTTGAGCAGCCGATGCCAATCCCGGAGCATCATTTGAGGACAATTTTTGTCTAAATAAAAACGAAACAAAGGAAACAACAGGCTCCTTTTGGAGAAGACTTCATGATTCTAAAATAAATCGCACGGGGAGCACTTTCAACGTGAAGGTAAATGAATTAAGCGAGGGTATAAAGAGAGATGGACATCGTATGAAGATTTTAAGAAGGACTTTCTCGCTACGTACTGGGGTGAAAACGACCAAAGTAAATTGCGCCGATTAATAGTGCCGGGATGCTGGGATAAGAGGGAAGGCTATTCCTTGCTTAGTTACTTTTTAGCGATCACTGGCCAAACAAGAATGCTAGCTTACCAGATGTCAGAACAGCAGGTGATTGTCGATGTGATGAGGCACTACCCGAAGTATGTACAACATGTATGGACTACAGCGATGACAATAAGTGGTTGTATAGGAACAGCAGAATTTCTCCGAACCATGGATGACATTCAAACTCAAGAACCACATAGCTACTCTACAGGGACACCAACTCGAGCAAACGATAAGAAGAAAGAACCCGTTCAGCAACAGAGGGCATTTGACAAGAAGAGGGAGCTTCAAGCAAGCTATAAGAACTGGCAGCGACCCAACGATGAACATGGCGGTTCAAGAAGTGGGAGTTTCTAATAGGAACTGAAACATTTGGACATTGGTGTGTGTCGTCGTGTCACCTCGTCCACGCCCTCCTAAAAAGTTCACCGCCCACGAGCGCTCTCTAACGAGCTAGTGAGTCACACTTTTTAATACATTAGGTACTGGACCGAACTTCAGTTAAACTACCTATATTTAAAAAAAAACGATATGGGGCATATACCGTTCTAAGTATTGACGCAACAGGTTTAATTTTTAAGAAAATTTGTCCCCCTAATCCTACAATAAATGATTACGAAAGTAAACACTTGTTTTTGTACGTCGTAATGTTAAAGATCGAAGATAAATCTGTTTCAGACTTTCAGTTACTCAAATGATTTCAGCGTTACAAACTATTGACAATATATTAATCAATGCTTAAAGAAATGGATCAGTGAAATGAGAGCGCCGAACTCGATGAGAACTCGCGATGACTAGGCTGCAATTATAGGACCTGATGTTAACGCGTTCAATAAATCAATAAAGTAACATTTCGTGGGAGAAACTGAAGAGATACCAAGAGCAAGAAGGCCGCACAGCCAAGCGCCCTTTGCAGGAAATGACTAGGTGGAACTCAACCTATTTTATATTACACATATATTACATGAATACAAGGTGGAACTCAACCTATTACATGATCAAAAGATTGGTGGAAATAAAAGAATTAATTAATAGCGCAATGGCCAATCTTGGCATAGAGTTAGTCACTGAATATGAATGGTTGGTTTGCGCAGAACTATGCCCAGTTGTGGAGCCGTGCGAGGAAGTAACGAGAGATATAAGCGGGGACAAGTACATTACAGGATCCCTCGATCCTGACACGCCTTATCTTCCGGTAGTCGAGAGAGTCAGAGGAAGCATTTCAGAGGAATTTTTTATTTTACGTAGCCTTTTGTGTGATATGACCTTTTAGATATTGTTACTGTTGACATACAAGTGACGCCACTACTCTGTCAAGGCGGAGGAACTATGCGACTCGGTAGCCCTTTCAGGTGCGCAGTGTCTCCGCGTTGAACAGATAGGTGGCGCCCCTAACAGTAACAATATCTAAAACTAGATGGCGCTGAACACTATTACTTTATAATATTATTTTGCTACATTTGCAGCTTGTGTTAGCTAGCGTCTATCTGACTGAGATTTTTTTTACAGCCTTGAAGATTTCGATCAAATCGATCTTGACGCCGACGCCGATGGGATCGCAGAGGGCGAGGGCGACGCTATGATGGTATGTTTGAATATAATAATATTTATGTATTCAGTTCGATGAGACTAAATAAGTTTGGGACTGTAAGAAAGGTCTTCGTAATTCTTTGGTATATGTACAATGAAGTGTAAAGTGTATTCTGTCTAGGTATCTAATTTTATTTATTTTTTCAGATCGCCTGCCTCCGAGGAGCCCTTCTATGGGTGGCCGCCATCGCAAGGGCCGGATTCGGACTCCTCCGAGGCAGAGCTACAGTAAGTTTGAATATAATGTAATAGTTATGTATTTGGTTTGAAATCTAAATGAGACTGGCTCTAACTAATTAATTTTATTTTACAGTTCTTCGGACGTCGAGTTCGACCCAGGGCAGAGGCGCGGTCGCGGTCGGCGGTCGGCAGGTAGGGCAGGGCACGGTGGTGTGGAGGGTTAGAGGCAGAGGCAGAGGAGGTAGAGGCAGAGGAGGTAGAGGCAGAGTACGGAATGAGTCCGAGTGGATGCGCGGGCAGCCCCTAGTCGATATGTATCCTACCGACGAGGATCTGCCCGATAATATGCGGGATGATTTCGGTCGCTTGGCGACCGAACGTGCAAGGAGAGAAAGAGCAGTGCAAGACCGCAGGGTAGTGACAGGAGATCCGGTGAATGAGGAGGAGGAGGGTTTTCATGACGCGGAAGACTTTGAGTGCCAGCCGATGGTTGATTGGGAAGGGACGAAGGAAACCTTTCTCCCCGAATCACCCGGGCCTACCAGCGTCTTCACTGACGCTTACGGTGCTTTCCGCGCCTATTGGGACGACAACATCTTGTCCCATATAGTCGCGGAAACCAACCGGTATGCCCGGGGTATTCGGAGTGACCGATTTCAGAAGGCATGGTACGATACCACGCTGGATGAAATCCTCATCCTGTTTGCGTTCTGGATGATGCTAGGTATACTCCGAATGCCTAGTATCAAATCTTGCTTTAGCAAGAGGGCCTTGCTGCAGACAGGAGTATTCCAGCACCTTCTTCTTGAGGAAAGGAACTGGAACCTGAATCGAGCCTTCCATCTCGCAAATGGTGCAACCGATCCAGATAACTCCGAAAACGTGCTATTATTATTACATAAATTTCCAATATTTTTCAGAATGTGGAACGCGGGGTCCGGGAGGGCCGCGCCACAAGAATTCAAGACTTCCACCCCGGACCAAGCTGGGGATATACGAAGCTGCAGGCGCAGCAAAATACTGCCCTGAGGACAATAGTGGGGGCCGGGCGATACGTCCGCAACGACGTAATCGCTCGGGACCTAGTGGTGGAGAGTGTGGAGGAGTTCGTGGTCCGTTTGTCGAAACGCATGTTTGATCGTGCAGACAACGGGCCGCACCGGCACCTCCACCACATCGCCCCCAACTATGACCGGCCACCAGAGGGACGTCCTTACCCAAGAGAGCTCCTCGAGCTGTGTCGCTCCAGCAGCTCGGAGCTCTAACACCACTAACGCCAAGAACGGCAACCAAAGACCAGGGGGCTGACGCCCCCAGAGAAGCGGCACAGGACAAGAGTAATCACTCACACCCTGCACCTGACATCCATCCATCTTCTATGCCATCCTGTGGTGATTCAGAAAACTGTGTCTCTTATATCTTCAAAAACTATTGGTCGAGCTTGCCAGTCAACTATAAGTACGTACAATTTTTCTATAGTTTAGGTACCTTCTTTAGGCCTTACATGAATTTCGGTACTTTAATTATTTTCTGCGTTTTTTTTTGTGTTCCTGGTTGGATCTGCGACTAGTCTGTGACTAAAAGCAGATGGGGGGCCTTATCTAATAGTAGCGTCTGCGAGTTAAATCTATAATTATCACTAACTCTTGCATGATATCGCTTATAGGGAATGCCTGCCCAAAAAGAAAGTGTCGGCGCGGCAAACGGCAATTTTGCTCTCCTTGATGGAGAGCAATACAGATATCGCGAAGGGGCGCGTCTCACAAGAAGGCGGGCCCCTGGGAAAACAAAACACGATAAATAAATGGGGCCAGTTAGCCGACTCCACGAACGCAGTGGGCGATGGCTGCACTAAATCTTATACAGGGTGTTAATTTGCAAGCGTGCCATATTTTAGGACGTAATTATACTGCTGATAAAGAACAAAAATCAATCATAAAAGAAGGGTCGATTTTTTTAATTGAATTTTCAGACGTCACAATTTTTATCGATAAAGACAACGCCCAGCTCTAACATCGAAATATCTCGCCCATCCCTAAATTTTAGTGTTCACAAGACGAATGAACGACGAACGGTTTGGCAACACCCGATGCACCCACCCTACCCCGCCCGAGCGGGAGCGGCATATGCCGTTAACAGTAGATAGAATAGAACAAACACACCGCCGCGCGCGAGCGCACCCCCCCGCCCCCATCAATCAGCCTAGCCGCCGCCCGCCACTCACTCAGTGACCGGACATCCTTTGTGACGTGTGCACGTAGCGCACGCTCCTTTACTACCTACCTTTGCGCGCGCGCCGGGGCGCGCGCCGCCGCAGCCGCCGCCGCCGCCGCCGTTTCGTAATGGTTGATGAGATGTTGGGCGACGTGCCATTGAACGTTCATCAAAACCTCAATTGTCAGCAGGACGGAGCTCCTTCGCACTACGGACTCCAAGTGCGCGAGTATAACCCGTGTCATTAAAGAAAACATTTAGGACGGAGTTAAAAACCTAGTGTTGTCTCGCTTTGAATGTATTAATTAGAGCGAGAGGGCGAGTGTTTTGAAGTCCATCCTAAATGTTTTCTTTAATGGCACGGGTTATACCTAAATGATATTTTTGGTGACCGCTGGATAGGTGTTAGGATGTGGAGGCCCACTGGCCTGGCCAGCGCGGTCCCCGGATCTTACCACCCTAGACTTTTATTTGTGTGGGAGAAGTGAACAGTGCGGCTGTGTTGCGTGAAAGGATTAATTCTTCTGCCTTCCAAACTGTTAGTGAAAAAAGTGTTTGTGTTGCAAAATTGAAAAAGCAATTTGTGTCGCCGTGCATAGCGCAGAATGTTAGCCACTTCGAACAATAATGCTCCATACAACTTAATAATTGTAAGTACCCTGTAAATAGCGTATCAATTAGTGTAATTTTTTTAACTTTTAGACTTTTAACTACGCCGGATCATCGATTTATTTGAAGGTAGGTTAGTACTTGGGTATGTCATCTACTTCCTACTTTTTATTACTTACCTGTAAATAAACTAGTAACACATTTGCGCAATATTTTCCTACCTACTAACCGCCTACCTACCAAATAAATTTTGTTTTGTCGGTCCTAAGCCCGTGAGAGTGGAGATCTGAAATCATCTGTTTTGTTGTTGTTATTGCTGTCTCTTTCGATCGGTGCCAACTTGGCAACGCGGTCTCGGTCTCTTCCCAATACGTGCGTAGTCATAGCACCTCTAAACTTAGGTTATTCCTATTCACACCCTAAAAAGAAGTTTAATTTTTATCTTCGGTTTCTTTGAATCTGTGAGACTGAGTAGGCTACATTAGCTGGTAACATGAATTACTATTTTTTCTTTAAATATGGCACGCTTGCAAATTAACACCCTGTATAGAATGGAGTTTTTTGCGAGTTAAGTCTATAACTATCACTAACTCTTGCATAAAATCGCTTACAGGGAATGCCTGCCCAAAAGAAAGTGTCGGCGCGGCAAACGGAAATTTTGCTCCCCTTGATGGAGAAGAAGGATCACAAGAAGGCGGGCCCCTGGGAAAACAAAACACGATAAATAAATGGGGCCAGTTAGCCGACTCCATGAACGCAGTGGGCGATGACTGCACTAAATCTTATAAAGAATGGAGTTTTCTGCGAGTTAAATCTATAACTATCACTAACTCTTGCATGATATCGCTTACAGGGAATGCCTGCCCAAAAGAAAGTGTCGGCGCGGCAAACAGAAATTTTGCTCTCCTTGATGGAGAGCAATGATGATAATGATGATGATGATGCGTCTCACAAGAAGGCGGGCCCCTGGGAAAACAAAACACGATAAATAAATGGGGCCAGTTAGCCGACTCCATGAACGCAGTGGGCGATGACTGCACTAAATCTTATAAAGAATGGAGTTTTCTGCGAGTTAAGTCTATAACTATCACTAACTCTTGCATAAAATCGCTTACAGGGAATGCCTGCCCAAAAGAAGGTGTCGGCGCGGCAAACGACAATTTTGCTCTCCTTGATGGACAGCGATACAGATATCGCGAAGGGGCGCGTCTCACATGAAGGCGGGCCCCTGGGAAAACAAAACACGATAAATAAATGGGGCCAGTTAGCCGACTCCATGAACGCAGTGGGCGATGGCTGCACTAAATCTTATAAAGAATGGAGAGTGGATTGAGCAGCCGATGCCAATCCCGGAGCATCATTTGAGGACAATTTTTGTCTAAATAAAAACGAAACAAAGGAAAAAACAAGCTCCTTTTGGAGAAGACTTCATGATTCTAAAATAAATCGCACCGTGAGCAAGGTAAATGAAAATTTAGCGAAAAGGTAAAGGACAACATAATTGAAGCCCAAGCCACCTCTGCACAGCAGACAACCAATATGCCCATAGGCGTGCAGATAGGGGAAGACAACCGTTCCAACTCACTTGGAAGTTCAAATTGTACTGCAACTACATCCACAGAAGTGGGAAAACCTGAGGGAAATTCAATAGAGGTTGCAAAGTTGCAATTGACACCTGAGGAGAGCCGAAGTGTGGTGTACAATGTCCGGAATCTAAGTGTACCAAAGCCAAAATTCGGAAGCAAAGAGTCTGGACACCCTATGTCATTTCTGGAAGAAGAGAGTTATGCGAAAAGCAGGGAAAATGGGAAACGAGATAGAATTATTCCAAGAATGCTTGGAAAGGGAAGCCCGAGTCCCGAGTGTATAAAGAGAGATGGACATCGTATGAAGATTTTAAGAAGGACTTTCTCGCTACGTACTGGGGTGAAAACGAGCAAAGTAAATTGCGCCGATTAATAGTGCAGGGATGCTGGGTTAAGAGGGAAGGATATTCCTTGCTTAGTTACTTTTTAGCGATCACTGGTCAAACAAGAATGCTAGCTTACCAGATGTCAGAACAGCAGGTGATTGTCGATGTGATGAGGCACTACCCGAAGTATGTACAACATATATGGACTACAGCGATGACAACCACTTTAATAGAAACAGCAGAATTCCTCCGAACCATGGACGACATTCAAACACAAGAACCACATAGCTACTCTACGGGGACACCAACTCGAGCAAACGATAAGAAGAAAGAACCCGTTCAGCAACAGAGAGCATTCGACAAGAAGAGGGAGCTCCAAGCGAGCTATAAGAACTGGCAGCGACCCAACAATGTTAGAAGCGGAGCAGGCAACTCAACGATGAACATGGCGGTTCAAGAAGTGGGAGTTTCTGAAGAAATAGAAGCGTCGGTAAACTAATAGAAGCTGAAAAATTTGGACATTGGTGTGTGACGTCGTGTCACCTCGTCCACGCCCTCCTACCAAAGGTCACCGCCCACGAGCGCTCTCTAACGAGCTAGTGAGTCACACTTTTTAATACATTAGGTACTGGACCGAACTTCAGTTAAACTACCTATATTACAAAAAAAAAAACGATTTGGGGCATATACATATCTAAGTATTGACGCAACAGGTTTAATTTTTATGAAAATTTGTGCCCCTAATCCTACAAATGATTACGAAAGTAAACACTTGTTTTTTGTACGTCGTAATGTTAAAGATCGAAGATAAATCTGTTTCAGACTTTCAGTTACTCAAATGATTTCAGCGTTACAAACTATCGACAGTATATTTATCAATGATTAAATAAATGGATCTGTGAAATGAGAGCGCCGAACTCGATGAGAACTCGCGATGACTCGGCTGCAATTATAGGACCTGATGTTAACGCGTTCAATAAATCAATAAAGAAACATTTCGTGGGAGAAACTGAAGAGGTACCAAGAGCAAGAAGGCCGCACAGCCAAGCGCCCTTTGCAGGAAATGAGTACCTACTAGGTGGAACTCAACCTATTACATGATCAAAAGATTGGTGGAAATAAAATAATTATTAAATAGCGCTATGGCCAACCTTGGCACAGAGTTACTCACTGAATATTAATGGTTGGTTTGCGCAGAACTATGCACGGTTCTGGAGCCGTGCTAGGAAGTGACGAGAGCGATAAGCGGGGACAAGTACATTACAGGATCCCTCGTAATACCCATAACGACCGGTCTTCAAAACGCTTTGTCCATCGATCCTGACACGCCTTATCTTCCGGTAGTCGAGAGAGTCAGAGGAAGCATTTTGGAGGGTGTGCGGTACGGTGCACCGCACAGATGCAGCTGGACGTTCTGCACGGCCAGAATATTTACACTAACATTTGTAATTTCTTCAGTTCACAATAGAGCAGCTTAGCGCGCGCCCGTGTATCTCTAATCAAGCAATCAAATTTTTTTTTTTACGTAGCCTGTTGGGTGTCCCACTGCTGGGCAAAGGCCTCCCCCCTTTCGGTCCTGAGCAACCTCTAACCACTCCGGCAGATATTGGTCGAGTTCGTCCCGCCATCGTCTTTTCGGGCGACCTCGGCTGCGGCGACCGCCACATGGTATCCACTCGGTGGCGAGTTTCGCCCACCTATCCGGTTGCATGCGGCGGACATGGCCGGCCCAACTCCATTTAAGCTTTGCCGTCTGAGCACCTATGTCGGCTATGCGCGTTTTTGAGCGCAAGGTGGTGTTTCGGACACGGTCGATCCTGCGGACACCCAATATGCTGCGCTCCATCGCTCTTTTGCAAACCTTGAGTTTGGTCTTTTGCTGGTTTGTCAATGACCAAGTCTGTGAGCCGTAGGTAAGGACGGGCAGGACACACATATCGACGAGCTTCCGTTTTAAGGAAAGTGGAAGGTTGCCCTTCATGAGATCTTTCATGGACCAGTAGTACTTCCAGGCGTTCTCGATACGGCGATCGGTTTCTTTGCCTTGCCTGTTTTCGAAGCTTACTCTCTGGCCCAAGTAGAGATACTCGTCGACATAATGTATAACCTGCCCGTCCACTTCTATTTTTCGTTTATGACCATTGGTCATGACCTGGCCAGGAAGCCATTGGTCAGGAAGCCATCAAAATATACAATTCAAATTATCAAAGACTTTTAATCACTATCAAGCATAAAAGGTGTGTGTGACAGCAGCAGATCATACAGAGGGTCTCCGTAGGAGACTACCTAATCTAGCTAGACCATGTAGACTATTTATAGATCCAGATTTGCCATTCTTAGGAGCTAGCCCTGATGGCTCGTCGATGGCAATAAAATAATTTAAAATAGGTGCCCATATTCGGCTAGACTCTAGCTAGAGGAACGACTGTTGAAGAAGGCGTTGTGGCGATTGAGCTCGCACGTTTTTGCATTGTCAAGCATTTAGATCAGCGCCGCCAGTCGCGTATAACCGCTCCCGAGGACTCCAAGGACCTCTTTCTCCAAGACTTTATTGGCTAAGTAGAGACTATCGCCAAAGCATCAAAGATAAAAAAATACATTTTGGAAAGATGGACAAAGATGGCAATAACACGACTGGGACTGGACCGCTGCTGTGTGTTGTTGAGCCTCTCTCTTACCTCGCACCAAAGCGCAAAGATCCCAAAGATCCCTTCGCTTGGTGGCATGAACGAAGATATGTTACCCCAACCTCTATGAGTACATTCTAAAAAGACTTTACCTTGTGGAGACTTCCGTCCCATGCGAGAGGATATTCTCGAAAGCCGGGCACATCCTCAATGAAAGGAGAACGCGTCTAAAATCCTCAAAACTATCGAACAAAACCACGACTGGTACGTACTTCCAGGTTCAAGGTCACACGAAGAAAAACATGCATATTTGTCAATTTTAACGAACATAGACATGAAGATAGAACTGATAGAGAAAGATAAAGGGCTTTGGACTGACATGGAAGTAAAATAAAAAATCGGGAATATCTCAAAATTATATCTGTCTATTGACATTCCCGAGCCACACCACACACCACCTGCAAAAACTTGACAGATCAGTGTTCATATCATTTAAAACATTCTATTATGAGGGCATCGCATGTGGCTCAAACGAAAACCAAAGAGTAACTCAAAAGAAATTTTATTTAAGATTTATAGCTTAAGTGGTGAGTCAGTTAAAAATCATGGTATGACATCTTGCCAAATTAAACCAAGACACACTATCAATCCAATTTTCAAACTGGATGCAATCGTATTAAATCACTTCAGATTTGCCCACGGAAGAAATTCCAGAAAGTAACACCCTTTTTAAACACAAATAATTTACTTAAGATGAAAGAGCGAAGACAATTACACCTTTCCAATCTTGTTCATAAAATCGTGCACAGGAAAAGGCCTATGTACCTGTTTACCAAGTTTGTGTGGGCGAACGACTATTACAGCCGTAACATGAGAAGGCGACATCTAAACCTGATGATTGTCCCAAGCCGTAATTCTGCAAACTTCAGAGGAAGTTTTAAATATGCCGCATCAAAGGTTTGGAATGATCTGCCTCCTCCCCTAAGAGAATTTATGACATCTATGACTTTTAAAAAATCACTTAAAAAAATATTATTTCAGGAACAACTCGATGGTACATAATTTGTTTAATTCAAGTTTTGAGGGTTAGATACATTTTATTGAATATTATTTTTATTTATATGACTTGGATGTTGATTTGTTTTAGTTTAATTAAATTTTTATATTATTTTGATTTGATGTAATTACATGATTTTGATTTTGATTTGATGTTATAATTTGTTTATTTTGAACCTGGATTTGATTTGTTTTGTTGATTGCTTTTGTTCTTAATTTAAATTGTATTTTATAATTGAATTTGTATTTTATTTCAATTCGACTTGGTATAATTTTAATTTGATTGGTTTTGAACACACGTTTGAACTCTATTGTAAATTAATCGTCCTATTAGTTAATCAAAAATTTGGGCCTATTTGTCGCGATGTTATGCACCACGATATTATTATATTATTGCAAATTTTCCACTTTAAAATTAATTCCATTTTAAAATTAATTCCTTTTTAAAATTAATTCCATTTTATAATTAATTGAATAATGTATAATTGTATTATTATTATTTATTTGTTTTGTATAAACTTCCATTTTAAAATGAATTGAATAATGTATAATTCTAGATAAGCATGCCAATATAAATGTAAAACCGGGGCGTGCTGAAAATCAGCGCTGTGTCGATGCTGTGACACACAGCATTTAGCTGAGCACGCCCCTTTTATCAATAGCCTTTTTTTTTATGTAATGTCTATTTTTGTGTTTTAACGTAGGTAATAGTGATAAAAAAACTTTTTTCACTTTCACTTTCAGAAAGTGTAAAATAGGGTGGATTTTACACTTTCTGAAACCTTTTGAAAGGAGAATGCTTGCCGTGAGAGATTCCAGCCGACGCACTAGAAACAAAAAAGCGGAAGGGATTTATCTTGAAAAACATTATGGTAAACCTCATTATGCAGACTCATTATCTTATTTGCAGTTGAATGGATGGTCGATGAAAGCTACGGAAGCGTACACTTTCCTGCTGGTTTGTCTGAACGAACACTGGAAAATTCCATTGGGATATATTTTGGTTCGAATAGTCAGTGGACAAAAGAAAAACTTGATAGAAATTTGTCTCACCAAATGTGACGGAGTTGGCGTAAAAGTGGTTGCCCTAACATTTGACGCTCACGCCACTAATACACCGTGGAATTTTAGTGGTTTTAAAGCCGAAGGTATTTAGTTGCACTCGTGATTCTGAGCCAAATTCAAAAATTTTACTTCAAAACATGCGAAAAAAAAAACACTTTCCAATACAAACGGCTATCGCCAATCGACACCATTTGTATGGAGAAGTGAATTTTTTTTTGGCGCGTTTTGGAATGAAATTTTGTAATTTGGCTCAGAATCACCTGTGCAACAAAATACCTTCCGCTTTAAAACCACTAAAATTGCACGGAGTATATCAGTTATGGAGCTATTAGGTTGCCAGATAAAGCGTGTCGAAAATAAGAAAACCACTTTTAAGTATCCTTCTGCCGATTACGACGTAGCAGTTTTTTTGTTCGTTTTGTCCTGGTTTTATTTGAGGAAGAAATTTTGCTCATTCTTTATTTTTCTTAGTTGCATTTACTCAACATTTGCACTTTTAGTTCTTAATTGTACATATTACATATGTAATAAATTTGTATTTATCAATAAATCGTTCAAGAAATTGTGTGTATAATTTTACATAAATAACAGAATGTTCGTTTACGCTTGCCTTTATTGCCACTTTCTTAAAATCATATGGAAGAAACAATAATCAACACAGTGTAAAAACAAGACATTAAAAACTTACGATAAATTAATTAAATATTTTGATAGGGTCAGGCTCGGTTTCTGAATTGAGAATTTTACTAAATATTTATAATAATAATAGAGACAGAAGGATACTTACCCATTTGCTTAGCGAATTTCGTCTACAAAAAAAAAGTGAAGTGCGGTCAGTGCAGTGGGGCAATAGTATAATTATGTAGTTAACCAGGTATAGAAAATTTATGTAATAGAATAAGGTAAAGAAAAAAATATTATGGTTATGTAAGTAAAAATAGTAAGAAGTTATATTATAAAGTGCAATTTTATATTAAAAAAAAACTATGTTTGTAACAGAGCTCCTTTGGACTGGCCGCTTGGGGTGGTTGGCGACACCTTTCCGGGCAAAGATGGTGTTATTCGTGTACTATCAATTCGCACCGCAACTAGAACGTTTAGTGGGCCTGCGGTGAAGGTGTTTCCACAACCTTCCCAAAACTTAAAACAAGAACTTATATACAGGTAAGGGCACGAGGCTGGCCGCGTTACACAAGAAGTTGGAAGTTGCCTTCTAAAATTCAATTAAGAAAATTCAGTAGTAAACGTTTTAAAGTACCTACTTTTCAGTTAAATTTTAAAAAAATAATTTAAGACGTATGCTGGTTCACTCTAACGAAACGAACTATCGAAAACACGTAAAAAACTTGAAAATTTCCATCACACGACTTGGGAACGAAGAGTGTGAAGCATGCGAGACATACAAGTTACACTAACAACAAACGAATCACGATGTAACTGCCCAGTTGGTCGCAGCACTAGTCTAGAGTTTGCTAAACACCATGAGAGATATAATAAAGCAAGGCAGTTATATGCTTTTCAAGAAAACTTTCCGCAATTTGTAAATATTTTTTTCTTTACTGCTGACCTAAAAAAAGTTATCATGTTACCTAGAATGGATACGTTCAAGTCAGTTGTTATTTTTGCTGAGCGCCTTGTAGTGAAGGGTCTTTAAAGGGGAGATGAGATGTGGAACGTAGCAAGGTAATTTATTAGCGTAGTACCGCGTCATAGCGACGAATAGTGTTAAGTTAGCAGTAAGTTGTATTTCAAATAAGTTGTTTAATGTAAATTAGTGCACTCGATACCAGACTACACCAGAATAAAGATGTATATCTTACAGCTGCATTTTACCATCAACGACCCTGAACTGGGCCTGAACCTCAACAATCAACATACTTCAATAGCTTACAACCAAACTTTTGCGCCGGTTGGAAAAATCAACACTCGAAATAAGCCATGTCATTATTGAATGGCACGATGGCATCGCCCGACGAAAACAAGAGGACTTAATGAGTGCGTTTTATGAGTTTATAATAATTTTCGTAATCGTGATGTCCAACAAGTTAATATATGGTTGGACAACTGCAGTGCACAGAATAAAAACTGGCTGCTTTTTTCATCAGAGTTTTATCGATTTCAGACTATGATAAAAAGCTTGAGGACCTTTTTGTGGACACAACTATTTCACAAGTTATAATTTTCGTAATCGTGATGTCCAAAAAGTAAATATATGGTTGGACAACTGCAGTGCACAAAATAAAAACTGGCTGCTTTTTTCATCACAGATTTATCGATTTCAGACTATGAGAAGAAGCTTGAGGACCTTTTTGTGGACACAACTATTTCACAAGAAGGCTGGTTGAAAATGGCGGGTAAGCTAGGCGAATTTGACGTCGCGAGTGGAAGCTAGAACTCTTATTGTGAGCGTCAGGAAATGTATTTCCTAATAAACGACGAAAACCAGCAATCGCAACATTAAATTTCCTTGGTCAGGGGCGCGGTTTACGAACTAATGGTGACGTTATGCAATCCCGTCAAACTGAAAGACAAATCTTTTGAGAGCCTAGTGCAGTGCAGGTGCTGTCAAGACATCTACAACCTCAGCCATCAATATTAGCGGAGCGATATCGTTTTCGGCAGTGTCGGCAATGGCAACTTACAGCGTTGCTCAAACGGAATAGGCTAAGAAACGGAACCTTGTACTGATCGAGATGTCTAAACAACGATATGAAAGTAAGAAGTACGAGCTGGTCATAATGTGTGCACGAGAGCGATTTGTTTAGGATATAGTGCAAAAGGCTCTTTGAAATGGGTAAGTCATCCTCCTTTGTATTTATTGATCACACTTTCGATTATGCTGATAGGTTCTCAGAACGTTTCAATAGACCATTTGCATACTAATGTTATTGGAACAGTGATCCATTTTGAATTTACATCTGCGTAGGGTTTCACGAGGGTATAACAGGTTTTTTACTACAAAATAATGTTAGTTTACAAACAACTGCCTAGGAAGGAACAGTTTTTACCAGTTATTGTGCATAGTTTTTTTTTCTTACAGAATACGCTCGTCAGAAAAAGCCTGCACCTCAACCATGAATACCAACGAGTTTCTTCACTGTATGGACCTACCAAATCTACAGACTCGTATAGTAAGAGAATTTAATTCCCTAATGTCGGAGCAAGAAGAAGAGCCGAAAGGCTGTATTCCATTGGCGCATTACCTTTGTCGTAAGAAGCTCGATGATGAAGCAAACCTAGAAATAAGCTTCCTCGACGGTCACAATACCCACCGGAAATTCTTGTGCATCAAAAATCCATTTGTGAAAGACCGTGACGTGTTCTGGCAGGCCGTGTGGGACAACGAAGTCCAAAAAATTGTGATGACTAGGAAAGACTTCGATCTAGAAAGTTACGACTTGGCAGAAAATCAGCAGCAAAATTGACATCACAACAAATTGATAACTCTCATGATGTGACGTTTCAATTTACCATAAAATTCTAATGAAACTGAATCTACTAGGTGAACGAATTGATTACTGTGGACGTGTAAAAAACGAATATCATGCGAATGGAATGTAAAGTATACAGGGTGTTAAAAGACCGCCAACAGAGCGGGAAATCACGTACTGTCCTCATCATAAGGAACATTTTTGCCCAAGGAACTATGCCTGGGAAATCAACGGTTTCCGAGATAATGGGGTTCAAAGTCGGACTTTTCAAAACTTTTTTTTTGCAGAAATGTATTCAGTATCTAGTTCTTAACATATCTTCTCAGGAAGCCATATCAAAATTATGAATATTTCTTACAAAGAACGACGTTAAAATTGCAACCCGCAATGTATTCTAAACATTGGCACTTCAAGCTTAAGAAACAAAAACTTATACTTACGCTTGCGCAATATGACTTCTGTGCGTTACACGTCCATTGCGTAATAAAATATTTTTCAAAATTATAACCTAAAAAACCAAAATAATTTCCCAGCAATAATTTATCGAAAAAGTACTTTGTTTTGGTGTCTAGTATGCGTAGCTTTCGGGTCTGTTGGCGGTCTTTTAACACCCTGTATAGCTTTTTGAAATTAGAATTAAAATTTTGAACAAATTTGTACCATACAGTGACAGCTAAAATATAACGAACAATGCATGACTTTGAGTTATAAAATTAAATATTGGGATAATTATTTATGATTTATAACAATGGTGTAGGCATTTGACAAGAGTCACAAAAACAGTTAAACCATACCGATAGTTTCATTACCAATTGTAATCAAAATAATTTAAATGTGTCAATTATTTTTTATTTTATGGTATATTGTGGTTAATGACGTCATATGTATATCAGCAACTTCCAATGTACGTAAATTGTGGGAGTTTCGGGTTTTACCCACTGAAACTCCTATACAAAAATACTCTGCTTTTTTGAACTATTTATGAGTTTATGTTTTTTGTAGAAAATTCGCTGAACAGATATAAAAGCGCTCGTAAATGTCTCGTTGAATAAATTAGTTTATTAATAATCTAGAACGTATTAAGAGTTCTCATCCAATAGCTACTCATGCGACGTAAAATTTAGCGCAATGAAAATGGCTTATACATTAGCGCAAAGTAATATCTGCTGAACTTTAACCTGATAGCCTACTTTAGCTGATAACAATCAGATCATTGGATTCTCCATCACATTTTAATCTAACAACTGCATTTTGTGTTTGTTTTTTTTTTAGTTGAAAAATCTACTTATGATATTCTAGAGCAACCATCATTCATCATCAACCATTAAGTTTATTAAAAGTTAAAAAAAAATTAATATGTTGAGTTCACAATTATTAATCTTAATGACTAGTAACATGATAAAAATACTTAATTTATACACAAATCTTAGCCTAATTAATTCATAAAAACTATAATGAGACACATTGAAATTTCATAGAGTTCCATTTTAGCCTTAAGTTAATTACAATAGTGGTGATTCATTAAGAAAATACTCATACAAAGCATAGTAGCAAAAGTAATAATGATTTGTGTCGGACAAGCATTTGAACCTCTGCTGTCTTAATCTTGCAACAGTCGAAAATACATTTATTTTATTTTTCCGCAAATATTTTGACAAAGATATATCGATCGCGCAGTAGACCATCGTTCGATCTAGCCCATTACTGCAATGCACCAAAATTGGGTTAAGATTCCAATGACATCCTTCAAACTGTAATGTACTTTCACTGTATTTTCTAACCTCGAACAGCAACTTCATAAAATCACCTGCAGGAGGCAAAGTATCGTGATTTTCCCAGTTCGAGTATGAAAAGTGTCGGCAATGGCAACTTACAGCGTTGCTCAAACGGAATAGGCTAAGAAACGGAACCTTGTACTGATCGAGATGTCTAAACAACGATATGAAAGTAAGAAGTACGAGCTGGTCATAATGTGTGCACGAGAGCGATTTGTTTAGGATATAGTGCAAAAGGCTCTTTGAAATGGGTAAGTCATCCTCCTTTGTTTTTATTGATCACACTTTCGATTATGCTGATAGGTTCTCAGAACGTTTCAATAGACCATTTGCATACTAATGTTATTGGAACAGTGATCCATTTTGAATTTACATCTGCGTAGGGTTTCACGAGGGTATAACAGGTTTTTTACTACAAAATAATGTTAGTTTACAAACAACTGCCTAGGAAGGAACAGTTTTTACCAGTTATTGTGCATAGTTTTTTTTTCTTACAGAATACGCTCGTCAGAAAAAGCCTGCACCTCAACCATGAATACCAACGAGTTTCTTCACTGTATGGACCTACCAAATCTACAGACTCGTATAGTAAGAGAATTTAATTCCCTAATGTCGGATCAAGAAGAAGAGCCGAAAGGCTGTATTCCATTGGCGCATTACCTTTGTCGTAAGAAGCTCGATGATGAAGCAAACCTAGAAATAAGCTTCCTCGACGGTCACAATACCCACCGGAAATTCTTGTGCATCAAAAATCCATTTGTGAAAGACCGTGACGTGTTCTGAAAAAGTGGTACCACCGAAAAGTGGTAAACGGACAATGAATCTCCCTCTTCATCAACTACCACGAGCTTCGTAATTTTTAGAGATGGTTGAATCATCCAACTTGTGATATTTCCAAATCGGAGCGATTTTGAATTTTGAGGGTGCCAGTAGAGATAACCTCTTTCGTCTTCCTCAGGTTTATTAAGCATCACTATAATATTCGTTTGATTCTTCAACACTGTTTTCCACAGAGCCTTGGCTCCCTCTGCAGATTGCGGCGTTTCGGTGGCAATGTACGCGTTGGGTCGCTTGTCACCTTCGATGTAACTGGCATTGATGATAGTTGAGTCTTCTCCAAGCAGATTCAAACGGTTACTCTTGAATAGAAGCCTGTTCTCGGGTCCAGCAAAAGCGTACTCCTTGAGCTTTGATGGTACTTCAGTCTTCAAAACTTTTTTATGCTGTTTGTAGAGATATTCTACAAAATCCGATTTATTTATCAGCTTTACGAGGTCCTTTGGGGCCAACGATTTTGATTTTGAATTCCACATTTTGGTTAATTAGCACAGAACTAGTTGATTCAAGCTCACAGAGATTACTAAAGGACAATGCTTTACAATCCCTTATTTATATGATTTCACATTATCCCTATGATACATCGCTGATGATTTAATGACGTGAAATTGATTAATGTAATATAAATAGTTCAATGATGGCATAAACATGTTCCAGTTTGACGTAAACAAACCGCAATTGTGCCCGAATAGTCGCAAAGGAAAATGTATCTTGTTTGTAAAAAGAAAAATTGACTCATAAAAGTCACAACAAGAGAAACAATTTATCATCGTAAAACTAGTTATTTCTATATTCTCAACCAGCTTTCATATTTCACTCAGTAGATTTTTACGGTTTTTTAATGATCTTGATACACCCGTGCCTGGACTATAAAATGGGGGGATGGGAGCTTTTTAGTTCATTATCATACAGTCGGTCAAACCGGTTCCTACACTAGCGATCACTGCTCCTTAAGATCCAGCATGGAAAATAGCAACAGCTTCTGCTTCGACACCATGGAAACTTCGCGGTCAGAAAATCTGAAGAAAGAAAACTCCAAGGTACGTCACTCCAACACGGTGATAATTGAACGAGAAGCTTTCGAAAGCTACATTGAAAAGTTCAAAATCGATAACAAGTTTGTCATCTTGGGCAAGTCTAAGAATTGGGTCTTGATTTGGGATAACTCATCAGATATTTTTTACCAGAGAAGTAAAAATAACAAGTGGCAGCATCTGAACTTCAACGCGGTCAAATTGTCTGAGCTTGGAGTCGGAAAATTTGTAGTTAAGAAACAAAAGTTCACGGCGAGTGACTATACAGAATTTGAATTGACTGCTACTAGGAAACCTATTGGGAGTTCAATGGAAGTTATGAATATGAAGAAGCGTCCAATGTTGCAGCTGAAGAAATTGATTGAAACAAGATCAGTATCAGTGACCGATAATTTTTTGGAAATCAAAAATGAGATTACTATGGAGTTTTTGAGCTCTCAAGAAAGTGTTTTCGTCCAAGTTAAATTAGTGGTCTATGCATAAGTCTCTATCACTTTTGTGGGTATTTAAGCAATTTTTTGGTCAATATGGAAAGTAATTAAGCAAGTGCCAATTTGAAACCAGCTTAAGTCAATAATGTAGCTGTTAATTAGGTTTTGATGCATAGTATATACAAATGAACTCATAATGGACTATTATAAAACTGTAATAGGGAAAATAAAGCAATAAAACTTTTCGATCAAAGGATTGTTTGTTCACTACACTTTAGGTATTACATGAATAATTTGTTTTGCGTGAAACATCAGAACACAAATTATTTTTGACGTCACTAGTAAATCATTTTTACTTTAATTAATCATTATTTCGTTGTTTTCTGCACTGGGACGTCTAAGCAAGTTGCCTATTTCAATGCCACGGCAATCATATGCGCAAATGTAATGTCTTTTGTCGTATTAAGCAGAATTCACTGATTGCACTTATAGGTTATACTAATTACCAATTAGTAACTATGGATCTCAGACAAAGTACACAGAATTATTTAGAAGCAGAAATATGGTTATAGAAAATTTTAATACTGAAGCATACTGCGTTGAACTCTGATTACAAGTTCAAAATTCCCCTGGTACTTTTCCATTAGATTCGTTTTATAGAGATGACATCACAAACGCATCGGAAAATAGGTCACATAAAGCCGCGGAAGGTAAACGACTCGCATTCCATAATCGGTAGTAGCAATGATGTCGCAATGACGAAAAGCCCTATCCAATCGTCCAATTATAATAAGTCCAATTATAATCCAATTACAATTATATAATTAATCACATATGCGCCATCTGGAACAAAATTATAACATTAGAATAAGCTTTTTTATGTTATAGAAAGAAACTGTAGCGTAATTACCATGGCTTTGGAAATATGCGATAGATTTTTGAAAATTTTGACTTCTGACATCAATTGACTTACTGGGGCACAGGTATTTGATCAAAGCAGATGATTTTCATTTCATTTTCAGTGATTTTCTTCCCAAAAATAGTAGGATCCGGATTAAACGTAAACTGGTGTAGTACCTTCGAAAGCCTGGAAAATTCACAAATTAGTTGGCTGGGAATAACACACACAGAACAGACAGTTTATGATTGTCAAAAACTTACCCCATGATCTTAATCTTCTTGTACGTCGTCTTGAAAATTGCTTGGTGAATCAAATCACCGGTGACGCCTCTGATTTTCAAAATTTTGCAATTGTCTGGAACGGCAATTGTTATTTCTCCACGCCCCGGCGTCTCTTGAACCAATTCCATATCAAAAGAATGGAATTTAAGATTTTCAGTTTCTACCGATCTGAAATTGAAATATGAATCACAGTAATAACATAATTATTCTTAGTTATAATAAGAAGTCAAATACTTTGTAAAACTTACATATGATTCCGTTCTTCACCAGAAATTAGTAGAATTTCTGATGGCAAGATGAGTTCAATTTTATAGGAATTCTCTGGTCTGTAAATAGAAAACAAAAATTCAAAATCTAGAATTTTTAAAAATAAATGCAGGCATTTACAGTAAGAACACTTACATTTCTTCAATTATTTGGAAAAGATATCCAATTCCGGAGTCATTTTGTATCGGCTTTGTAGGAATGTTATTTATTGTCAAAACAACTTGTTCCTCATCTAAGTGATGCACTATCGCATTTCGCACCGCCTTCAAGATTTCACTCCGAATTTCTTCGCATGGCCACGCGCTCGGTACTTGAATTCCAAAAACTATAGTCTGGTAACCTTCCATAATTGAAGATCTAAAAACAGTTTCAATTCGATTTAACCAACGTTCAAAAAACACATCCAGACAAAACTGTTCTAATTATTATGCAGAATTCATAAATACCTTGATGCTGCGAACGTCGAAACAGGTTTTACGCCGTCGCTTGGACGATATTGTGCACTTAAATGGTAACTGTTGGTTCACTATTAATTTATTTGTTGCAATATCACAAAAATTGTCAAATATTCCTGCCAAATTAACTGGAATACAGGAGCACATGCGTACACCTTCGAGTGGATTTTTGAACTGCCATATTGGTCACTTCTCAAGTAGTTACTCACGAAGTGACAAATACTGAAGATTATCAATCTTATTTATCGATCATCAAAGTCGATTTTTGCTTGTTGTTTCAACTGCATCGTCAATACCTATAAATTTGCTTGTATTCTAAGAAGATTATGATCATGTAACGTTGGTAGTAAAGCAAACATAATTCAAATCGAATGAATGAAGGTCACTATATCACTAACCAAAGCTTAGACCATTTTTAAAAAGAAAATTTGTACTAGTCCTATCACCAGCGATTATTAGCTATGATTAGCATGACTAATTGATTATTCATTAGGATCTTCTTCCTAAATCTAGCTGCAATTATCTTTCTACAATACTTAAAATCCGTTAATGAAAGTACACTTATTTTTTCATGTTGGGGAGCAACGAAATTGTTGGTAGCTTCGGACTGGCTTAGGTGTGGCGAACAAAAGATTCTTCTAATGAACGGTAATCGACGTTGTCAGATCGGTGTTTATGAAAATGGTTGATAGTGTGTGTACATACGTACATGAGTATAATGTGTGCGGGGGTGAAATCATAACCTGTTTACATTTCTGTACGACGAGGTAATCAATGAATTTGATTGCTTCTTTTACAATGCATTAAAGAAATAAGAACATCTATTAGATTATTTTATCGATTGATGATTACACTAGACAGCTATCGATAAGTCAATTATCATACTTAACCATATTTACTAACTTACCATAACTATAATGAGTACAAACATGGAGAATCAATCAATAATCAAGTAGTCACGTTACATAATTGTAAAAGAAAGTTCGGTTAGAGTTTCGCACGTGAGGTTAAAGCTCCGGAATTAAATAAATAAACTTCAACTTCACCGGTCAAGGACAGCGGTTTATTGATACCGTAACCTACTATTGGAGCGCTATTGGTATAATTGATTAGTCACAGCTGTAGTATTCTGTTTGGCTACCGTACGAAAATAAGTGTTTCTTTTAACACAACATCTCAATAAATAATAAAGATAATTAGTGCGTTTTTTATTTTTATTTATTTATTTAATTTTGGCAACAAACAGTCATAAGTGTGGTAAATTACACAAAAAAACACATATAGATATAAAGAAGACTTAGAGTGCCAAGAGTTACATTTATAATAGAAGTTAATAAGTGGCCTTAAGTGGTAACCCAGTACCATACGGATTATTTTGTAACATGCTACCGAAGTTTTAATTAGAAACATATTGTCGTAGAAAGTTTGTTTAGTACCTTAAAAATAAGTAGGTTTAAATTTTCGAATTTAGATGCTTAAATAATTTATGTTTAAATGCTAACTTACTATTCGCAAAAATATCTAATTCTAAATAATGTTTGTTGTATGTGTCGAGAAAACGTCTAATAAAGTTGTTACAAGTATAATTTTTCGTGAATGTAGGAAAAGAGAACAATTTGTTATTTCGAGTGGATCGGCTTGGGATTCTAAACGAAACCTTTTGTAAAAGATCTGGGGAATCTACGTGGTTGTTTAGTATTTTAAATAGAAGCATGATATCGAGTTGTACTCGGCGAGCGCTCAGGGTTAATAGATTATGTTTAGAAAGGGATGATTCATAGCTGATGTAACGTTGTGCAGTTCTGAACTCAAGGGCTTTCATGAATTTCTTCTGAACATTTTCAATTCTGTCAATATGACAGGCATACTGTGGCGCCCAAATAACACTTCCAAATTCCAGTACTGATCGAACAAAACTAAAATACAGTGTTCTATAGGTGCTGCTATGTTTAAATGGTTGACATATCCTGAGAATAAAGCCAAGCATCCTGAAAGCCTTTTTTATAACATTATCAATGTGGAGATTGAAAGAGAGACCACTATCCATCATGATCCCAAGATCTCTTATGGATTCGACCCGTTTAAGAGGTTGGTCTTGGAGTTTATAAGTATACGAGATATAAGAGTGTTTACGAGTAAATGTTATAATATAACATTTTAGGGCATTGAGGAAAAGTTGGTTTTGAGAGCAATATATAAGAAGGGAGTTCACGTCATCTTGCAGTTGTTCGCAGTCGGTGTGATTATTTATGACCCTAAACAATTTAGTATCGTCTGCATATAGTAGGTAACGACTGTTGGATATGGCCTTTCCTATGTCATTAATGTATAATGTAAAGAGCAATGGACCTAAATGAGATCCTTGGGGGATCCCTGAGGGGATTTCTACGTATTCAGAAAGGAATCCCTTCACAGAAACTGCTTGGTGTCTACCTGTAACATACGATTTGATCCATCTAAGCAGGTCGCCATGGATACCAGCTCTCATAAGTTTATCTAATAATAGGTCATGGTTGATTTTGTCGAATGCTTTAGAGAAGTCGGTATAAACCACGTCGACCTGCCTATCGTCCTCCATTGCATGCACTAAGTAGTTAGTGAAACAAATCAGATTTGTGTCTACCGAGCGACCCTTGACAAAGCCGTGCTGGTTTTCCGTGATGTGGTTACGAACAAGAAATGATAATTTTGTAGTAACAATTTTTTCAAATATTTTTCCTAATAAGTTAAGTTTTGATATTGGCCTATACTGCGTAACATCGTCCCTAATTTCATTTTTTGGAATTGGAGTTATGATTGCACGTTTCCACTCAGTTGGGTATATACACTCTCGCTCGCCGCCGTGGTAACCGGTCGTGCGCGGACAGTTCGCTCCTCCGCTGCGTAGAAATTCAACCTAATCTATTCACCGCAAAATAAAAACGACCCGTAGCGTACGCGACATACGGTCGATTTCGGAGTGTCGTGTGATTCTTCGACCGTCAAAAATGCGTTGCGGAACGTGTAAGGAAGACGTGATTGATGAAGTTACGTGTGTGCATTGTAATAATGTTTACCATTATGTGTGCGCAACAATCCGGGAAGTGTCCTACCGCAAATGGGATTCCGACAAAAAGTCCCAGTGGCGTTGTGCCGCCTGCCGTTGTCCAGAACCAGCACCAGTGACGCCTACCCCCAAAGCCCAAACCGTCACGTTGGAATCGATATTCGCCGAGCTGCAAAACTTCCGAGCTGATCTAACACTCAACGTAGCTGAACTGAAGAAAGATATCCAGACGGTAAGGGATGACATGGCTTTATACGATTCTCGCCTAACAAATGTCGAAAATACCACTGGCCAAGTTGACGGACTACAGCAGAAATATCGCGAACTCACTTCGCAGGTTGAATACCTAAATTCGCAACTAGAGGCCAAAGAGCAACGTGACAGGATGAACAACCTGGAAATTACCTGCGTTCCCGTTATGAAGGGTGAAAATCTAAATACTATCCTCTTCAACATCTGCTCGAAGGCAGGTATTACGCTTTTACCAAGCGATATCGACAATATACACAGGGTCCGCAAGTACGCCCAAAGCAAACCCAACGAAGAACCCAACTCAGATGAATCCCAGCTGATCAACAAAGCTCGGCGGCCAAACTCAGCCCCTAACATCATCATAAAATTCACCCAAAGAAAACGCAGAAACGAGTTCTTGTCGGCGATAAAAGCACGCAGAGGATTATCCACAAAGGACCTCGGTATCGACGGCCCTGATAACACCATCTACGTGAACGAACATCTCAGTCCAGCCAGCAGCTTGAGCATTTGACTTATGACATCTACACGATACTCGTTATGAAATATTGTTTACTTTATTAGCTAAAAAAATTCGATTACTTATATCGTGGTGTAATAAATCTCAAAGTAACTGTTACATAAAATTTTATTACAAAATATAGCATAAATACAAAAAATAGTTTTTCATTGAGCAAAAAATGATGCGTATGATTTTGGATATGACTTAATATAACAGTACAAAACCGTATAGATAAAAATGTACTGATTAACATTAGATAGACAGTTGTGTCTTTGTTTTCTGAGTTTTAATACCGTGGAAAATACATTGAGTTTTCCTGTATCTTCTAATCTTGACAAACAGATGTCTACAGCACAAAACACCATGGATCTTCCCAGCCCACTGTTGCAGTGAACTACTATCTTGTCGCTAGCTGATTGACCGTATAGCTTTGTCATTAATACCAAGTCAATGAAGCTGGATTCGTCAGGAGATATATCGTGTTCTTGCCATTTTTCATACAATAAGTGAGTGACTCTCAAACAGTCACCATCTCCATTTCAGACCCTTTGGGTGGCCTAAAAAAACTCTGACACCAGGGGTGGCCACTACCTCATACGATTACCTACCCTACCATCTCCATTGGTCACCTCAAGGCTCGTAATTGTGAAGCCCGGATGTGTTGACTCAACCTTGACCGTGGTTATCTTAAATTTTCCAAATCGCAGAGTAACTTCTTCCACTGGACTCCAATAGCGATAGCACTGTCTCTTGCCATTTTCAATAGTACTGCACAACATAACGATGATTTTAGTTTTATGCTGCCATATTTTTCTCCAGAAGTCAGAGCTGGTGGTCTTTGTAGTAGGTGCCTCACACACGATGTACTTCTTAGAGTGCTTGAAACCATCAGCGTAACTAGCGTTTATATAATTCCTCGAGGTTCCCTGTATCTCAATTTTCATAATCTTGTCGTGCTCCTCACAAAGAAATTCACAGGCGTTAGTACGGTCGATTAATTTAACGAGACCACTGCGACTCAGCGTCTTAGAACTTTCATTACCCATTTCAATTATGTCAGCTGGTGTAAAAAATTCGGGTTGATATTTACTTAGAAATCCAGCACCGTTCAGGAATGAGCTACAACTGATGTATTGCTAACTATAAATTGCCATTTATAGATCCACGTTTTCCTTATTAACTCCCTGACACGTGTATGAATAACTTAGTAATTAGATTATTGTTACCATTCAATAAATATTCTAAATGTTACACACAATAGGCTACTATCAATTGACGTCATAAGAAAACCTCAAATAGGTTTAATTGAGTCAACTAATATACCTACATGCTGAAAAACAATTGATTCGTCTGTGACCGCAGGGGTGAAACCTGTTGATAATACCAAACCAAGGACCATTTTGTTTAAGCAAAATTTACTGATTGCAAAGGATATCAAATTTGTTATCCTAGACCATGCAATGATCATCATCATTTCGGATGTCGAATAGCTTTTTTTGACTATGCGAGCGCTTTTAAATTACTGTGATCCGAGCTCGGGCGTCCAGCATGACATCATAGTGGAATTTATTGCACGCAGGTGTTCGATATTCATTTGTCAAGTAAATAGTTTTTGTGTAAATAGACAGATAGACAGCGTGTCGGTGCTGATGAGATGTTTGCAAATTGAAAATGTGATAACGCGTAGATAAAAATAAATAACGTTGTTCGTTTTGAGTAATTAAATGACCCAACGAATTGACGTCACCAAACCACAAATGGGGTAAATGTCTGTTTAATAGTTGACTACTGATTGAAATTATCAACAGGAAAGTATATTAATACAATTAACCACAAAACGGAATGACTTTGAAATATAACTCATAATCGCATTACGAATACTTTATTTACTTTAATACAAAGTCAGTATAGCAAAATTTTTTGTTGCGATCACACGTCTTCTGTTTTCATCTACTATTGGATTTCTTCCACGATGGCTGCTAACCTCTCAGCAATTTATGGAGCTCGCAGCTTCATGCAAAGATCAGAAGACCCGAAATACGGAGAAATACTTTTTCAAGAGCACTTGGGAATTATCAACACACCAATTGAAGGTACCAGTGACAACTTTCAATTGCCTAGAAACAAGATGAAGAATCGTAGTTTGGATTACCCATGCTGGGACATTTCCCGGGTGGTTTTGAAATCTCACCGTGGATCAGATTATATCAACGCCAATTATGTGAGAGGAAACGACTTCAGTTGCAAATTTATCGCAACGCAGCAACCAATGGCCAATACTGACGATGATTTTTTTAGCATGTGCTTTCAGGAGAATTCTCGGGTGATTGTGATGCTCAATGGTACTATGTCAGAACCATCAGGCCTTCAGTATTTCCTTACGAAACAAGATCATATCATCTTAGAAGAATTTATAATCAAGACTGAAAGCATCAGGATGGAACCCCAGTACACTAGCACAACCTTGACTGTAATCCACAAACAAACCGGACAATCAAGGACAATGCACCACTTCAAATATTTGGACTGGCCAGAAAATGGTATGCCGGATTCAAAATTGTTTCTTGAGTTTCTGCTAGCTGTCAACAGACAAGATCAACAAAATTTAGCAGAAGCAATACAGACCAAGCAGCCTTTACCCGGTCCAATTGTCGTTCATGGTGATAATGGCGTGGGTAGAGCTCCAACATATTGTGTGATTGACATGTGTCTGTATTCTTTAATACATACTGCGTCTGTTTCAATATCATTGACAGTTTTAAAAGTAAGACAACAACGTAATTTTAGCATTCAAAGTCCAAATCATTACTTTTTCATACATAATGTCTTGTCTTACTTTTTGGCTACCATTAGATCAAATACTTCAATGTTCACCGAATTTCGCTGTCACTTGACCAAAAAGGATCTTCATTTGTTAGCATTAGATTGTTAAACAAACATGTAATCTACTGAGAATAAAAGAACTGTTAGCATTTATCAGTGTATCATTTTTTAAGCCGATCAGAATTATGGTCATAGGACAATTTTTTATTCCTAAAATATCAGTATGTTCACAACAAATTGCTAATGTATAGCACGTGCTGAGTTACGCTTTAACTAGATGAGTTACAACCAATGAAGGCTATTCGCTTCATCATCTTGATAAGCATGTTGCGTATTGTGTAACCATTACCAAAACGGACAGGCATAAGGTTGTCAAACTCTTATCGTTCACAAGCTGCTACGTTGATTTCATTCATAGAACGTGTTCGGTCAAGGCTATTTATTCGCGAGTTATTTATAGACGCTGCCAGAGAGTGAACGTGTTTGGGCAGCGATTACGTCATGGTTTTAGTGTTACTATGAGTCAGAAAGTGAAATCAAAACAGTTACTGTATTCATATTTTGAATGTAACGTGTGCTTTTGATTGAGCGAGTGAGTAAGTGATGATGATGATGATGATACTGAGAGAAGGATTATTGCATGGTCACCAAACAATCATTAACAATTCTATGCATTATACAAATTACCTTGTAGACAATGTTATTTAATAATATTGAGATCAGTTTCTATGCTCTAAATAATCAAGTAATCCAGATCTTGATCAATTGTTTTATGTAGTTCATACTTTTGAATACAAAAAATCAGTGAAATCGTATAATTTTATATCGACAATATGGATGAGAATGTTGATTTCAAGAGTGAGTGCTTCGCCGAAATTTGGAGTATCAAATTTCAAAGCTATCATAGTTTTGAGTTGAAAACAGTAATAAGCCCAAGGTCAAATTGGCAGAATCTTTTGCGTTCAAAATCATTTAAATAGTGTTTAGATCTATAAACTTTCAAAATCATTTAGTGTCACACAGTTTACCGCGGCGGGAATGAAAATGATTAGAATGAACCTCATTTTTGCTCTGACTTCGAGAAAATTTAACTGTTACAGGTATGAAAATGTCTGATGCATTTGCTGTTATAAGGACGCGTTTTAGATGTTTTTGAATCTGACAGATAAAGCTTCAAATTCACCGCCAATTTTGCACGTAAAAAAATTTATTTTCAAGTTGATGAGTTTTTTTGAATATAATTTTCAAATTTCTACATCGAAAACATTCCTGTTGACAAGTCAGCTGATCGATCAAGCCTATCAGTATTGGTCTACGAAAGAACGTTACACTTTAGTGAGTAAGGAATTTAGTATTAAGACTTGGAAGATTACAATCTTCCCTCGCTATACTACTATCTTAAGTTTGAGACAATTTGGACCTAAGTGCAAGAAAAGCCATATAATTTCTCACTATCAATATACTGCTTGGCCCAAAGAAAAATTTGACCATCAACCAAACTCCTTTGAAGAGTTTTATAACTTTGTTAATCAAATGTATGTAAAATTGAAGAAACATGCTCCAATGCTGGTGCATTCTATCGAGAATAGCGGCAGTTCTGATGCATTCGATATTGAAAAACAGATTTTACTATCTGCTCACTCTTACACGATTTTAAAGAGATAGAACAAAAATATCAAATAATTGGTGTTTTTATTGTTCACGGATCTTAGGTGAAACGGATCCGACCGACCCTCACTACTATGCGCAAAACATATTGGCTGGGTGCAAGAGTGAAGTTGAGGAAACGAGGAGTCCACCCACCTAACAGATGTGATGGTGAAGCGGAGGGCAAAAAGTACAAAAAAGCTGCTGCTGTGCTGCTGTCCTGCTGTAAAGCAGTCAGCACCGTCTTCCTACGTTATCATCACGAAGGCGGCAAGAAGAGGACATCGGATGGTGAAAATAGAGATCTGGGATTCTGGGTTAGAGAATGAAGTTTAAGAAACGAGGAGTCCACCCCTCTAACTGATGTGATGGTGAAACGGAGGGCAAAAAGTACAAGAAAGCTGCTGCTGTCATGCTGTAAAGGAGTCAGCACCGTCTTCCTACGTTATCACGAAGGCGGCAAGAAGAGGACATCGGATGGTCAAAATAGAGATATAATATGATCAACGTATATCTATCAACGAAAGAAAGCTAGGACACGAACAGTGAAAGTGCTTTTTTGAGTACCCAGTACGTAGTGGTCGATCCAATCGACGAAATATAGGATATGAGGAAAAATATTAAGAATAAGAATAAATTTATTTCGAAACAAAAATAATTAAAGTATTTAATAGTTGTTCTTATTATTCACCGATCTTAGGTGAATAATGTAAACTGATCCGACCGAACCTCACTACTATGCGCACCACCCCCCCTAAATCCCGCCACATTGCTATCGTCTACCCTTAATGGTGAAACGGAGGGCAAAAAATACAAGAAAGCTGCTACTGTCATGATTTAAAGGAGTCAGCACCGTCTTCCTACGTTATCATCACGAAGGCGACAAGAAGAGGACATCGGATGGTGAAAATAGAGGATGAAGTTGAGGAAACGAGGAGTCCACCCCCCCTAACTGTTGTGATGGTGAAGCGGAGGGCGAAAGTACAAAAAAGCTACTGCTGCGTTGCTGTCCTGCTGTAAAGCAGTCGGCACCGTCTTCCAACGTCATAACGAAGGCGGCAAGAAGAGGACATCGGACGGTGAAAATAGAGATCTGGGTTAGAAAATGAAGTTGAGGAAACGAGGAATCCACCCCCCTAACAGTAACTGATGTGGTGGTGAAGCGGAGGGCAAAAAATACAAGAAATCTGCTGCTGTGCTGCTGTCCTGCTATAAAGGAGTCAGCACCCGTCTTCCTACTTTATCACGAAGGCGGCAAGAAGAGGACATCGGATGCTGCAAATAGAGGATGAAGTTGAGGAAACGAAGAGTTTACCCCCCCTAACTGTTGTGATGGTGAAGCGGAGGGCAAAAAGTACAAGAAAGCTGCTTCTGTCATGCTGTAAAGGAGTCAGCACCGTCTTTCTATGTTATCACGAAGGCGGCAAGAGGACATCGGATGGTGAAAATAGAGATATTTGATCTCAACGAAAGCTAGGACACGAACCGTGAAAGTCCTGTTTTGAGTGCCCAATACGTAGTGGTCGATCCAATCGACGAAATATTGGATATGGCGGAAAATATTTTAGGCTAAAATAAAAAAAAAAAGTAATTATTACGTTTTTTATTGTAAATATTATAGCTGCTCTACATATAAGTCAATTTTAGGTTTGCTTAAATAAAAAAATAGTGTAAAGTACATAGTTTAGTGTATTTTTTTATGGGTAATGTTGAGTGTTTTATTAAATGATCATTATGTTAGTGAACAAATTACCATAAGAATAAAGTTGCGTAGTATAAATGAAACGGCTTTAATTTGTTATTCCATAAAATATAGATATCAATTATCCATTTCCTCACTTAGAGAAAATGTTTCAAAGCACCGATTTTTTATGATTAAAGCGAGGCTCATTGTATCATGTAATCCAGCTCAATATACACTATCTAATGGTCAATCGTCTCTTTAATTACCACACCATCACATGGCGACCATGCCAGGATATAAAGACTAAAAAAAATTGAGTGTAGTAATAAAAAAAAAATAAGACAGTAAAGTTGTGAAAATAAAATGTGACCGTGAAAATTTAATAAACCACCACCACCAGCAAAATGTGTCAAAGCAAAATTACCAAGAGAGAAGCCGGCCATCAGCCAGTACTGACGCAATTCGGGTACACAAATCAAGCTACGATCACACAAACCATCGATTAGCATATGAGCTAAGCCAATTGGCTGTTGGTGGCGATTGTTGCCATAGTAATCCTGGGGCTGATTATCTACCTCCCGAGGCTGTATATCAGATACTTCTCAGCCCAGGTGGCGTGGCAGGTCTCCTCGGCAATAGTTCTACAGCAGCGGTTTTAGTGCTAAAACATTTATTTGTGACAGCAACGTCTGTGCCTTCGGAAAGGATGTTTTCGAATTCAAGATATGTGCTGTCTTCAAGAAGAAGCAGGTTGCAAGAGGATGCTGTCAATCACATCTGTTTTCTCAATCTAAATTACGACATAAGCCATTAGATTTAGGTTAAAGATATTTTGATTTTATTAAAGTACATTTAAATAACAGTTTAAAAAAACTAAAAAAGGTGACCATTGTCGTTACGTCGCTTCGATGAGAATAAGAACATTGAGCCATCAGCAGGCTGCTACGACTTTATAAGAGCCGGCCTAGTACAAATACCTATCTTGAAGTCAGTAAAAAAAAAGATTGATCAGTTTCGTTGACTTCAACGCACTCGAACTCACAATGAAACCAGAAGAAATGTACAACCGGCACGATCCTTTTTATCAGGTTGGCCTGATATTCCTGATAATAAATTAATTATTTATTTCTTGAACGACCTTGTTACATAGCCAGCTAGAGGCATTGACGGACTTCCTGAAGTGGAGATTAGTGACTCGGCTTCGACACATCGGCTTCAACTCCAGGGGAATACTCGAACTCACAATGAAACCAGAAGAAATTTACAACCGGCACGATCCTTTTTATCAGGTTGGGCTGATATTCCTGATAATAAATTAATTATTTATTTCTTGAACGACCTTGTTACATAGCCAGCTAGAGGCATTGACGGACTTCCTGAAGTGGAGATTAGTGACTCGGCTTCGACACATCGGCTTCAACTCCAGGGGAATACTCGAACTCACAATGAAACCAGAAGAAATATACAACCGGCACGATCCTTTTTATCAGGTTGGGCTGATATTCCTGATAATAAATTATTTATTTATTTCTTGAACGACCTTGTTACATAGCCAGCTAGAGGCATTGGCGGACTATGTGCTCGACCCTGATTCACCAGCGCTGAGACAGCACTTTGCACATGTACCGCACGTACGATGTACGACTGTACGTGTTAATTTAAGATCTAATGTTAAGTCCTAATTTGTAATCTCCATAGTCTTTTTGATTCACTCTTTATCCTAACATCGGACGAGTCGAATCCCTTAACTTTATTGTAACATTAATTAAACCTAAGTTAACGCATTCCTGAGAATCATTTGCATCCTCCGCTGCGTCCAAACATAATTACCTACCGGCGTTTTATTTATAAACAAAGGTAGGGACCGTTACAACTACCATGATGATATGAACGCACGTAACTTCATGAAATGGATAGAGGAAAAAAGGCAAAATTATCCTCCGGCTAAGAAAAAGCTTATATAATTGGTTGAAAGTTGGCTAGATAATGCTAGAATACTTATAATTGACCTGGAGAGTCTTACATATAATCTGTTTGGTAAATAAGAGCCGGTGTAGCTTGGAAATCCTATTTATTTTATTTATCTAGTTCACTTAATCCATTTCCATTTCTAATTTTGTGGAAAATAGTGTTAGTGAGTTTTAGTGATAATGAAGCAGTTTCCTCATTGGTATGGTATGGCATATAATTATTGTAAACTTCTCTGCGTGACATATCAACATTATTTATTATGATAGACACGAAATAGTGAACTGTATATTTATTATTGATTTACTTGAGCCTGAGAAAATTACGAGACTATGAAAGATTTTGACCTAATCAACAATTATATCGTGGCCAAACTTCCCAGTAAGAACAAAACATATCACACTCATAACTCAATAAAGAATCAACTAGCAGGAGGACAGGAATTCCTCAATTCTGTCAGCATTTCAGACTTGCCACCAAACGAATTAAAGTAAAAAAAAATATATACTAATGCTGATGCGTAATTTGGACGTATCTGAAGGTATTGGCAATATTTATTGTCAAAGATCTTTGTAATAAGTAACATAATCAAGGCAAAAATTATAACTGTTGAACAATCCGGCAAAGAAGTACAACTTAGAATCACTCTTGATTCCTCAAAATGTCAATTGGGATGTACCATGCAGAGACACCAATTTCCTTTAACATATGCGTTTGCCGTTATCCCAACACTCCAGAAGTCTGTTTCCTGGAGACGATTCTTATACCGTCGGGACTGACACTAGCGACTATGCCCTCGGGACAGTTCTGATGCAAAGGGAGGGGGTAAGCACCCACTTGATTATAATGAAAAAAAAAAGATCATACTAATGCTGATGCGTAATTTAGACGTATCTGAAGGTCTTGGCAGCGGTGAAATATTTTATTGTCAAAGATCTTTTTAATAAGTAACATAATCAAGCCAAAAATTATAACTGTTGAACAATCCGGCAAAGAAGTACAACTTAGAATCACTCTTGATTCCTCAAAATGTCAATTGGGATGTACCATGCAGAGACACAAATTTCCTGTAACATATGCGTTTGCCGTTATCCCAACACTCCAGAAGTCTGTTTCCTGGAGACGATTCTTATACCGTCGGGACTGACACTAGCGACTATGCCCTCGGGACAGTTCTGATGCAAAGGGAGGGGGTAAGGACCCACTTGATTATAATGAAAAAAAAAAAAGATCATACTAATGCTGATGCGTAATTTAGACGTATCTGAAGGTCTTGGCAGCGGTGCAATATTTTATTGTCAAAGATCTTTGTAATAAGTAACATAATCAAGGCAAAAATTATAACTGTTGAACAATCCGGCAAAGAAGTACAACTTAGAATCACTCTTGATTCCTCAAAATGTCAATTGGGATGTACCATGCAGAGACACCAATTTCCTGTAACATATGCGTTTGCCGTTATCCCAACACTCCAGAAGTCTGTTTCCTGGAGACGATTCTTATACCGTCGGGACTGACACTAGCGACTATGCCCTCGGGACAGTTCTGAAGCAAAGTGAGGGGGTAAGCACCCACTTGATTATACCATAGTAAATACAATTTGAGAGGATTAAGAATGAAAACTTCTAAGACTCTGTTTGACGGTTTTGCCCTGGCTCAGGTGACCAGTAACTCACTATGTTCGGCCAACCCTTCTATCTAGGAGATTCACCTGAAGACCATCAAGAAGAAGTCAATTGGTGACCTTTTCGGCATTCTCCGAGACGCCGAGAAGATTGCCCAGTGTCTCCGACACTTCTAGCCGAATAACAGACTACTGGGAGTGTGGCTTGGGCTCTGTTTGCAGAGTGTCCTGTCACGGTCGCCACTTGTTTATGATGAAAAGATTGTCTTTTCTCTTGAAGATTTAATAAGAAAGAAAAGCTTGTTTTTTACAATAAAATTGCGCGTGCACATAACCAGTCATTATTTGTCAGTGTTGCTACTATAAAAAAAATATTAAAAGTAACGCCCTATCGACACTCTGCAAACAGAGCCCAAGCCACACTCCCAGTCAGGGTGACCAGATTTTAGCTAACTCGATTCGCCTAATTTTGACTTCCGAGTAGCCTAAATCGCCTAATTTTTTTCTCGTCTATTTAGCCTAACTTTTCGAGCCTAGTAGCCCAAATTTTGCCCAAATGGAAAGAAACTTAAAAAAATATAGCGTACAGCAAAAAATGTTTAAATTTTTTTTATTTGTTATTTTTGTTGTATTGCAAAAGTTCACCGTCACAATCAGTGGAAGAATCCTAAGCACGTTCCACGTGCATGTTACGTTTCGTTAGCATTTTAAGCAAGCATTTTAAGGAATAATCAAGATATTGTCCAATAAATTTGCGATAATAGCCTAAATCGCCTAAATAAATACGAAATAATCTTGAGGTAGCCTAAATCGCCCGTTCCCATTTTTTAGGTAGCCTAAATGGCTACTGGTAGCCGATCGGATTTTATGGTCGCCATTTGACCCCCTCAGGTAGCCTAAATGGCGACAATTCGTCTAGTCTGGTCACCCTGCTCCCAGTAGTCTGTTATTCGGCTAGAAGTGTCGGAGACACCCAGTCGACTCCGTAGCAGCACCAGCTGGGGTCTACTCTCCTGACGCGTGTGGCTAACGGTCACGTACGTCTGACTGCGAGGACCGAGGGGGAGTTCTACGTAGAACTCAAAATCTACAACACCCTCGACGCAGCCGGTAAAAACGCTCAGGAGCAGTGGAAGAAGGCGTCATTAACGCTCAAACTGCATGCAAACAAAGACACTGCAACCTGGGATGCTTTGCAAAAGTTTATAAAGACCGCGTACGTGTTATTCAAACATACTCGTAGTAAGCCGATTTTTTCTGCACTTTAAAAGAAGGCAAAATTATCCTCCAGGTAAGAAAAAGCTTATTTAATTTGTCAAATGGACACGACATTCAACAATTACTTGGTTGAAAATTGGCTAGATAGTGCTAGCAACAACACACTTGGAATTACCGAGTCTTAAAATTCATCTGTTAGGTAGGTAAATAAAAGCTGGTGTAACTTGGGAATCCTATAACTAATTTTGTGGAAAATAGTGTTAGTGAGTTTTAGTGATAATGAAGCAGTTTCCTCATTGGTATGGTATGGCATTCTCGGGGACGCTGGGCAGATTGCCAAGTCGACTCCGGAGCAACACCAGCTGGGGTCTACTCTCCTGACGCGTGTGGCTAACTGAAGTAACTGTCACGTACGTCGGACTGCGTCAACCGAGGGAGAGATTTTGAGTTATATGTAGAAACATAGAACTCAGGGCTGGCTGGAAGAAATTTCTTTAGAAATAAGTCCGCCCTTGTACACGTTCTCTTACTACCATGTTATTTAAGTCTTTATATATTTTGTGTGCAATAAAGTGTAACCAGTGTAACAAACTAACTCAAAATCTACAACACCCTCGACGCGGCCGGTACCAACGCTCAGGAGAGGTGGAAGGCGTTTTGCTAACGCTAAAACTTCAATCGGATCAAGACACAGCAACGTTGGATGCTTTACAGAAATTCATCAAAATAGTTTACACCACATTTGAAGAAACCGAGCCGACCTTTTGTAGCGATAAAATTAATATGTCTATGGGTGATAACTGATAACGCATAGCATCCATGTCATAAACATTCATTTAAATTCAAACGTAGGATGATAGCTAATGTCAGTAGCTGCTCTGAACGTCTACCGTGTAGGTCGCGCTCAGTCCTCAGCGCTGTTTCAAAAAAAGCCAAAGCTCAGTGTCTGAAGTGTGGTCGTAATGAATTTCCGGAAAAGCAAAATACCATGGACAAAAATTAAATACCAGAGAAGAAAATAATGCTGTGATGAAGACACCTTCCAAAAATACTTGTCTATTTTAAGTAACGCAATTACTCTTTGAAGAACGAACGATAAGCAACGGGGCCAGCGCACGGTGACTCAAAGTTTAATTTAATGTACGTCAATAGGTCGCGATTCTAATTTTGTCCATGTAAACAAACTCGGGACACGCCGTCTGCTAATTTATCGCGGTATAGAGGAGCAGTTACGGGAGCTTTCTATTAACCAGGCCAACACCATGTTCATCAACGGAAAGCCAATAATCATCGAGTATAACTTCGACCCCTCAAGAACAAACGAAGAACGCATAAAATGAGCAATTAATAGATTTTATTTAATGACTATAAATCCGATTGTCGCGGGATCGACTCGGCTTATATAAATGTCTGAAACCGTAGAACGTATGCAACCATCGAGCTGGTGGCTTGTGTTGTCCGCCCCTTAGGTGCGTATTCCCTCGTATCGTATTACAATAAATGCAAGAGAAAAAAAGACGCCGCCGCGTCTCTAGAAAAACGGCTGCATCAGCGGCACCGTCGTCGAAGCTAGTTTTCTTTTGTTGGAGTTGATGTTTGTTCACACTTCAAGCAACAGAAGATGCCATAAAATGGAATGAGTGCCTGAAACCAGTGTTATTTGCTTCAGAATACAAGCAACAGAAGATGCCACAAAATGGAATGAGTGCCTAAACCCAGTGTTATTTGCTTCAGAATACAAGCAACAGAAGATGCCACAAAATGGAATGAGTGCCTGAACCCAGTGACTTCAAACTTCAAGCAACAGAGGATGCCACAAAGTGGAATGAGTGCCTGAACCCAGTGTTATTAGTGGTAACGGAACAATGGCGAAAACTACATTCTACGTAGTCAAAAATGGCACGAGGAATTTGCTCAGAAAAGATACAGCGACGAAACTTGGAGTTCTCAAAATAGGACTAGGCATAAATGCAATTGATGGTACGAATACGTTTCCAAAATTTAGAGGTGTTCAAATTCATATCCCTATAGATACGTCTGTCAAACCAGTTTCTCAACCCTGCCGAAGGGTCCCTATTCCCCCAGAGGCCAAAATAAATAAAAAGATCCAAGAACTAACGACACACTGCGCAGCCGATTGAATGAAGGAAATGTCCTAGTCTATGTTGATGACGCGCTTCTTCTACTCGTAAGTAGCTTTATTCCTGAAGGCATTGAGCTACTGCGCAGGGTGTTATCTACCCTCACTCAGTCACGTTTTTCAGTAAATCTAGAAAAGTGCTCATTCTTTACGACCAAGATTGAATTCAGGTAGGGTTATAAGCTGGGGTCAGGTGTGGCCAAGCGCTCGAAAAGTAGAAGCACTCGCGAATACTTCCCCACCTACGACGGTAAGTAAAGTAAGTCCGTCAATTTCTCGGACTGGCTGGTTACTTCCGGCGCTACATACCTACAGGGCTATGCTACTAAGCTCGCTTGCATAGCGCACATAACCATAAAAGGAGTCATGTTTAACTCGGGACCGGAACAGGTGCAGACACGTCAAGACCTCATCCGCCAGCTGACTGCGTCTTTACAAGCCTTACCTACACATGTCTAGTCTACTCTCCTGACGCGTGTGACTAACGGTTACGTTCGTCGGACCGCGTCAATCGAGGGAGAGATTTTGGGTTCTATGTAGAAACATAGAACTCAGGCCTGGCTAGAAGAAATTTCTTTAGAAATAAGTCCGCCCTTGTACACGTTCTCTATCTACCATGTTATTTAAGTCTTTATATATTTTGTGTGCAATAAAGTGTAACCAGTGTGTCTGCGCCGATTATAATATCTTTTATCCTCATATTTTTAAATATACCAATCGCCACACACGCACATACTCATTCACTCAATCTCCTTTCATTCACTCCTTTCGTTCCATTCACCGGTCAATCATTTGGTCAATGGTTCACTCTCAAATTATACGCCACCATCGGCGCACGCGCGATATCCGCTCCCCGCGAGTTTCAAGTAAAAGAAACTACCTCATCGCTAAAAACTCTAAAACAATAAAAAATGTGTCGTGTAACTGTGCATAAGAAAGTGTTTGGATTACCTACCGAAACAATAGAAAAACGCAAATTACACCTGGGTGCGGAAGGAGAGAAGAAAGTGCCGAACTAGCGACATTACACCAGCTATCGAAGACCAGGTATCCCTTCCTCCATATATTCCTCACACCACAGTGTAACAAAGTAACTCAAAATCTACAACACCCTCGACGCGGCCGGTACCAACGCTCAGGAGAGGTGGAAGGCGTTTTGCTAACGCTAAAACTTCAATCGGATCAAGACACAGCAACGTTGGATGCTTTACAGAAATTCATCAAAATAGTTTACACCACATTTGAAGAAACCGAGCCGACCTTTTGTAGCGATAAAATTAATATGTCTATGGGTGATAACGCATAGCATCCATGTCATAAACATTCATTTAAATTCAAACGTAGGATGATAGCTAATGTCAGTAGCTGCTCTGAACGTCTACCGTGTAGGTCGCGCTCAGTCCTCAGCGCTGTTTCAAAAAAAGCCAAAGCTCAGTGTCTGAAGTGTGGTCGTAATGAATTTCCGGAAAAGCAAAATACCATGGACAAAAATTAAATACCAGAGAAGAAAATAATGCTGTGATGAAGACACCTTCCAAAAATACTTGTCTATTTTAAGTAACGCAATTACTCTTTGAAGAACGAACGATAAGCAACGGGGCCAGCGCACGGTGACTCAAAGTTTAATTTAATGTACGTCAATAGGTCGCGATTCTAATTTTGTCCATGTAAACAAACTCGGGACACGCCGTCTGCTAATTTATCGCGGTATAGAGGAGCAGTTACGGGAGCTTTCTATTAACCAGGCCAACACCATGTTCATCAACGGAAAGCCAATAATCATCGAGTATAACTTCGACCCCTCAAGGACAAGTGAAGAACGCATAAAATGAGCAATTAATAGATTTTATTTAATGACTATAAATCCGATTGTCGCGGGATCGACTCAGCTTATATAAACGTCTGAAACCGTAGAACGTATGAATCGAGATGTTGGCTTGTGTTGTCCGCCCCTTAAGTGCGTATTCCCTCGTATCGTATTACAATGAATGCAAGAGAAAAAGACGCCGCCGCGTCTCTAGAAAAACGGCTGCATCAGCGGCACCGTCGTCGTAGCTAGTTGTCTTTTGTTGGAGATGATTCTCTACATGGCAAATTTCATGAGCTTCCAAGACTACAGGTTTATTATATAGCTTTATCCCCATAACGCCGTCAGCGATCTTATTTGAGAAAAAATATGGGAGCTGTCTACTTACCAGGCCAATACCATGTTCATCAACGGAAAGCCAATGATCATTGATATAACTTCGACCCCTTAACTAATGAAGAACGCATATTGTTAAACGTCCAATGTTGGTCGCCTATTTCTGGTGAAATTGTGTCTCCAACCGTGGAGGAATTCAAAGGGGTTTCTGAGCTAACGAATTTCGTCAAAATGCACATACATTTGAATCAGTGCTCGAGCGGTCGATTCGCCAGCTGCCCGTGCCACTTGGTTAACAAGAACTACGACAAGAAAATATCAAACCTAGGCATACACTTCATTAGGTAGGCATGCATTTTATTAGTCATCCCACTCATTTATCGTAAGAGAGTCAAGCAGGGTGCGGAGAACGTCAATTGAAATTGAATACATTTTTCTTCTCAGAACCGATCAAATAATGTAAGTATTAATTTCTTTCGATTGCTTCCTGTTTCAAGAAGGCTTTTTAAATTTCCAATCCTTATATGTGTGTATTTTTGTTACAGATAATGGACCCTTCGGACTTATGGTTCCAGTGCGGTCAAACATTTGAAGACTACGACGATGCTATGGATGTTCCGATCCCCACTGGACAGGATTGCAAGGAAAAGGAAAGAAAAAGAAGACGCAAAAAAAAACGGAATGGAAGTAAGAAAAAAAGTGGAAGCATCCTCTTCATATGTCATCACAAAAGCGCCAAAAAGGGCCCTCTAACGAATAAAAATTTAAATATTTAACATAAGCGGCGGGCAAACGTCGTCATCGACCTCGGAAGATAGTGTGGTTAGGCGAATTATATAGTGAGTGAACCAGTGGACGAAATATTGGACCAATCCCAATAATTGGTTCATGAAATATGCAAAAAACTCTGCAGTGAGTCCTATTATGATAGTTAATTAGTGTTATTGTATTGTATTATTTAATAAATAAATAATGTATTAATTCTGTTTTTCTATGTTTTAATAATTATAATAATATCATATTGGAGATGTTAAGTAAAATAAACTTTATTAGGTATATAATTATTTTCTTAACAAATAAATTACAAAATTATTAATTAGAAAAATCCAAACACCAGTGAATGCTATTAGGATAGTTAATTAGTGTTTATTATTCAATTAGGCACCCACTGTTTTCTCTAAGATCACTAATCTCTTATAATGCTCTAACTGGCTGCAATGTAACTGTGCTTCACTATTATTGTTACTAATAAAGTGCATGTTTATCTTCGCGCTAGTTTTATTGGATCCCCTAAGACGCCATACGTCTCACAACTAGCGCCGCCAATGGAAAAAAAATCATATCTTTTTTTGGATGCGTTTTTAGGAAAAAACGCTCCTGTGATTTCTCAACGCGAGGCTTAACTATTTTTAAGACTTAAGGTTTGGATTGCAGGATTGGATTTCCTACGTTTCCTTAAGTTCTAGGAATTGCATCTGCCAGCTCCAAAAGTAAGCCTTGTCAAAAAGTCTGTCAATCAAAACCTTCAGGAAGTAAGCCAGCGAAGTCAAATATGGTGGCAAAGAAGACAACTACCTATCTGATACTTAGAACGCCCGACAATAGTGACAGTTCAGGTTCCGGTACAACAGACACTACCTCCATCTCTGTGTCATCTGATTAAGACTGGATACAGAAAACATAATGTAAGTACATACAATGTTAACATTATATTACAAACAACGCAATAGGTGTAAACAAACATTGGACTCGTTTAACCTTTTGACTGGATACGTTGCACTTGTTATCTTCAATCAGCAATCAATGAATCTTTTGTTATGTCTGAGCTTTATAAGCAACAGGATTCGTGTCTACTGCATTATTTACACAGTAGCGTTGGAGAATTACTGGTTTCACATGTCAAAGCACATATGTCTTGCTCCTCGTGCCTGGGATTTCCATCATTCAAGCACGATAGAATTGGTCTTGAAGAAGAAGATATCATGTAACGAGGTCACTAAAAAAGAAGGTAACGTTAAAATCAACATCAATGGTGTAAAGGCAATGATTCCTCAAAATGTCAATTGGGATGTACCATGCAGAGACACCAATTTCCTGTAACATATGCGTTTGCCGTTATCCCAACACTCCAGAAGTCTGTTTCCTGGAGACGATTCTTATACCGTCGGGACTGATACTAGCGACTATGCCCTCGGGACAGTTCTGATGCAAAGGGAGGGGGTAAGCACCCACTTGATTATAGAATCTTTTGTTATGTCTGAGCTTTATAAGCAACAGGATTCGTGTCTACTGCATTATTTACACAGTAGCGTTGGAGAATTACTGGTTTCAAATGTCAAAGCACATATGTCTTGTTCCTCGTGCCTGGGATATCCATCATTCAAGCACGATAGAATTGGTCTTGAAGAAGAAGATATCATGTAACGAGGTCACTAAGAAAGAAGGTAACGTTCAAATCAATTTCAATGGTGTAAAGGCAAAGCTTAACTACTGGGAAGAGCAGCCCTGGATGAAGAGCGATAAGGACAAAAGGACTTGGCCGGACCCACAAGAGTACTACGGAGTCTATATGTCCTGTAACTACTGTCGGAAACCGTAATTAATTAAAATAAGCGTGAAAGTTTTTGTTAGGTTCAAACATCATCTGCAATGCTAGATAAAGACACAGTGTACAGTAGCCTGAACAATTAATCCGCAGTATACATTGAACAGTCTAATAAGTAAGACGATACTTAAGTGCGAGAGTGTTATTTTGGGGTTATAATGTTACATCAAATTCCATGTCTTATTCCGCGACAGTGGTTGGCGATCTCGTGGGATGCTTTGCAAGCATTACTCAGCCAAGAAATTAGAACCTACTACGAAAAGTATGAAAGGGTGAAAGGATCTGCAATCCGCATCGGAGGTGTAACGGCTAGATTACAAATTTACAACCGTGATTTTTGGATGAGAAATGAATTAGACCTGGAAACCAGCCCGAATCTGAAAGATTACTATGCGTTTTTCATACCTTGCATTTATTGCAATAAGATGTGAGTTATTTATACATAAATAAAATATGGGAAGATTAAAATACAACTATCGTCATGTTGGAATGTATTTTTATTATTAATTATTAACACGCTTTTATTAGCTTCACTTGTATGTGAGCTTGTTTGTTTGTAACTCTCCTTTTTCGTATGTAACCAACGAAGTAGTACTGTCTAGTACGAGGTGGTATTGTACAACTACCAGCTACTTAAACGTTTTATTTTAGTTTTTTAAACTGTAATTTATTATTATTGGTAACTTTCAAATTTTTATTAAATAAAATTTCTTATAATACCAAAAATGGTCTACTGTTACAATTTTATTAAATGAAAATAACGATAGTTAGTTTTTAAAATTTCCTTAAATTTCCTTTTTGTGTTTAATAGATAGTATGCGTTAAAATATTATGTCCGAAGTAAATAATTTGTTTCAGGAACAAACCTAAAAAAACTGGAGCCAAAGGCTAAGGATCTGTCAATATTGTATGGAAGTAAACTTTAAGTCAACATTTATTAGTCAACAGGTGCCAACTTACCGTAGCAACAGGAATCAGATGTGTCACAGGAAACTTCCTCAACTTCATCAGAGAGGTTAGGTTCTTGGAGATGAAGGAGCCCGCATATTTCAAGGTCACTTTTTTTATTTGACTGGTCCTCTGATAATCTACGCCTTAGATTTGATAGTTTTATGGTCATTAATTACTATCTTTATTGACAAAATGCGCAAATGCGCTTCAGTTTAAGAATTCACATTCTATAATGTCTCCATTTGTATGTAGTATCAAATGGCCTAAATACATTTGCATAATTAAAAAGTCGTAAAATTTATAGAAATAAGGTTAATAAAACAAACTAGTTTATCTTGTACCAAATGTCACATTTTTTTCATTGTCTCCAAATCCGGGAAAGGCGTAATACAACATTGTTATTACATTGTAACGTTTTCTCACTGAAAATATAAAACCTGCTTTAGACCTAATTTGATATGATTTAATGTAGGTTTTCGATAAAAAGTGTAACACAGCAACTTACTCCAGCCGTGGAGGTGTCACGTAGTACGATATCTTATTATTCTTCTTAGAAATTCTTCTTAGACTGCGTACTCTGGCCAGGACTCGTCGCAATAATTACTTCCGCTGAATGTTCTCTTCCGGATGCTGCTTTCTTCCTTCGGTAGCACTATTTCGTAAACATACGCTCCAACCGTTTCTCTGAAATTGAAAACGAAACAATGGACGTCCCTGAACTAGAGTATTGTCACTGTTACAGTCAATTAAAGCCTCAAAAGAACTTACGCTTTAGAGATTTCCTGAAACACATACACTAAATTATTATTGTCCTTCCGTGTAACTAATTTAGCGGGGATGTCTCTAACTTGTAGGACAGAACTCACGACATCACACTTCTCTATTATTTTTCTGGCAGAAGTTAACACTAGGATATCTATGCCGCCGAGAGGCCACGTTGAAGGAACTAGGATATTCTCTGCAAATTTATCATAAGCCAAAAATCCTTCCATAGATAATATATTTAAAATTCTCGAATTTACAAAACACTATCACTCGATTCAAATCTTCACCATCGAATGTGTCAGAGGTGATGCGCTCTAAACAATTTGTTATATATTTTATGGGTTTCGACATACTTATACGCAGAGATCAAGTTCATTGTGTCAGTAAATCCACCCACGCTTTTGTGATTAAGACCTGACTTGTGATCAGATTGCATTTTATAGCGAAACAAAATAAAGAGAAAATAAATAGCTCGGAAAAATATTGCAATGTGCCAAGATTTTCTAATTAAAATTTTTATTTCAGGAATTCGTCGTGCATCGAAGATAAATGTGATTATTTTGAGTATGAATATATATTGTTTCGAACTTTTAAAATATTTTTTTACTCAACAGTTGTATAAAATTACAGTTTTTTGGACATCAAATTTATTGATTCTCATAAGTTATCCAGCGGTTTTTTTACTTGTAAAATCCGCAGACTCGTCTGCGTGGGTGGGTCGATGCGTCTAGCGATTCCATAATTTTATGTATATCAAGGAAAGATTTCGATCTCGAAATTTAGGAACTTAGAAAAATTTCAACGCGTATTGTTGAGTTGAATTTAAGTGATGAAAAAATTGTGATCATAGAATGTACTATGAGAGTTTTGATCAAATATTTGGATGACATTCTATAGCTTACACAATAATGAATTATAATCATGAACAAATTAGATTGTTATTAGTAGTATTAGTACAATACAACATAGATCTACTAATTGTTTACTTTAATCTTGTACCAAAACTTCTACGTCAGCTCAGACGTCATCAACTGATGTTAAGGTGCAAAAACGATACAAGGTAAGGTATCTTTCCCTGTTGATGTTATGCATGAGTAATTAATTAAACACGTTTATTATTGTGTATATTTAGCGAACAATAATATTCCCGCCTGGTAAGGATTACATGATGATTTTCAAGAATAAAAACAAGCGGAATAAGGTGATTCCTGGTAGTTTTCCTTTTATACTACTGGATCTTTTATGTATTTGGAGAATAAGCGTGAGTAAGTGTTAAAATGACGTCAAAGTGCTTCCCTAAACACTCAATAAGCGTTTATATAAATTGAATGCCAAACAGGTGTGTCTTCATTTCAAGTCCAAAAATTGAAACAACAAGTCCTCAGCCTTCGATTTTTAATATTTATTTTGAGATGGGAAACTCGTGTTTCAAAACTAGTATTTCTCAAAACTAGTATACTAGTATTTTTCGTTCATTATTGTTTTAAGCTTATTTTGAAATTTATTTTTAACTTTTTAGTTTGATATTATTTAAAAGCGTGTTTTTTAGTTTTTTTAAACTATATTGATTTTTCACTTTTTTTCAACTATTTGATGATAGTTTATTTTCCGACCATGGTTGTAACGACGGGGAATAACGGGGAATAAGGCGCGCAAAGGAGAGTTACATACAAAGATACGTACATACATACATACATACAGGTAATTTTGCCAAATTTTCATGTAAAAAAACTACGCAGCCTTTTTTTCACTTCCTCTCTCCCCTTACGTAGCTCAGCGTAGCATTAAAACTTATCCGCCCTCCTTTCACCTGATCAAGTTGCGTAGTTTATGAACGCTCCCTTACTATATTATACCAAATCGGTTATCATAACTTAAATGCAGCGTACAATAATTGAGCTACAGCAATGCGTGGCCGGCCCGGTTTGTTAGTAGTGGTATTAAACTTCATTTAAGTTCCTATTAACGTTCTCAATAAGTTTTGGCTGTTTAATATTCTGTTTGTGTATCGTTCAGGGCTGTTTCTTTTTATCAACGCAGTAGTTAGTAACAACTCACGACTGTTTCGCATGCGAATCGATAACAAATTCACGGAAGAGCTACTGTTCTGGGAATTGAGCTAAATACAATACAGATATAGTGGATTATAAAAGCGTGATGAGTGAAACTGTCCTCACTTTCAAGGTGACAGTTGAGTTGTACAGTAGCTCTTGATTTTTATTTGATTAGTAAGTGATATAAAAATTATTACGACTACTATGGCTCATCAGTCTCAACCCCTGACTATCTGTGAGTTTATGAACAAGATAAAAGTGCCAAATTTTAAGGACCTAATCGCCAAAGAGTTTGAGGAATTAAAGTCTGTTCCCATGCAAGGTACCTTCAATCACTCCTTCAGAAATAAGAACCAAAACCGCTACGATGCCATTCCATGCTGGGACCACTCTCGAGTGGTTTTATCTTCAAATGGTACTCAAGAGTACGAGCATCCAGAATTTACAGAATCCTGGTCCAATATTGTGATAACTCGGATAGACAGTCCTTCTACGTATATTCACGCTAATTACGTGGATGGATTTGATGACAAAAAGAAATTCATATGCACTCAAGGCCCAATGGAACATACGTCTGGAGACTTATGGAAGTTGGTGTGGCAGCAGAACAGTCATATTATGGTGGCACTGACCGATGTAGATGGTGACAGTTGTTACCAGTATTGGGTTGGAGCTGATGATCATCGTATTATCTTTGGGAGATATGTCGTGGAGACAGTTGCTACTAGATTAGAGTCCGAAATTGTGATATCAGACCTTAAAATCACTGATGTTACAACTGGAGAGTCGCGACCCGTAACCCACTATTGGTATCCTGATTGGCCAGACCACGGTACACCCGAGAGCTTGCAAGTAGTTGATGAACTTTTAAGAAGGGTAAATAAACAACGAGAGGAATTACTAGAAGAAACCAAGAATAATCTAACAAAACTAGGACCAATTGTAGTCCACTGTTTAGCCGGAGTTGGCCGCTCAGGAACGTTTTGCGCTGCTGATCACGCAATTCGACGGCTAAAAAAAGAAAAAATAATATGTGTGCAAGAAAGTGTGAAAGCAGTTAGAAAAATGAGACATCGCAGTGTTATGACTCCCGGGCAATATATGTTTATCTATAAAATGATTGAGCATGTACTCTCATCAGAAGAAAACCTACAAGGTGTACAATAATTCTCCCAGTATTTATAATAAACAGAGTTCGATACATTCTGACATAATTGGCACCATGCAGATAAACTTTCTGAGATATATACAGTGAAACCTGAGAGATATTTACTGTTCAATAAAATTTAAGTGGAAAACAATGACTTCATCTTGTCGTGAAACAGCAAACCGATTAAGCAATAGCCCTGATAAAGATCCTGGTGAATTTTGGAGCAAATATTAAGAGCAAAGAGACAGCTAGCGTACATACTCTACTTTTTTGTGTGAGCAGAAAAACTATGAACTGGTCAAGTGGATTACCGAATTAAAATACGCAATTTTAAATTTGAGAAATCATGCGGGGTATATATTCCACACTACATAGCTTAAAAGAACAACGACTGCCAAATAATAGAAATTTTAACATTAGCAGGAGCCCATCAAAAGCATCCTCTTCACATATTGAATACTATAGAAAACTTGATTGAAATTCTCAGATGACATACTGAGTGGCAAAACTGAATATGTAACAATATTACATAAGCTAATTCATTCCAGACACTCCAAATAATAACGACACAAATAGACTGGCAAATACTTTGGGGGTTTTACATAACCTTTTATCGCAATTCAAATGACCTATCGCTCCTGGCTGGTAATAAGCTCTAATGAATATTATTCTCTTCAACTCACTGTGGCAGTCCTAAAAAATCTTTACTTCAAATCGCCGCTCCAAACTCCAGAACTCTTCTTCGGCGGGCGGCACGATTTCTAGACGAGCCAATCCCTACAATCCTGAATACGAAAAACTCTAATGGAAAGCTATGTATTCATATCATCGTGAAGTGCAAAGCATATTATGCTGTAGGTATGATGGAACTCGTGGTTAATCTAGGAGTGGACATCAATGGGAAAGAAGGACGCGGTGGTTTCACTTCACTACACTTATGTGTCTGGGAGAAGAATTGTCCTGTAGCTTGAGTGGCTATGTGGGACACTAGACGCTGATATAAAGGCCACAAACTATGCAGGAGAGACTGCGTATCAATTGGCTTATCAAAGAAATGACCACGATATGATAGAGATTTTAAAAAAGGCTGGAGCCAAGTGTGAACCTTTACTCAGAGAAGACAGTCCGTCAAGTAATGATGATAGTAAAGAGTTATCAAATTGTTAAGTGATATCGGAATTTTTTTTTTTGCGTTACACCCTTTCAAAGATTACAGATCTAATATAGGTTCGGTACCGAGTCCATATGATTTCTGAAATCGTTTTTTATTGTTTGCCAAAATTTATGAATGGGCTTATGAATTATTCGAAGTAGTTGTAAGTGAGAATATTTTTCATTACAAACGGGAAGTAAATCGATAATATTAGAAAAATAAGAATTTACCTGAATAAAATCTTCAATATTTTTAATGCGCACTATCAAAAAATAATAAATGGTACTGAATCTTATTCAATTTAATTAAACAATTATGATGTACCATGTCTTTTACTTCAATGACTGTTGAAGTTAATTGTAAGAAATCTTCTTGACTTTGAGGGAGCGTCTACACACCTTCAATATAGCAATGTTCTACTAATAGAGTGCCTTGACTAGTTCTTTGTATGAGAATTGAACAAATTGGATAATAATCCTAAATAATTTTCTTGAACAGCCATGTTTAATGACCGATTAATTCTCCTTTTAGAATGTCGTTTGTATGCGTAATCAAGGGTGTACATCGTACATCTGGGACAACGGTCCATCACCGTCAAAAAATTTTCTTCATCCATAGTTAGGAAAAACTGCAAAAACATAGTCTATTGGGATAAAGGGCACAAAAGTTAAATTTATAAGACAGATGAACTATCTCAAAAGACGACATACCTCCAAGACAGTAAGAGATTTTCCGTTGATGTCTGTGGGTGCAGTAGTTGGTAATGTCCGTAAAAGCCAAATTATTCTATTTACACATTTTTCAGGAAACATTGCAAAAAATGGGTCATTGTTATTAATCCACTCAGGTCCCATGAAAGTAGAAAACTCCATGTTCTAGCCTTCAAGTTTGATCCAGTAATGGATAATCATAATTGAGGTAGCACTATTTTTTAATGTCATTTATTCATTACCTACCTGCCCCGTGCGAAAATTTCGCACAGTATTGTGAACAGATTATTTATTAGGCGAGCGAAGCGAGCCTCTACTAGGTCAAAATGTCACTTTTTTGTGGTACACTTTACAAAAAAACTACAAAACATCTAGACATGAAATTAAATGTAATCGATTCATATTTATGTCTAGATGTGTTAAAAATCATTAAAAAAAAAAAAACAAAATATATAAATAAAATAAAAAATATTTTTTATGTTTGACATGTATGTATATATCTATATATACAAACAGAAATAGTGGCTCCATCTGTAAGCTATATTAAATACTAATATATAAATGGTCCATGGAGAATAGAGTATTTAAGGTTGGGCCGTACTCAATGTATTCTTTGAAATTTTATTTTTCTAATAATTTTTAGACGACAGTTTTAATTAAAGTCATATTAGGCTTCCGAATAAATTTATCATATTTTCTTATTCGGAAACTATGAATTTTTTGATTATAAAATTTATTCAAAGAGTAATTAGAAAAATAAAAATTCCGAAAATGCATTGAGTACGGCCCAGCCTTAAAAGCTGTTGTTAATATTAGAGACAAAGAGACTTCCGTTGGTTTAACTTATGTTGCTTTATCAAGAGTGAAAACTTTAGAAGGCTTAGCATTCAACCGAAAATTTTTATACAACAGATTAACAAGTATTCAAAACTCACACATGCTGCTGTGTCGAAAACAAGAAGAAGCTCGAATGAAAAATTTTAAACGAACTTAAAAAGCAATAAAATTGTTTTAATTATTTTTTTAATGTATTTTTAAATTAATATATATTTTTAAATAATGAAAGATGATTTCATTTTATGATTATATATTTTATACGATACAACTCGCGAGCCTTTACAAAGTGATACTTTTGGCTAGTTTTTACATTATTGAGTGACCATTGTTTTTAATTTTTTTGGTGATGTACTTAAAGAGTTATAATTGACGAAAAAAAAAACACTTTTGAAAAATAATACATATGGTTATCAAGTTATAGGACTTACTGATGGAGACACTCTACTCGATAAACTTTCGCATGAAACTGACTATTTTTATCATGGATAACACCATTGGTATGTAAGTAAATAATTAGATTAGCTCATAACTCGATTCCAATTTAATTTAATTATTTTTTGTGACCCACTTAATTGTTTTTCTATTGGAACATCTATCGTAATACTCTGCAATAAGGTTTATTTTTCACTAAAGACATAACGCTCATTACTATATTCATATATTGTTACCGATATTATTCAACCTTGACCGCTGATTTTAATTGTAGTGATTAATAATTGGATTTGATTGTAGAATTTTATATCTGATTGTTTTCAAACTATATCACCGTATTACTGGGCTAATAAATTTGGAGAAAACAAACTTGTTTTAAGAATTTATACTATTTAATATCAATCAAATATAGCTTAACGCTTTTTATGAATGAGTAGTTATGACCTGCTTTCTTCTACAGAAAAATATAGGGCAAATGACATCTCTCATGAAGCAAGAAATTGAAGTGCGCCGTGAAAAAATGGATGAATTAAAACGAATAAGGATGCGACTCATAGAAATACCTTGTTCCTCTATTGTCCAACTGGACATCAGCAGGATGGAGCGCAATATCTTGAAATATAAAAATCTAATACTGCAAATATATACTATCACTACAATTTTCACCCATTAGATATTGATTTCTTATAATGTAAGTTTATTTATTGAATATTTTCAGAAATTTAGAATATCATTAACCATTTTGCAGCTAAAAATGAATTCATGTGAGAGACGTGATAGCTATCAATAATGTTCATTTGCAAGGGTTTTAATGCAAAACAAGCATCTTGCATTTATGTGACGAGAGGATAGCTCAACAGTCTCACGCCTGATGCTTCTAATGAATAACACCTGTTTTCGTATGAAGATACCACATGCGCAGGTAAATATCCATACGACATCGGTCGTTCAGTATAATGAGGGTGTGTGAAAGCTCAGCATGTGTTCACCTAATGAGTCGGACGTTTAAAAAAAAAATATATAAGTTAAAGTTCAAGGATAAGTGCTTACCACATATAAGCTGCATCAAGTGAATTTGCTTTATTTGAAAGTCGATCTTAATCGAATTATCTAATATTAAATTGTTTGTTATTACGATAAGTCGAAATGAACCAGCAAGTAAATACTGAATTTTTTTTTTCATTAATTGAAGCGTAATTCTCAAGCAAAATTGAAATTTATGCGTCTAATATTTTCTTGATGCATTCAATTTCAGCTCAGATGTTTTCTATAAAGTTACTTTTAATGCCTATTTTGTAACAACTTGCAAATTATAATTGAATGATTTTTTCCATTTGTTGCAGCCTAATAAAAATCAGCTACTTGTATAACTAAAATATAAACGGGATTTTATTCTCAGTCAACTCAACTCGCTACAGCGGTGCAAACATAATCTTGAAAACGTACGTGATGATCCGCTTATTCCAGGAATGATCATTAAGGTCGATAGATTTATCGCAGATCTTCAGAGGGAATTGCTAGAAGTAAACCGTGGTCGTAACAAAACTCGTTAAATATTTGTTTGTTATAAAAATGCTGTAAATCATTTAATTATTATTGACCTCACCAACTCGAAAGATTAGAATCCTGCCCGAGTTTGATATTTAAGTCCGAGAAGTTGAATGAATTTTTCTAAGTTATTGTTTTTTGCGGATGGCTAGTGATTTTGTGTTAATTAGTCCATCAAAATTTCTTCTTTGACAGTACACTCAGAATCCGGTAGATAGTTATTAGTTATCAGCATGACTATACTTTATACAGTACAACCTCATATCACCAGGTAAAACTTATAAAGTTACATCGGATGCTCTAGTCGTTCTCACGTCAGCTATATTTATGCATAAAATATTTCATGAAAGTGGGAAAGTAATAAAAATATCCCTATTTAAAAATATTGATTGAAAAAAATTGAAAAAATGAGAATTGAATCGTTTCCAATAATTTCAATCGATTTCAATAATTTTCTATGTATATATAGATATACAATTTGCATTATGCTCATTTTTTCAATCTTTTTGAATCGATATTTTTAAACAGGGATAACTTACAACCAGGTTATATTGTAGCTATACTATAGTATTGTTTGCCTAATAAAATTTTCTATGGTAAAATGTTTAAAATCATTTCATAGAAAGTATAGTCCACTACCTAAATTACTATATAGTTGAATTCTAAATTTCCACAAAATTTCTTTCTGTGTATAGACAGAAATTTTAGACATTCAAATGCGCATAAAGATTACTAGATTAACAAACATTCTGTATAAGAGTGACGGTCGATTAGCATAGTAGTGATATGTGAGAAGCTCTGCTGATGGGACGAGATTGTTTTTAAATAAGGCAAATAAAAATGAAGCTCAAAGATACGTGGTTATTATATAAGCAGCTTTAACTGAATCCGCTTCATATAGAAATTGATCATTATCAAAACATCTTGTCTCTGATAGTGTTATTTACTACAAGTAAAAATGAATCAGCAGGTAAGTACTCAATTTATGTTCTTCATGTAACTGCCTCTGTCAATGGAATAGCAGCTATCTCATAAATGAAAAACGATATCTTTTAGTTTGACCACGTAAGGAATTTTCGAACCCTTTGAATTCCCTGCTATGATGGATAGTCATTCTTTGACTATTGTATAGCATAAAAGTCTTATATTTGAAAGTTATCCTTTAAAATAAAATTGATTAAAGTTTTGAAATTAGCCGTTGGTCAAAACTCGCAAAAAGCAGGCCATGATTCATTATTGACTGAACGTAGAACTTTTCTCAATTACTACTGGCCAAGCCTTAAAACGTAAACTTATTTTGTTATCGATATTTATCGAATATATAGATCCTCTACAGTAAAGTACATAAAGTCTTGAAGTTAGTTATTAGTTGATACTCGCAAAAAATGGCCAACGAATCATTATTGGTCTAGCTGTAGAACGTGAACATATCACAATATCGAAACATATCGAATAATATATCAAAAAAAAATGGGTAGAGGGCGCACTAACGCGCACTGTTTAAAATTTCTAGAACTAGACTTTAAAACAGGATGAAGATGAGTCACCATCATATTGAGAGCTTTGCTTACAAAAACTAAACAAATTTTTCTCATTTGTTGCAGTCCGATAAGAACCTGTCACCTGAACAAGTGCAGTATCAAAAAGACCGAATTCGCAGCCAAATCGTCTCGTTAAAATTAACTAAAGATGAGCTCCGATATGTCCAAGCTTTTCCACATATTTCAGAAAATATCAAGGCAATTGATATACACATTGCAGAACTTCAGAAAAGATTGCAAGAATTAGATTCCATTCGTAACAGGACCAAATAAACGGGAATGTGTCATACGCACCATTAAAAAATTGCTTATGACAACATAATTAATATTTTTGTTTCTTTTAGTTTAGTGGGAATCAGGCCCTTAATCAGATACAACTAGAAATAGAACGGCACGACAGACAGATTGTATTGATGAAACAGTTTAAAAATCAGCTGCTATGACAACTAGATTCTTCTGAAATTAGTAGGAAATCAAATTTTTGATCCGTGGCTAGAATTTTATGAATTTTCATAAAACGTTAGGAATCAAATATTTGATTCGTGACAAGAGTTTTATAAAGTTTTGTAAAATTAGATGAATTTTTATAAAATTTTATGAAATCAATGCTGCTATTTACATGATGTCATCTCAAAACAGTTTATCTAAATTGTAAGTAGTGATTTAAGAAACTCATAGCATTTGTTATTAGGTTTGATAAATCATAATAAGTATAGATAACAATTCATGGTTGTTTAAATTAATAAAACGCTGTACTTCATTTTACTTTAACGTGTCAATATAAAACTATGGCGAACTTCATTATGAAACATTTTAAATTTAGACACGATGATCACGTGGCAAACCATGACCTACAAGCGACCCTCAGTTCATTCCACCGTCTAAACGTTGCTGCGTAATAATGTCGGTTATTGCACTTGTTTTTAAAGCAGCCGTGGCAATTGATTGCTATTAAAACATTCATTACATCCTTATAAGCATAAAATGAATATATATTCAATCTACTCGAGTGTGGCATATGTAAGCGTTGTCTAAATAGCGCTACACACAACAATGATTGAGCATGTGTGTTCAAAGTATACAGGTATCTCACTCACACCTAGCAATAAACCTAAGAACGGAATTGTGAACGTGACCTTGGTCAACGTGTGTTAGGTCACGGCTAGCCGATAATGTAGACTTGTTCTTCTTGCAGTGAACGGAGCTATTATTTCTAGGTTTTTCAAAAACATATTACGATCTTTTGTCGCGTTTTGCACGTGTAAGCGCTCTCATAATGCAAACTTAATATAAATAATAGTTTTTTATATCGTAATATATGTGCACGCAAAAGTCTAACTTCTTAATGGACGAAAGTCAATGGACAACGTGCATATAAACCGCTAATGTCAATGAGGTAAAGCTAAGCCCTTTAGCGTGACAAAAGCCCTGTAGAAGAATGACTAAATGACGTCACCTTAGCAATAAAGTTTTGAACAATTATCAAGATTTTATAAGTATATGCGCGCTGATGCAAAGAGGATAAAGAAACTAAATTAGTTTCTGAATTGCTTACCATCATTAGCGACTATTTAGGTTTTTAATAACAGCATATTTTAGTCAGATTATTTCAGTTGATTTTGCTATTAGAATATAAATTTCAGATAAATTTTATTATCACCTTGCAAGACTTGGTAACATCATAAGTAACACACTCCCATAGATCAATATAGCACGCAAAACAAATGCATAGATTTATGTAAATCATATTTGATGATAAGCGAGTTTTCGTTGCTAATTAGATGACCTGTAAAATATTCGCTGAAAATAATTTTATGAGTAACAATTTCTGGTAATTTTTTTTTTTATTAATTTCAAGCAATCTTTTTTTGTAAATTTCTACTCGGGAATCATTCCTGTTATTATTCAAACCTGACCTATCTCTATATATACGTCCGCTGCCAAAATCTGACGTTACTTTAAGATCAGACTTTGTTGTTTCTAAGCTTCTTTAGTGTCTCAGGGTCAGTGTTACGTTTTAAGGTAATTATTTACTTTTAAATATTTATTATACATCTGCTTAATACTAACTTGTATATGTTCAATTATTTATTAGATGTCATTACTTCAACAGATCAAAAAATGGCCACTAAGTACACCTGCTACATTCCCAAAGAATGGAACGTTCACTCCGAGCAAGCTCTAAAAAAAATCATTACAGACAAGGCGGTAGATCAATAGAAGCATTACAGGAACATTGAAGGAACCACCATAAGGCTGGAAAACGTCACTGCGAAATTTAACTACCACGGGGTTAGTCCCTGGATGCGAAAAGCCGATGATGAAAATAGCCGTCTACTTGCCAATGAATACTATGGAATCCAGATGAATAGCATTCTTTGTTCGAAAAAGTAAGTAGACTAGTGTTACTGTTTACAAATGCAAGTGTTTGAAAATAGAGACTTTAAATATCAATAAACCAATTAAAAACAGATGCTTTTAATCAAAAGTATCATTTTTGTAAGGCCTACATACATGACAAGAGATTTACATATTTAATATATTTGTTTTTGTGTTGTTTCAGGTGTCACAACTGGGGTCGTCGCGTTTGTAATTATGTATGACTAGTTAAGATGAAATTTTAAACAAACCTAATCGTATTACTTATTCTTAATTAACTTACTAAGAGGATGAAATAAATAAAATATAACTCATGAGTTGTTATTTGAAACCCTTAATCATCAGACTAGGTATAGTTTAACCTTTGAAACAAACACTATATCACTGGATCAGTTTTGTTAGACCCTAGATTATAGTTAAAGTTCAGTTAAAGTTCAGTCTCTTCAGTAATCCACTCTGACAAAGCAACTCGATAACTACGGACGCCTCCGCTTGAGGGCGAAAGTGTCACTTCCTAAGATGGCGGCAGATCAGGGTTCCGCTCAAACAGCCAATCCAACTCGGGTCCCATTACTTGGTTCAAATAGTTCTTGGTTGAGAGATCACGGCTTGTGGTGATGCGTATCCATACCTTGCACAGTGTATTACGGATTTTTGTTGGCGCGAGCCATAAGCTGAACTACAGCTCTGAGAAGTCCATGCGAAGGTAGTACTGGAAGATAGAATGTTGTCAGAGCAAAAACAGGGTAGGGGTGGTAGGACACTATTAATTTGATACTCACTGCCAAGAGCGTGATCGGGTTCCCCCAGTAATCACAAGGCTGTTGAATAGGTGCTCTACGGAACAACCAGACGACCTCTTCTAAGTGAGCAGGAACCAAGCACCAGAACACGGGGTCATTTGCAGTGAGCCATCCAAAACCAAACTCTATCATTTCGTACACTTCGTCGTTCCAGTAAAAATCGTCTATGGCACTATGGATAAGTGATGGTCTGTGAACACCATTTTCCACTTTACTAAAGTACTTTACTATCCTATAGCAACACTGCTTCTAAGTGTAAAGGCAAGAGGGTTCTGGCACGCTTCCAATAATAGAATTCTTCTCCTAGAGCGGTCGTTATAATTTGGCCCAATCTGTCAGTAATTATTCCAAATTGATATAAATCGGTGTCTGGATTTCAGTCGATCAATTGAGTGAATTCCTTTGCCATTTCCTTCAATTAGATGCGCGGCCCGTCGTCATTCTGCCACAGTCAGGTCAAATGTTTCACTTATGTCAGTCACGAACAATCTAATGCTAAATTATCTAATGCACAAAGTAATCAAGCGTAGAGTTTGTCCAGAGTAGAACTGTACAAAGAAAGCTTTCGAAGTAGAAATTTGAAAACCGACTGCTACTTTTTTTGATGAATTTTTATTTGTGTTAATTACCATCCGGATGTAGACTTGTTTTTATCATTTTCAAGCCTAAATGTAATTTAGATAATTATGACTCTATATCTTATGTAACCGGTCCCATGCACAGTTAAAATATTTTTAACTCCTATGGGTCACGACTAAATCGTGTATAAATACTGGTAAAAAATGAATCTGTCTGAACATTATCTTAATTGGAGTATCTGAGGACGTACTAAAGACACGATGTATGTTACACAAGCGCAATAAGTCCGTTCCAAAGTACATGCGGTGAAAACCCCTCAGCTTCTTTAGTAGATTACCTAGCACAGCTAGATATATAAGTACTTCAACTGCTGGAAATACTCGACTTCTCCGAGTGATGTGTTCTGAGGCAGTTTTCCTCTCGCTAACCAAAAAAGCTTTGAGCGCAATGACGTTGCCGAAGAAGTATGCAGTAGTTAAGCTTACAGGAGTCATTTCGCCGGGCTAAAAACCTTATAAGTGTGTACCAAAAGCCTGGCTGAAGTTTCAAAGTTCTGATGAAGTAATACTGCCCTACCCCACGACGGAACAGTTGCCGCTTTCAATGGACCTTATCATTAATTACGCACCACCGGTTTTAAGTTGGCAGAGTCACACGGCTACGTTTATCTGTGAACTAGGTAAGTGTAATTTTTTGATAAAATGTTAGTTACTAAGTCAACAAACTTGTGATTTGTATGTGTTTTGTTTTAGATACTTACGACCAGGGATCGTTCCTCATCAGTCACATGGATGATGCTATGTTTGAAGAATATGCTCTTATGGTGTGGCGAGATATTAGTCGTGAAGTCAGAGAAAGGCAGAGTCCCTCGTAAAGTGTGGGAATGGTTTTTGAGCTTTTTGGCTAATTAAAAATCAAACGAATTGCAATTATCTTTATTTATAGACATAGTGCGTAAAAACTAATCACAAGTGTATAGCCAGTTCCTACGTGATTGTAACGTGATGTACTTCTGAAGGGCTTCGGCAGCTTCTTGGAAAATAGGACGCAAATGATAAGACACTCTCTCTGTTCCTAGCAAGGCTCTAAATGATTTGACCTTATTTGATCAATAGACCGCCGAGGCTGTCGTTTAGCGTCAATTTCACAATTGGTAGAGATTGATGACTTATCTTCGATTGAAATCTGACTTATTTATATTTTATGCCGTGGCACTTAGTACAGTATCTTCCATTCTCACACAACAAACTTAATTTTACCATTGCTAAAATGTCAACTCTGTTGGGGCACAATGGCTTTGTTAATAAGTTACGTTGCAATAACATTTGCGCAACTGCAGTTGAAAACACTCCAATTGAAGGCCATGCCTAGCACCCGTGTTTACCAAATAACAATGTATCAATAACTTTGTTGGCAATTGAAGCTGATTGAGCGGCAAATATAAACCTCGGACGCCACATGTGGTCTCAGTCTCTTGTTAGTGACAAGAATGGGTACCAGTTCCAAGTCCGCTCCTTCACAAAGGTCACGGCCATTCGCCACGCTTGAACCAGAGTTACCCACCTAGCCCAACCTGGTCACGTGCTTTGGCTTCAGATCATAACACCAGAAAGAGCTGCGCAAATTATGGAGGACCATCTCCTTCGTAGGCTGCACTCAACCCTCCGTGCAACAACCAACATCCTCGAAATCATGGCTTTGCGCGCTAGAGACAAGTAGTTAATTACTACGATTATCCGTAACTAGTTATGTAACTTGCTTATATTAGGTCAGTGATGTGTCACGGATGTGCTTACCACGTCCAAATACAGTGATTTGATACTTAGTATCGCTAGGACCCCTGACATGATTATCTAAATTACTGTTTGAATTTGTATAAGCATCGACGCACACTGGAGCAACTCACTCGTTCAAGTGACTTTTTACCAACGTGTTGCATTTTGTTGAGCATATCAGAGCAAATAACGACGCCTAAAAAATTTACTGTTGCTAAACTTACTGAGATCTCCCAGCCGGGGGGAAAATCCTTACGTGATTGTCCCGTGGATTAAGCGCAAAAACGACAACAAAAAGTATGCAACGATTCCATACCCTCCAAGAGATCTGCTGCCCTTGGCGTTTGAAAGGATTGTTACCTGCCAACCGGCACTCGCTGAATGGGAGGACCATCAGGGTGTCATTGAACGTGAAGCAGGTAAGCCATTTTTGTCACGCTTGATAATCTCTCCTTTCTCAGTGACCGTAAAGTAGTAATTTCTAAATCATCATCAGCCCACCTCTGCCCACTGCTGGGTATAGGCCTTTTCCCCCTCACGCCACCTCTCACGGTCCCTCGCCATCCGCATCCATGGACCCTCCGCCGACACAACGATGTCATCCGACCATCGGGCTGCTGGTCTGCCCACCGACCGTCGTCCAGTTCTTGGACGCCACTCTGTTGCTGCCCTTGTCCACCGGCCATCTTCCCGCCTCGCCAGATGTCCTGCCCATTTCCACTTAAGACTCGAGATCCTATCACCTATATCGTCTACTTTCGTCCGACGTCGAATTTCGGAAATTTCTAAATAAGAACTTTATTTGTTTTAGATACGTATGAAACGGGCTTGCTCTACGTGAAACGCGAAAACTCTGCGCCTTTAGAAGAAGAAGTTCTGATGCTGTGGAGGCGCATTACTCTGGAGTTCGTTGAAAAACTCGGACGATTGCACCCGGCTTCTGTAATCTACAAAGTTTGGTCACGCTTTTGACACTCAGGAGGTCAATAGGTTCTTTCTGATAAAGCTTTTGTCGATAATAATGAGCTATACTGTAATGTAATACCAAGTTATCATATTCAAATCTACCAAGCTACAAAGTGACACATATTTCTGACAACAACCGATTATTGTGGTACATAAATCATTGTGTAAATCTTCTTAATCGTAAATGTTACTTTAACGACCCATTAAACACTACATTAAATCATAGATAAAGATACAGCGACGAAACTTGTATTTCTCAAAATAGGACGAGGCATAAATGCAATTGATGGTACGTTTCCAAAATATAGAGGTGTTTCATGTCTTTTGCAAATTTATATCCCTATAGATAAGTCTGTCAAACCAGTCTCTTAACTTTGCCGAAGGCAATTCTCTCCCCCCATTCCCCTAAAAGCCAAAATAAATAAAAAGATCCAAGAACTAATCGATACTGATATCATTGAACCTGTTAACGGTCCATCTGATTGGATATCACTATTGGTATCTGGCCTCAAGGGAGATGGTTCATTACGGTTATATAATGGGAGAGTCGAGAATACTTGACCATACCGTTAATACTAACTTAGAAGCAAACAAAGGGTAAAAAAGTTTGATAGTTACCTAAAAAAAAAAATATGCTGTCTAAAATAAATTAAAGAAACATTAAACAATATTTTTCTTGCGATTCCATATTTACTTAAAAGCCTTCCTAAAGACGGAACGCGGGTAGCCGGCTGCTCTATACAAAAAATACAAAAAGGGAGACCTGTTTCCCCCCTGGATAATTATTTTAGAAAAAATATGTTTATACCATTCAATTTATATGTACTTCTGCCATGTCCCTATGTTTTCCTTTTTTTATTAATTTATTATTTTAATAACATTTATTTAAATAACTGCAAATAACCAGATCTCCATATTGTTTTTTAAAAATGGGAACTTTGTAAACTCTATTAATAAAAACATGAACTTTATTAATACATGTGCATTTGACTCAATTTTCTTTTTGTTAGTATTCGCCTATAAACAAAACATTCATCAACTATTCGAAACATGCACTTGCAAACTGATCCGCGAATTCATCAAAGTATTAAGTAAAGTATCAAAGCGGAATCGTCAAATTTAAATAGTGCTTATAAACTTCGAGAGGAAATTATCATATAATATTACCGGTGTCCATTAAAGAATGTTTAACAGAAACGTGCGACAACTACTCAAATAGAACTTTAGTATTTTTGTCTCTTAATATGGAAATCATAAATATATTCGGAATCGCAGGACTTGAAGAAGCCGTATTTATCGATGACGCAGATTTAAAAATATTTTTAAAATGTGAAAACAAAACTGCGAGATTCAGATATGAATTAATTAATATTATTTCGTTTGAACTTAATGGCACAAACAATATGGAACTCGAATAAATATCACATTACATCGAAATTAGGCAAAAGAAATTTAATTTGATAGGTGCTTTAGAATATATTCGTCCAGTTGTCGGACGTATTGAAAGAAAGAATAAGAATAAAAAAAGGTTAGTAAATTTCACAATGATCTGTTATGACTACAATAAAACCGAAAGGTCAGTGTTTCGAGAGTCGAGGAAGGAGGGTCTTACAAGAGTCCTGAAAACATCCAAACGGTTTCTGACGCGGCCTGCGGTGCCAGTGTTTCGAGAGTCGAGGAGGGTCTTACAAGACAGAGTACAAAGCTTTATACACAGCACTTTCATAAAAATTTTCGACTGCTTGAACCGGAACAAGGAAAGGTTTTCATGTAGAAATTTATAAACCACTGCCTACTTTTATCACGTAAAAATTAACTTGCAAATAATCTGACACCTAATTTTCTTTGTGCGAAAGCATATGTGACGTCAATAATATATTAATATATTACAAAATAATATATTACAAAGTAGACCATGAAAAATAAAACAATATTTAAAAGAGTAAGAAAGGCAGTATATTGATAAGATAAAGCTAGGGTTAGATTGCACTAAATTAAGCTTTACCCGAGCACTCATGTCACAAATAAATAATAGTTGTGTAATTAATGGTCTCGCAGATATACTTTTGTCTACGAATGTAAGATACTAGATTTAGTATTTGTAGAGGGTTAAGCTAGCAAGTAGTTGACAAGGGTTCTAGCTGCTTGGAAATTGTTGATTGATTGAAGTCTCAAATCGTGGTCTTAATTAATGTCATAAGACATTGTGACAAGAGTGCTCGGGTGCGTGACATAAATAGCTGTTATTATCTAATTGTGCATTCAATCACGAAGTGGTTCGAGTGTTTTGCGACGGGGCATCTTTGAAAATGTCTTTAGTAATCCACAGGGATTTGTGCATCGTACCCCGGGAAACAGGAAGAGTTTCGAACTCGAAAGTTGGGACTTAGAGAAATTTTGAGAGGTATTAACGAATTTTACTAGTGTATCAATTGTTGATTAAGGATTTCTTTGGAAAGATCTATCCATTACTTAATATCAACTGCTTAAGCTTTTTAAATACAGAACTAAAATACTGAACAAAGAACTGTTAGTTTTATTAACATTGTAGTCCATTATGAGCTTTATTTGGCTCATAATGAATTTGAATACAAAGGTAATTATGTGATAAGAGTTTCAATATTAATTAGTTAACATTATATTAATAAAAGCAGAAAAAATAATGTATTGATATCGGTTCAACAAAACCAATGTTTAATTTTAGTACCTAAATACAAGAACAATAGAGAAGTAATAATATTATTTAAAACCACATACAGCCGATTATTATTGAATATACTTCACTGTTTTTTCTTATCAATAATTATCCTGGTTAGTAACATTTTAAATGGATCAGTTTTAAATAAATCGTCATGCAGGACGTTTCTTTGTTTCCTATTATCCTAGGACGGAGTGTTTCTTTGTTTCCTATTATCCTAGGACGGAGTGTTTCTTTGTTTCCTATTTCGAAGACTATGCGCAAAAGATTGTGTGCTTTTTGCGCCAGTTGCAGTCGAGGGATGTAAGTACAAATTTTTTATATTTGAAACCTTAAGCTTTTCTGTTAGAGTCTAAAACTGATCTTTGTTATAGAGTTCCAACTCGACCAGGAAAATACAAAGCAAAATCGCTTCCAGATTTAAGTAAAGACCCAGGGAAGAAAAAAGAAGTTCCAATGAGGCGTGATAGCATTTAGTTTTTACATCACGCAGTATTTTGTGTCATGTATTCAAAGTGTTGTTGTCATACCAGTTAATTTCGTAAAAGATTACTTGTAGGTATTAAAATTGTAAGCATTTCCAAATATTTTTCTCTTCTTTCCATTAATAGAAACGTAAACACCACGTGGGTTTTTCGTTTGGAAACAAGTTCGGCAAGCTTATTATAAAAGTCAACACTTAGACGTGCGTATATACGCCCACGAGGTTACAGAAAGCTCAAAATGTCGCAAGTTTGTCTGTAACAGTCGTTTCACCTGTTCGTTTTTCGCGTTAGGCTTGAAATGGAGTCTCATTATGCTGAAATTGTTTACGTAGAATTAAAGCGTAATATCCATATTCCTATCGACTGGCCAATTCAAGGAATAAAAGGACTTGTGCTCCGTTTAGCAGAGAAGATTATTAGTCAGCCTGAGGCTCCAGGCTGACTAATAATCTTCTCTGCTAAACGGAGCACAAGTCCTGAGGCTCCAGGCTGACTAATAATCTTCTCTGCTAAACGGAGCACATGTCCTTTTATTACATTCTCATTCTGCAGGTCAACAACGTACCTGCTAAGCTAATACGACGTCAAATGGAAAGTGGCAGTGTAAATGTGTTTCAAAAAATACCTCACAAGTAAGTGTCTCTATAATTTTATTTTGCTAAGGAAGAAATAAATATTTAACATAGAATTTCATTTCAGAAAAATGGAAAATGCTCACCTGTATGACGTCGTATTTCCGATAGACGACCTTCATGGTCAGGGTGGAAATTTTCAGCGAAGATTATCAAAAATCCTGGCCAAATTATTGTGCAATCACTTTGTTGAAAGAAAAGGAAATGTCTTATCACACAATATCTCCGTGTTTTAGGTAAGATTTTGTTTGATCTAATTAACGTCACATACTACTGATTAATTTTCCAGGTGTTACACATAGTACATATTTTGAATTCAGAGAAAAGCTTCGTCGTACTGTCAAGAACCCTGTTCCACGTCACATGTTACGGAGAATTAAACGGTCAGTACCCTTATTGCAAAATATTTACATACTTATTAAATGCATTACTTATGCTTATATTTTTATTCAGGATCTTCCAATAGCCACCGAAACGCAGCCTGTACCTATTTTGATCTCTTTGTTTACATTACCAACAATTTGAACAACTATTTAGAGATAAGTAACTAACCTACTTTGTAATATGTAATCGTTAGAGTGTAATGTAAGGTCAAGATTTAAAACATATAACAATGTTTACTTTTTATCGTCAACGTAACAGATGATTAATACGTCATTCAACGATTTCTTACTTCTAGACAAGTATTACATCAAACACCTGTAGCTTCAAGGCCAAAGTTCGTTGATCGATAGCGGAACCAGTTGTATAATCTCTAAACAAGATTTTGTTTGTATAAAGCTATCACAGAATTAAACGCTATGGTTTTTAGAGATTTTTTAAAAGACATGACTTATACTTCTAACAATATATTGCTAATACGACGTCAAATGGAAAGTGGCTGTGTTAATGTATTTAAAAAAATACGTCACAAGTAAGTGTCTCTATAATTTTATTTTGCTAAAGAAGAAATAAATATTTAACATAGCATTTCATTTCAGAAAAATGGAAAATGCTCACCTGTATTACTTTTGTGATAGTATTTAGTAATCTTCGACACCAGAGATCTAAATCACTAAATAAACTTAGTAGAAGTAGTGACATCGTCTTTCCTTTTAAAATTATAATTTAATCTCGGGTCCATACACGGACATAACAAATTATTGGTTTCAGAAGTCAGGGATTCTCTAAACTTCTAAGCGAAGGTGGCAATGGCAAAGCTTTTAATAGAGAACTCACCACAAAAACTGTTTCAGGAACCGAGCTTCCTCCTACAGCTGACGACAACAACCAAGTGTCGAGCCCTCTGGTTGTGACTATCAACAGATTAACTAACGGCAGGACGGTTCAGTACATCGCAGCTCCAGGTCAACAACAGACCAACTGCAACTACGACTACGAAATCCCACCCCTGGGAATAGTCATCCCCAATTCTCCTCCACCACCGTACTCTCCGCTGAGAGACTTGATAATGCCTCCAAGTTTCTACGAGTTCACAACACCCTTCTACTTCCCAACAACATCGGAATCTTCGGAAACTTCGGAATCTTCAGGATGGGCATATCAGCGGCAACATCAGCCCTAATCATTTTATTGTAAGTCTTTAAATTTTGTTTATTGAAATAATAAGGGTGATTTTCAAGGATTGCACCCTCCCTTCTTATTTCAATTCTCTTATTTATTTTGACCATTTTATTCTTTCCATTTTTGTGTGTCATTTTTATTTTTTGTGTAATTTTTTCATTTTAGAAAAATGGAAAATGCTCACCTGTATTAATTTTGTGATAGTATTTAGTAATCTTCGACACCAGAGATCTAAATCACTAAATAAACTTAGTAGAAGTAGTGACATCGTCTTTCCTTTTAAAATTATAATTTAATCTCGGGTCCATACACGGACATAACAAATTATTGGTTTCAGAAGTCAGGGATTCTCTAAACTTCTAAGCGAAGGTGGCAATGGCAAAGCTTTTAATAGAGAACTCACCACAAAAACTGTTTCAGGAACCGAGCTTCCTCCTACAGCTGACGACAACAACCAAGTGTCGAGCCCTCTGGTTGTGACTATCAACAGATTAACTAACGGCAGGACGGTTCAGTACATCGCAGCTCCAGGTCAACAACAGACCAACTGCAACTACGACTACGAAATCCCACCCCTGGGAATAGTCATCCCCAATTCTCCTCCACCACCGTACTCTCCGCTGAGAGACTTGATAATGCCTCCAAGTTTCTACGAGTTCACAACACCCTTCTACTTCCCAACAACATCGGAATCTTCGGAAACTTCGGAATCTTCAGGATGGGCATATCAGCGGCAACATCAGCCCTAATCATTTTATTGTAAGTCTTTAAATTTTGTTTATTGAAATAATAAGGGTGATTTTCAAGGATTGCACCCTCCCTTCTTATTTCAATTCTCTTATTTATTTTGACCATTTTATTCTTTCCATTTTTGTGTGTCATTTTATTATTTTGTGTGTCATTTTTAATTTTTGTGTAATTTTTTCATTTCAGAAAAATGGAAAATGCTCACCTGTATTAATTTTGTGATAGTATTTAGTAATCTTCGACACCAGAGATCTAAATCACTAAATAAACTTAGTAGAAGTAGTGACATCGTCTTTCCTTTTAAAATTATAATTTAATCTCGGGTCCATACACGGACATAACAAATTATTGGTTTCAGAAGTCAGGGATTCTCTAAACTTCTAAGCGAAGGTGGCAATGGCAAAGCTTTTAATAGAGAACTCACCACAAAAACTGTTTCAGGAACCGAGCTTCCTCCTACAGCTGACGACAACAACCAAGTGTCGAGCCCTCTGGTTGTGACTATCAACAGATTAACTAACGGCAGGACGGTTCAGTACATCGCAGCTCCAGGTCAACAACAGACCAACTGCAACTACGACTACGAAATCCCACCCCTGGGAATAGTCATCCCCAATTCTCCTCCACCACCGTACTCTCCGCTGAGAGACTTGATAATGCCTCCAAGTTTCTAAGAGTTCACAACACCCTTCTACTTCCCAACAACATCGGAATCTTCGGAAACTTCGGAATCTTCAGGATGGGCATATCAGCGGCAACATCAGCCCTAATCATTTTATTGTAAGTCTTTAAATTTTGTTTATTGAAATAATAAGGGTGATTTTCAAGGATTGCACCCTCCCTTCTTATTTCAATTCTCTTATTTATTTTGACCATTTTATTCTTTCCATTTTTGTGTGTCATTTTATTATTTTGTGTGTCATTTTTAATTTTTGTGTAATTTTTTCATTTCAGAAAAATGGAAAATGCTCACCTGTATTAATTTTGTGATAGTATTTAGTAATCTTCGACACCAGAGATCTAAATCACTAAATAAACTTAGTAGAAGTAGTGACATCGTCTTTCCTTTTAAAATTATAATTTAATCTCGGGTCCATACACGGACATAACAAATTATTGGTTTCAGAAGTCAGGGATTCTCTAAACTTCTAAGCGAAGGTGGCAATGGCAAAGCTTTTAATAGAGAACTCACCACAAAAACTGTTTCAGGAACCGAGCTTCCTCCTACAGCTGACGACAACAACCAAGTGTCGAGCCCTCTGGTTGTGACTATCAACAGATTAACTAACGGCAGGACGGTTCAGTACATCGCAGCTCCAGGTCAACAACAGACCAACTGCAACTACGACTACGAAATCCCACCCCTGGGAATAGTCATCCCCAATTCTCCTCCACCACCGTACTCTCCGCTGAGAGACTTGATAATGCCTCCAAGTTTCTACGAGTTCACAACACCCTTCTACTTCCCAACAACATCGGAATCTTCGGAAACTTCGGAATCTTCAGGATGGGCATATCAGCGGCAACATCAGCCCTAATCATTTTATTGTAAGTCTTTAAATTTTGTTTATTGAAATAATAAGGGTGATTTTCAAGGATTGCACCCTCCCTTCTTATTTCAATTCTCTTATTTATTTTGACCATTTTATTCTTTCCATTTTTGTGTGTCATTTTATTATTTTGTGTGTCATTTTTAATTTTTGTGTAATTTTTTCATTTCAGAAAAATGGAAAATGCTCACCTGTATTAATTTTGTGATAGTATTTAGTAATCTTCGACACCAGAGATCTAAATCACTAAATAAACTTAGTAGAAGTAGTGACATCGTCTTTCCTTTTAAAATTATAATTTAATCTCGGGTCCATACACGGACATAACAAATTATTGGTTTCAGAAGTCAGGGATTCTCTAAACTTCTAAGCGAAGGTGGCAATGGCAAAGCTTTTAATAGAGAACTCACCACAAAAACTGTTTCAGGAACCGAGCTTCCTCCTACAGCTGACGACAACAACCAAGTGTCGAGCCCTCTGGTTGTGACTATCAACAGATTAACTAACGGCAGGACGGTTCAGTACATCGCAGCTCCAGGTCAACAACAGACCAACTGCAACTACGACTACGAAATCCCACCCCTGGGAATAGTCATCCCCAATTCTCCTCCACCACCTTACTCTCCGCTGAGAGACTTGATAATGCCTCCAAGTTTCTACGAGTTCACAACACCCTTCTACTTCCCAACAACATCGGAATCTTCGGAAACTTCGGAATCTTCAGGATGGGCATATCAGCGGCAACATCAGCCCTAATCATTTTATTGTAAGTCTTTAAATTTTGTTTATTGAAATAATAAGGGTGATTTTCAAGGATTGCACCCTCCCTTCTTATTTCAATTCTCTTATTTATTTTGACCATTTTATTCTTTCCATTTTTGTGTGTCATTTTATTATTTTGTGTGTTATTTTTAATTTTTGTGTAATTTTTTCATTTCAGAAAAATGGAAAATGCTCACCTGTATTAATTTTGTGATAGTATTTAGTAATCTTCGACACCAGAGATCTAAATCACTAAATAAACTTAGTAGAAGTAGTGACATCGTCTTTCCTTTTAAAATTATAATTAATCTCGGGTCCATACACGGACATAACAAATTATTGGTGTCAGAAGTCAGGGATTCTCTAAACTTCTAAGCGAAGGTGGCAATGGCAAAGCCTTTAATAGAGAACTCACCACAAAAACGGTTTCAGGAACCGAGCTTCCTCCTACAGCTGACGACAACAACCAAGTGTCGAGCCCTCTGGTTGTGACTATCAACAGATTAACTAACGGCAGGACGGTTCAGTACATCGCAGCTCCAGGTCAACAACAGACCAACTGCAACTACGACTACGAAATCCCATTCCTGGGAATAGTCATCCCCAACTCTCCTCCACCACCGTACTCTCCGCTGAGAGACTTGATAATGCCTCCAAGTTTCTACGAGTTCACAACACCCTTCTACTTCCCAACAACATCGGAATCTTCTAAAACTTCGGAATCTTCAGGATGGGCATATCAGCGGCAACATCAGCCCTAATCATTTTATTGTAAGTCTTTAAATTTTGTTTATTGAAAATAAGGGTGATTTCCAAGGATTGTACCCTCCCTTCTTATTTCAATTATCTTATTTATTTTGACCATTTTTGTGTGTCATTTTATTATTTTGTGTGTCATTTTTATTGTGTGTCATTTTATGTGTCAATCTTCTGTTAATCTCGTTGAACGATTAATTCTATTTTTTCCTATAAAAAAAAGTCCACCTCAACCTCAACAATCAACTTCGGAAGCAGAACCCTCCGGTTCTTCCTTAATTCGTTCCGACACTAATACACTTTTCAAATTTATTCCAAATTACGACGGTAATAGGGATAGTTTATCCCCATGGCTCACTAGCTGTGATAGAGCTTTTTCTCATGCGAGCGCATTACAAAAACTCCTTCTATTTTCATTTATACAAAATCAATTGACCGATAAGGCTCATCTACTTGCGCAAATACAATCTTTGAATCTTGGGAAGACTAGTTTAGTACTAGTTTATTAGTTAGTTAGTAATTTTGAATTTAGTAGGCTATTTAAAATAATATGGCATAAGGTTCGAAATGGATTGTCAATTGTGACTGAGACTAGATCCGCCGCTAGGCGCAGACAGAAGTGTATATTTTATATCTACTAGGAAAGTTTTCGATGTCGAACTTTAAAAAAAGTTGTATCATTTCCACAACATTTTATTTACCAGCCTCAAAATCTGCTATACCTCATGTTTGTCGATAGCAACAGCGTTTATGACACCATTTTATGGTCTTTGATTTGCAATAATGTAACGCTTATATTGCAGTCAATAACTTTTTTATTGAAGTTCAATATCACTAAGCTATTAATAGGTCAACAACGTTCTTCCAAAATAATTAAACTACATTATAAATAATGTACCGTTATGGACACTGACAGAAGCTTTCGTCTTTGTTCTACATCGAATATGTATAAGATTACGTCAGATGCTCCACGAAAACGAGTTTACTTTATAGTGCGCTATCTATATCTATTTGGACGCGTATCTATTTGTTTATTATATCGTTTCGCGTGGAACGAAAGAAAGGATATTTATGGAAATGAAGTGTTTGTACGATATCCGTCAAAAGATTATGTGTTTATATATTTTGAAATCATTGTTAAGTGCAAACCACCTTTACTTTGTTGGAAAGACTACAGCGGAATGTTGGAACATGTCACAAGTAAGTAACTTTTTGACAACCAAAATAATTTAAGAGATTTTGCAAAGTTTTTTACATAATTGCTTTTTGTTGCAGAGTCATATCTTGATGCACTGATATTTATTAGAAGTAGACAAAATGAATTTATCCCGGAAGAATTATTGTTTGTTGAATATACAGGGTGTTAAAAGACCGCCAACAAAGCGGGAAACCACGTATTGTCCTCATCATAATGAACATTTTTGCCCAAGGAACTATGCCTGGGAAATCAACGGTTTCCGAGATAATGAGGTTCAAAGTCGGACTTTTCAAAACTTTTTTTTTGCAGAAATGTATTCAGTATCTAATTCTTAACATAACTTCTCAAGAAGCCATATCAAAATTATTAATATTTCTTCCAAAAAACGACGTTAAAATTGCAACGCGCAATGTATTCTAAGCATCAGCACTTCAAGCTTAAGTAACATAAACTTATACCTACGCTTGCGCAATATGATTTCTGTGCGTTACACGTCCATTGCATGATAAAATATTTTTCAAAATTATAACCTAAAAAACCAAATGATTTCCCAGCAATAATTTATCGAAAAAGTACTTTGTTTTGGTGTCTAGTATGCGTAGCTTTCGGCTCTGTTGGCGGTCTTTTAACACCCTGTATAGAAAAAATATGAAGATATAGTTACAGGTATGTTTTAGTTTTAGTAATTTTCCTTAAATCTCTTTGCTGGATTATAGAAAAAAATATTATCTGTCTAAAAGTGTGTACATATTTTTTTGCATACATATTTTTCTGTATGGTTTAGCTTTTTTTTACGTAGTATCGAAGCGATGGATTAGTTTCCTCTTTTTCCATATTAATAATCGGTGGTTCAAAGTGTAACAAGCAACTTTCGTCAAAAACATTTAAGATGGCTCAAATTACCACTATGCATATTTCGTAAAATTAACTCATAATCTCAACTAATATTATCGCAAAATCTATAAATTTTCCAGACAATGAAATAGCCTAGTACTAACACTTCCAAATTTAGTGATTCAGAAACGTAACAGCGATTTAAAATATGCGTAGCTTTTGATCCTAGCTCTAAAAGCTCATATATTCCGTCCTAAAATAAATAATCAGTGAGCAACATCAAAAGTTAGATTTTGTTTAGCTTTCCAAGAAACCTAGTAATCCTATCGTAATTTACAAATTATGGTATATACCATTACTACCCGCTATGACGTCAACGGAAACAATAACGATCATATTTGAATCGGTCGAAAGCTCAGCTAAACCCTGTCTCATTAAATATTATAATTTATTTGATTATAAAAGACTAAACGTAGCAAACAGTTTATTTTCTTGATATCATAAAAGACATAAGAAGTTTGTAGCTTTTGTAAATAAACTTTTTTGCGTATCGCAGTGTCTACGACCTGACAATCGATTTGACATTGGCTCAAGTCAAATAAACGATTTATTTTTACGACAGGCGATTTGGAGATTTGGGTATTTGCGAACCTGCCGAAGAGTAGATTTCAAAATATGCAGCTTGCTCTATAGGTAAGTAATTTACTATCATGCTAGCTGTAAAATGATGTAATAAATGCTACCAATGAAGACATTACTGGTGTGCTACAGACGCTACTTTAGTAGGTCAAGTTCAATACCGAGTTCATTACTCCGCATGAATCAACCACGTGGTCTATTGCCGACCGATAATTGAAGCAATAAAAATATTTTGAGATCATGTTTTGATTTCTGTAAATGCATGCGAATATTGATAGTCGTAAAAAAATGTGTTAAGTGAATTATTTTTGCCTGTATCACCGAGTGGAGAGTTGCGCTCCTGCTGTTGAGCTGCATAAATTCGCAAGCGAATTGAACAAAAAGTGACCAGGTCTTGCTGCTGAAGATGTCCTGCTACTGTTGTGAAAATCGGTAAGTACTTGCAAGCGCCATGATGTTAGTTGTAGATTTCTTGCAACTAATGACTTATGTTTTTTCAGGGCCACAACTCATAAGCAAGTTTTTATGGTCCCCCGCCATTGGCTAGCATGTGAAAAATTAGAGTGCACTCTCTACAATGAAATGAAGTTATACTATAGAAGATTTGGAAAATGTGAGGGCTTTATGATCAGACTAAAAGGAGCAAGAGCACGCGTGGTGCGTTACTCTGATTATTTCTGGGCCCAAAAAGATAATTAATGGGCAAAAAAACCTGAATTTAAAGAATATCTGGCCGTGTTTATATCGTTCTCTACCTCAAACCTTAGCTCATTAGAATAGTTTAGATTAGGTTTTAGTGTTGTCAAAGATTTTATGAAAAGCTAGACCATAAAATCTACTTCTATATTTTTGAATTTTGTATCTACTATAATAAAATCTAAACTTCATTTTCTATTGCGATGTACAGTACTATTCTGGACAAACTCTACGCTTGATTACTTTATGCATTAGATAATTTAGCATTAGATTGTTCGTGACTGACATAAGTGAAACATTTGACCTGACTGTGGCAGAATGACGACGGGCCGCGCATCTAATTGAAGGAAATGGCAAAGGAATTCCGACTGAAATCCAGACACCGATTTATATCAATTTGGAATAATTACTGACAGATTGGGCCAAATTATAACGAACGCTCTAGGAGTTGAATTCTATGATTGGAAGCGTGCCAGAACCCTCTTGCCTTTACACTTAGAAGCAGTGTTGCTATAGGATAGTAAAGTACTTTAGTGAAGTGGAAAATGGTGTACACAGACAATCACTTTATCCATAATAGACGATTTTTACTGGAACGACGAAGTGTACGAAATGATAGAGTTTGGATTTGGTTGGCTCACTGCAAATGACCCCGTGTTCTGGTGCTTGGTTCCTGCTCACTTAGAAGAGGTCGTCTGGTTGTTCCGTAGAGCACCTATTCAACAGCCTTGTGATTACTGGGGGAACCCGATCACGCTCTTGGCAGTGAGTATAAAATTAATAGTGTCCTACCACTCCTACCGCCGCCACATTGTCGGGTATAAAAATTGATATTAGTTATTACATGTTCACATAATTTTCACCAGGAAGTATTGTGCTCCAACATGTCAAGGCTCAGAACTTTTGATCGAGCCTTAATGACTTCAATCTTTATACTATCAAATTTCTTTGCTCAGAGTTCGGCTTCAGTGAAGGAAGAGACATCCAGCACTACCTGGTATAAGGTGCCGTCTGCTGGGGTGTACAAGAGCTTGTACAATGATCGAAATGGAAAGAAAATAAGGGATGTGTTTACTGATACTGACCAAAAGATGACCAAAAGCATTTTAGAGAGAGAGTCTCCATCATTACGATTGATGTTTGGTGAAACTGGAGATCCAACTATCTAGATAAGAAGACTATTAAGCATAGCATCAGTGACATTTCAGAGCTCTCAAAAGTCAATAGATTACTTGAGAATAAAATCCCTTTGTGCCATGCTATACAAGAAGGACCAAAGATTTATTTCCCTTTTGGTTTGAATGCAGTCGAATTTTTTCACCACAAACGATGGTCGCTAGCCTCCGGGCATGCTTCTACATAAGGTCTAGGCATGAATCTCTATACTAAAGACTCTCAGGTGTTGCAGAAAGGTAAGAAGATAAACGCTGCAGAGCTAACGAGCGCCTTGGCGCGAAACCTACTAACGTAACGTCGATCTTAAGGCCAGTGTCAGCGTCTACATAACAATCTACCTGCTTACCTGCTCGCAGACCTCTGCTAAAAATATTACTTCATCCTTAAAATGTTTGGGAAGTCTACACAGCTCATAAGACGTTTTCCTTGTATGTGTATGTGTGCGTGTGTCCATGTGTCGTACACGCACACAAGGGTGACGTAGGTCAAGTTAACCGAACATGGGGCGAACGTCTGACGCGATCTCCGTATACTGTAATGTGCAGCGATGCCCGAGACGCATCAATGTTATGTGAAGGATAAACATTATGCAAGCTTTGTCGGCCGGGTCACCGCCCGGCTCGCACGGCGAGAATAAGGCAGCAAGGGACTTGTTGGTGCTTTGTCACGTCTCTTATTCTTTGACCATGGCAACCAAACACCATATCTCGGGATTTTACAATAACTACGCGGGCTAATTGCGACGTGAATTCCAGTCTAATTTACCTCTGAGCTGGATAACGTAATTGTAACAGCATCCCGTTACCATATGAGGATAACGATAACAAAACAGTATGTATCGCCTTAATTAATGTTACGGGTTTACCGCAATTATGTCATTGGGAATTGCCTGGAATTTCAGCGAGTGTGCGCCATGTATGATATGGTTAATTAAAAATCCACGTTGTTATGCGCAGCTCCGAAACCCATCACGGCAAAACTTTCAGGCACGTGTACTATGAAAAGTTGAACAATCCGTTGCGACCTGAACTTTTTGTATGTTGCGGACGTGGTCTCTCATGGGCTCAAGCCGCTGTTGATACGCCTGAGCAGAAATACGTGGTTTTTTCTTCAAAGACAGCGCACTCGTCGCAGCTCGTTCCATTGCGTTACCGAGATCTCGCTGCAGCCCCGGATAGTCACGTGCGCCGCGGTCTTATCGGTAGCTCAATGGTGCATCCAAGTAGACACGGAGCACCTGATAGGCGTGCAAGTTTCTGCTTGTACGGACTTTGAAAACTTAGCACGTCAAATCGTATGGACTTTGTGTGGACATGTAGAAATCGCGTTGACCGCGGGATTTAGAAAAATAGTTGAAAAACGTAACTCGTATCAGCGGGCCACTATATAACGTCCTTAGGTCGCTCCTGATTTTTATAAGCTCGTCGACAACCACTCCGTGAAGACGTCCTTCCAGAAACACTGTGACCAAGCTCCTTCAAAGCAAATACCGCCGTTATCAACGTCGACGTTCTATGTAAGTTTCCAGTATTCAATTTTTATTACTTTATGCATTTTTATGTACTCCTTTTTAAGGTCTGACTTTAATATTTTATTTCTTTTCATTTACAGCTGCTGTAATCGTGACTCCCAAAGCTCTACAGAATGAACAGTTTGCTGGTCTTGATGACTTTGGTCCTGATGGCAGACGCGAGGCCAGAACCTATGCCGAAGTTCCCCTGTCGTCCGCAAGACGTGAGTATATCATTTCTACAAACTCGTATCAACGTCCAAGTTTCTTTATAGTGTTGCAACTTCTAAGCAAAGAGTTTATCGTCTGACCCAACCTCTGACGTCTTGTAAAAGCTTCAACGAAATTAATGCCAATTTTTATATTTTCAGTTCACCGATCCAACCCGGTCTCGCTGCCGATTCGAGCTACCGGAAGGTGAACACCACGTCGTCAAGAAATCCCGGGCCTTGGGGACCCGAATTGGATTTCTCAGTGGCCCAGACCTGAACACGTACTGGGACATTTAAACTCGAATCCATGAACAACTTGGATACCGTGAAACGATGTCGGTTGTAATTGATGTGTAAACCGCGCGGTTTATAATTTTGCTTATTGTAATGCTTTCTTTTTTTTTACTTTTCTAAATAAAAATTGGTGACAGAGTTGCAAGTCTTAGGTGGAGATGGGCGGGGCACCTGGCGAGGCGGGAAGACGGTAGGTGGACCAGGGCAGTAACGGAGTGGCGGCCGAGAACGGGACGTCGGTCGGTAGGCAGACCAGCGGCCCGGTGGTCAGATGACATCTCTAAGGTGACAGAGGGCCCGTGGATGCGAGCAGCGAGAGACCGAGAAGGATGGCGTGAAGGGGAAAAGGCCTATACCCAACAGTGGGCAAATGTGGGCTGAAAATGATGAAATAAAAATCATATTGTGCAGTACTTGTTGGTATCATTGACATAGAATAAGCTGACGCGCACCGCGTCTAGTAGGTATCCCAACTCACGTGTACACCTGATAGGTCGCGAACAGTCCACTAGCAGGCTGCATGTGCATTGAATGTCCATCGGACTGACGTGCAAGCCCTGGAGACTTAACATTGAAGTCAGAGCCAGGGTGACCAGATTTTAGCTAACTCGATTCGCCTAATTTTGTCTTCCGAGTAGCCTAAATCGCCTAATTTATTTTTCTCGTCTACTTAGCCTAATTCGCCTAACTTTTTGAGCTTAGAAGCCCAAATTTAGCCCAAAATAAAGAAAAAACTAAAAAAATGACATCGTACACCAAATTTTAAAAAATCTAATAATTTGCATTCGTTTTTTTATTATAAAGCCCCATAAGCTAAAATAATAACTTCCTGCAAAAGTTCTCCGTCACCGTTCAATAAAAAATCTGAGAAGTCGTCTCGTGGACAAAACTGTAAGGCTAAAATAGACTTTGTTATCAAAAAAGTTAACAAGGACACTATTCGAAACGACAAACTGTTGTCGGAAGGGTATAATGTGTTAGTGACCATGGTTTTTGAACACTCTCATCGCGTTTACGTTGCCGAAGCCTTGAATTTACTAAAATGCAGCCAGGAAACCGAAGAAACTTTTAAGAAATATTTTGATAGTGGAATGATACCTTGCGCAGCAATAACTTACAACGAATTGAACATACTGGACTCGTTTCAAGATACTGATCAAAATGGAATAGAGATGTTATCGAACTTTCAAATAAATCCCTCCGAACATCATGTGTACTACATGTACAATAAATGGCGTACTGAAAAGTATGGCGACCGTAATGAATGCAATCTCCCCGAAATCATACAGGGGAAAATTGAGAGTTTAAATGAAAAAGGCTACTCGATACTGTTAAAACAAAATCCCAGAATTATCGTGATAATTACTCCTATTATGAAACGAGTATTTCTGTCTACTGCATATGAGAATATGATTTTCGTAGACACAACATCATCGTGTGACCAGACCAGTTCTGCGATTACTCTAGTTTTTACACATCACAAAATCGGTGGTCTTCCATTGGCATGTGCTATACATACTGAGCAAAATGAATCCAATTACACGATGGTTTTTGCCGCTATTAAAGAAGCTGTAGAAAAGAACGAGGTGGGTAAAAGATTTGAGCCTGATATTGTTATGACGGACGATTCTACTGCCGAACGAAATGCTCTGAGAACTATTTTTCCAAATGCTCGATTACTATTGTGCGCATTCTATGTTTGCCAAGCCTTTTGGCGTTGGCTTTGCGTTGCAGATCATAAGGTTGACATAATGAAAAGACAGTCAATCATGATACGATTTCGAAATACTCTTTTTGCAACTGATCCAGAAGAAGCAGTAAAATTGTATGAGGAATTGACAGGTGACGAGTATGTTAAGACGATGCCAGCTCTATTAAATCATCTGAGTAACTTATGGAAACGCCGGCTAGAATGGTGTGTCTCTGATAGGTTGGATTTACTTACGCGAGGAAACAACACCAATAACATAACAGAAGCATCTATACGCATTCTTAAAGACGTGATACTCCAGCGCTGTAAAGCATTTAATGCTTGCGCATTAGTAGATTTCATAACGTCCAATTTTGAAAATTATTTAATGCGGCGCATCGTTTCTTACGCCAACACGCGAAAAACCAAGGATTCCATATATGCAATGTTCATGAAGACTTCTCGAAATATTAAAAATATATCTAAAGTCAACGATAATGAGTACAGTGTGGAATCAGAGACAAGCCCAAATACTTTTTACACTGTGAGAGCCGATTTAGCCGTTTGCGACTGTGACGCTGGAAAATGTGGAAAATTTTGCAAGCACCTGTGTAGCATTGAGCAAAACTTTGGAGTTATATTTCCCAATTCTCCTCGGCTGTCTATTCAAGATAGAATGTCACTCGCAAGAATTGCGACGGGGGATGAGATTAATGAAAATTTCTACATGAATATGCTAGATTTGGATCAAACACCGAACAATGATTTGGACTCGATAGGACCGCAGTGCTCTTCCTCTAATACACAAGAGCTGATACAGGTAGTACCACAGTGCTCTTCCTCCGATACACAAGAGCCGATACAGGATGTGGCCAATTCTTCGTCTTACAAGCAACAGGTTGCTGTAGAATTCCCGCACCAATATAAAAATGCACTCGCAGAGTTTCAGACTGAAGTACAACGCTTCACAAAGTTATTTGAAACAAACCCCACTGTCCACAATCTAAAAGCACTAGGAAAATTCACAAATATAATAAAAAAAATCAATACATCAGAGCAAGGACAAAACTTTATTTTAAATCAGATAAAAACAAGGCGTGTACCAAGGAAAATTAAAGTTCAAAGTACAGCGCTGAGCAGACGTAAAGACAGAGGAATAGGAAAGACCAAGTCCAGGATTCAAGCTGGGCGGCCGTCCAACACAGAAGGCAGAACTAAACGAAAGCATAACTTAGGCCAGAATGTTAAAATGAATGTCCATAATGCGCGCTAAATTATTATTTTTAATTTTATAATTACCTACTTATTTTTATAGTAACTAATAATAGTACATTACTGCCGCGGTCTTTAATGGGTGCGTTTCTGGCGCGCTTTTGATGGCCGACAGAGCGCAGCGTAGCGCAGCTCAAGGCCTTCACAGCGTGGTCAGCATTGCAGCCCTTGATGGACAAGCTGAAATGAAGGCCGAGACCGAAAATGAAATAAATAGTTGTGTTCAATATGTCTACTTTTATTTGTTTTATTCCTATTAGTAGTGTAGGATGATGCAGAGTTGTGCAGGTAAGGTATTGAGACCGTTCCCTCTTACGTTGCTCCAAGATCAAATTTAGTTTCCCTCATGACAACTCTGTGTTAGATACAATCAAGTCAAGCTTGGACGGCACTAGAGGTAACGGCTATTAGGTAACGTGCTACTAGCGGCCGCATAGCACATCACACCACTATCACTTACAGTTGAGTTGCAAGGCGTGATGATAAGAGTTACGTGCACATGAGATGCAAAGCTCCGCTATCACAAACAATGCTTATCATATATCTTGAGCAAGGCCTGAATGTGCATTCGCTTACTGAGTACGTGTACCTGCGCCGTTCAGGTGCGGAGCAGACCATACAGGAATGTGAGACGTCTAAATAACGTTTTTCATGAGTGGGTTCATGAGTAGTATCTACGCATAAGCCGCAAACAGTATTACGGAAAAGAGCCGCGACAATGAACGTTCTATGTGTTCGTTCTATACACGTAGCCATAGATTTCCCGATAATACGTTGCCAGACGTGGCACACTTTAGTTTAAATATAGAACAAAACACGTGTCATTACTCAGAATATAGGTAGTATGTCTCGAGTACGAGATCGTTATCAAAACATTGTTATTGGGTGCCTTGAGACCCAAGATTTTGTTAGACTATAATGGTGTAATAAAATATTATTCTAAATATGTGTCCTCTTTATTTTGCCTGTAATGGTTAGGGTATAGTATCACAGATAACTTACCTAGAAACAATGTAACGTGTACCATACCTACCTATCGCTGCATAGCATGTCACTGTGCACCTACAATCCTCTTACAAAGGGTAGTGACCACGGTTATCTATGCATAGGATGCAGATTGTGTTGCACAACTCAACTCTTAGTACATAGAACTAGTGCAATGTATTATTGTTATACTTTTCAGATTCACGGGTCCATGGGGACCCGGTCCTTTGAGGCTTGCGTGGGGCCGAAGCCATAAATGGTAGGTGTATCTGCCGGATCTTATCTCTGGATAAATACAAGAATCTACCCAGCGACAATCTCCGTCAGATACAAGGGCTATTGCAAAATAACAGAAAAGAAAAATCTGGGCTATGGGAAAGTCAGGATAAATGGATTGGGTTTATTGTTATTATTATTAAGCCAACTAGCTGAATATTTAGTATCATAGAGGCAACCAGTATGTCTTGACATTTATGAGGAGGTACACGCATGCTTGGCATTCGTTGCTAAGCTGACATGCACTTTGAAATTAAATAGACATGTATAAGGAACAAGTTTTTTATTTTAAAGAATAAATACTATTATAATTGATCACATATAGAGGTAGGTTAGGTTGTCTGGCCGTGTATTTGGCCTTTGAGCTGCTCTTTGGATGGAGTGAGGATCAACAACATAAGTTACGCCGATGACATGGTGCTGCTCGGACCCTCGGTCAGCGCTGTAAGGAAAATGTTAAGTGTTTGCGAAGCATACGCTGAAAGACACGGCCTCAGATACAATACGAAGAAAAGCGAGTATATGGTGTTTAAATCTGGCAAAAAATCACCCACTAACATACCACCCATTCTTTTGAATGGGAAGGAGCTTAACAGAGTCAGCCAATTTAAATACCTAGGTCATATTGTATCTGAGGACCTCAAGGACGATCACGACATCGAGAGAGAGCGCAGGGCGATGGCAGTCCGAGGCAATATGCTGGCCCGCAGGTTTGCTAGGTGTTCGAGGGACGTCAAGATTACTTTATTTAAATCATTTTGCCAGACCTTCTACACATGCAGCCTGTGGGTCAGGTATACGCTTAAGTCTGTCAACGCCCTTCGCGTTCTGTATAATAACATGTTCAGGATGCTGTTGGGACTGCGGCGGTGCTGCAGTGCATCGGCGATGTTCGCGGAAGCTCATACGGACGACTTTTACGCTATCATGCGTAAAAGGACGGCCTCACTGTCCAGCAGGGCCCGTGGCAGCTCACACGCGGTCAACACACACTCGTTCGCCAATGTTGAAATGTAAATGTACAATCTCTATTGTTACTACGGTACACCATGCGGTCAGTACGTTTTAATTATCCTTACTATAGCGAGATAATTAAACCACAAAAAAAAACCCGAATTCCAACCAGTCCTTATTAGGTAAGTTTCGAATTAGTATAAATTGCGGTAAAGCCCTATACAACCAATCATTAACATATGTATCCTCGACACAATTGCCAGGAGCTATACAGGGTGTTAAAAGACCGCCAACAGACCCGAAAGCCACGCATACTGGATACCAAACCAAAGTGCTTTTTCGATATATTATTGCTGGGAAATGATTTTGGTTTTTTAGGTTATTATTTTGGAAAATATTTTATCACGCAATGGACGTGTAACGCACAGAAGTAATATTGCGCAAGCATAGGTATAATTTTATGTTACTTCAGCTTGAATTGCCGATGTTTAGAATACATTGCGGGTTGAGATTTTAAGGTCGTTTTTTGTAAGAAATATTCATAATTTTGATATGGCTTCTTGAGAAGGTATGTTAGGAACTAGATACTGAATACATTTATGCAAAAAAAAAGTTTTGAAAAGTCTGACTTTGAACCTCATTATCTCGGAAACCGTTGATTTCCCAGGCATAGCTCCTTGGGCAAAAATGTTCCTTATGATGAGGACAATACGTGGTTTCCCGCTTTGTTGGCGGTCTTTTAACACCCTGTATAGTCAATCAGCATACATACTATTTGACCCTCGACATATCACCATGTGGGGAAACAATAATCGAGACGCCGCTCGTCGAGCCGCCGAGGAACGTTGGGAGGACCAACAAGCAGAGTGGAAAAGACAACACGAGGAGCGTGAAGAAAGGAAGCGTAAGCGGGAATAGCAGCGAAAACTTGAGGAGTACCTCTTGCGGTATGCAGAAGCTTTACGAAGGCAGGCATCGTGGCGCGGGACACACGAAGTTGAAGTATGAACTGAATGAAGTAGTTACTACTATAGTAGATTTTGTGAAGACAAGGAATTATGAGCTGGTAGAATGGCTGTGCCAGCAGCCCAACATCAACCGGGAAGCTATGAACAAAGAATGTATGACTCTATATCATATTGCGTTTGTGAACAAAGACCAGAAGATGATGGACCTGCTGAAGAAAAATGGAGCAAAGTGCAAAATCCCTTTGCAATTAGAGTCTAATTCTGCGGATGAAGACTATCAGCCGCAGAACAAGAGTGTGAAGCATATGTGACCATTTTCAAGAGTAGTGTTATTTGATTTAAGTTTATATGTAAGTATATTTATAATCTACACGGTGTCGCATTTCACATGGTCCAAACGAAATTCATAGATGGGGCGTACCAAGGGCTACTCAAATAACCCCCATGTATGTTCAGCCAAAGTGAATAGTTTTCGAGATATAATTTTTTTTCGTATTTTTAACACGTTACCCAGAATTTGATATGTTTTATTTTTTTTCTCTTGAACTATTAGGCTTAGGGCCCTCTTTTTTTCTTTTAAAGATACGCAATTTAATGCCCCTTTAAATTAATTATTTGGGTTAAATACGGGGCGGACTATTTAATTTAAAAAAAAACAATTCTTTAACATTTTTAAGTCAGCCGGCTTTCTAGCTCAACTTTAGGTGGCTGTAAAAAAAAAAAAACCGGGGAAAAAAAACTTTGCTTTTCATTTCAAAAACTTGTTTGACATGCTAACATCATACCAGCAAAATTTTATTTCAATACATTATTAAATTCTTGAGATACAAATTTTCAAAGTTATTTTACCGCAAATTTTTCAAATCGCGAAAAGAAAAGAGGCGATTTTAATCTTTTCATTTGAACAAAAACGGTAGTCAAAGTAAGTAGGTAACCTTGTCTGGTGTGTTGGCATCTCGCTCACACTTATTGGCAATACTGCTCGCTCTCGCTCTCTCGTGTCTCTAGGAGAGGCGCAGGTAGTCGACGTGGGGTACGGGTGCCGTAACAGCATTCCAGTGACGCGTGCACCTTTTGTTTGGCTAAAGTGTAATAATGTAACTTAGCTGTTAGTTAGTTAGTACTGCCTTGACTGTTCTCTCGCGCGTATGTTTTTCTCTGTCAGTTTTCGTGGATTTTGGCTTGTTCAACGGACTGTTTTCTTACTCGCTCATCGGACTTGTTTTTACTGGAACGACAACTGTGCACGTGTAACGGACTCTTAATTCGCCTACTGTTTGGATCTTTGGATCGTGTTTATAGGACAACAATGCCCTATACCCAGCGTGAATATGCAGAAATGCATTACTATTATGGATATGCGAGAGGCAACGGTCGGCTTGCAGCAAGATTGTACCGAAACGTACTAATACAACGTGGTGGACCTCAACCTGAACGTTACCCAGACCATCGGGTGTTTATTCGTGTCCACGATGCTTTAATAGCAGGCCGCAGACCAGGAGCAGGAAACGTAGAGCGTATCGTAAGACGTGATCCAGATTTAGAAGAAAATATTTTGGAGGAAATTGCAAGGGATCCAACGGCAAGCACACGATCAATAGGTCGACGTTTAGGCGTACCACATCAAACTGTGCATAGAATTTTGGGAGCTGAAGGCATGCACCCTTTTCATTTCCGAAAAGTACAAAACTTATTGCCTACGGACTACGAGCGACGTGTGGCTTTCTGTCAGGAAATGTTGCGGAAAGACCGAGAAGACCCGAATTTTTTCGACTCCATTTTATGGACAGACGAGTCCAAGTTTACGAGAAATGGCATTTTTAACATGCATAATTACCATATTTGGGCTCGTGTAAACCCAAGAGCAATACGACGCCATAACTTCCAGCATCAATTTTCAGTCAATTTGTGGACTGGAGTTTTCAACAAACGACTGATTGGGCCATTTGACCTTCCGGACCGATTAAATGGCCCTGCCTACCTGCAATTTTTACAACAGGAGTTACCAATTTTACTGGAAGACATAAATTTGGATCAGCGGCTGAACATGACTTTCCAAAATGATGGAGCCCCCTGCCATTTCGCAAGAGATGTGCGAGCTCATTTAAATGCCACTTTCCCACAAAGATGGATTGGACGAGGTGGACCAATAGCGTGGCCTGCCAGATCACCCGACCTAAACCCAGTGGACTTCTTCATTTGGGGATACTACAAAGAATTAGTGTACCACCGAGAGTACAACACTTTGAACGAACTGAAGGATAAACTAAGAGATTCTCAAGAAAAAATTAAACAACAAGTTGACTCCTTTCAACGTTTACGTAGACATTTTCTTAAGCGGTGCCGTTTATGCATAAGAGTTGGAGGGCGCAATTTTGAGCATTTATTGTAAAAAATATTAAAAAATGTAGAAACAATGTACACTTTTTGTAACATTAAACATAATAAAATAACTATGCAAATTTTATTTGCCTTTAACTGCTAATTTTGATCTTACTGCCGCACTCAAAGACGTCCATTAAATTTAATGTTTATTTAAATATCATCATCTTTCACTCATTACAAATGAAACGGAAAAGGACAGCAGCATACTTACCGGAGATTAACTTTAATTGACGTTTCTGAGTGCGGCGGCTAGTATTCGAAATATCAAAATAAAGTGTGAGCGAGATGCCAACACACCCGACAAAGTTACCTACTTACTTTGACTACCGTTTTTTGTTCAAATGGAAAGATTAAAATCGCCTCTTTTCTTTTCGCGTATTGAAAAATGTGCGGTAAAATAACTTTGAAAATTTGTATCTCAAGAAGTTAATGATGTATTGAAATGAAATTTTGCTGGTATGATGTTATCATGTCAAACAAGTTTTTGAAATGAAAAGCAAAGTTTTTTTTCCCCGGTTTTTTTTTTTTTACAGCCACCGAAAGTTGAGCTAGAAAGCCGGCTGACTTAAAAATGTTAAAGAAATGTTTTTTTTTAAATTAAATAGTCCGCCCCGTATTTAACGCAAATAATTAATTTAAAGGGGCATTTGATTGCGTATCTTTAAAAGAAAAAAAGAGGGCCCTAAATCTAATAGTTCAAGAGAAAAAAAATAAAACATATCAAATTCTGGGTAACGTGTTAAAAATACGAAAAAAAATTATATCTCGAAAACTGTTCACTTTGGCTGAACATACATGGGGGTTATTTGAATAGCCCTTGGTACGCCCCATCTATTAATTTCGTTTGGACCATGTGAAATGCGACACCGTGTATATGATAAGAATATTTCTCTATTATGTGAACAAACTTTAACTGTTAGATAATTTATATTTTTTTTTACTGAGTCACTAGAGCACTTTGGCAATGATCTATAGCCGTTGGAATGTAAACACTGATTGACGTCAGAACGTGCGTCGAAATTTGAATTACGCGTGTTATTTGAAAGACGTGTTTATTTTTGCCAGCGGTCAGCGCACTTGTCACTGCCCAAAGAAGAAATAGTCTTCTTTTTTCAAATTTAAGAATAAGAATAAGAATAATTTATTTTAGCAAAATGCATGCACAATATACATTAGTAGGTATTATGAATTAAATAAAATGAAATTACAGAAAAAAAGGTATAGTTTATAAGTAAGGATTAGTTCTAATGGGTTTGAAGAGCTAATATGTTAAAAAAAATACAATCTAATTATGCAAATTTAAAATATGCAATTTTTAAATAATTTGAAACTATTGTCAAGCCTATATAGTTCATTATCATGTATAGAGATATACATAGACCTGCTTTATCAATTTTAATGCGTTATGCAAGAAGAAATAGGTCATGCACATAGTTATAAAATAACTAAGATTTCGTCTTAATGTTGTTAGTTATTATCTCAAGATTCAAAAGCATGTATTTGTTCAAAAAACTTGGTAAGTGTAATTGCATGTTATCTTCATTAATTTTTTATAGACTACAGACTTCCTTTGTAACATTAGTTGTGTATTTTTGTTCATACTTCTAAAAGCTGTACCATCTGTTCAAATATTATTCATCTTTGAGACTCTCTTTTGCTCACATTCATGCGCCATCAAAATTCACTTCATAAAAAGTAACAAAAGCGGTTCGTAGCTCGGGTTACTGGCTAATTTATCACTCGGATACTATACTGGGGCCTAACCTTGCAGAGGACGAAATACGACTAAGTCATGTGGTCGTTGATTCCTTTTGCCTGGAATATAAACAAACGTTGCACCAGAGTCTCTTCATTCTATAAATATTCGCCGTGGTATTCATTTGGGAGAAGCATAGTAACAATGGACTACTTCAATTGCATCGTGCCAAGGGCCTGGGACTCTGTACCTGAGTTTTTTGTCGACCTGCTTGTCCATTTCTTCCTGGAAAACCATTGGAAACGCTATCACACTCTCTTCGGGCTATCATTGACCTACGAAGGTATCTCAGCGGTTTCTCAGGACTACCAGGAAGATTTCGTATGGTTCAAGATTATTGATGACAATGAAGATCATCCGAACCATGAGAAGTACATGACTATTGATGTTGCGGTGTAATTATGTATTTTTTTTTTTTGCATAATAAGTAGTTTTTGTCTTTTTAGAACGGCAACATTATCCCCACTACTGGGATTCGGAAGTTCGGTTAGGTAGATTTTTGTTACCAACCGACCCACTCTGTTCGTTACGATATCTTGTCGATGCGACAGTAATTTTTCAGATACGTTGCATCGTTAACGATACTAAATTGGCAATAAAAAAGCGATGCACAATTTACAAACGACTATAATTGAGACCAAATTCAGTTGCCAAAGTAGACGGCTGTGTTTTGAGAGCTGGAGACTGTACGCTAATGTGATTCGAAATTAAATATAACTATTGACTGGTCTCAACCGTGATTTGTGAGTGTAGAATAAATTAAGAGTAGCAAAATGGGTGAATAAAGTGCCTATTTGTGGGAATTTTGCAAATGGCTTCACAGGAGACCGATTTCTGACAACCGAAGATCACCGATGGATGATGAAATAACTTTGGCTTTATCTCTAAAGTCCACCAAGACCGATGAAAACATAGAACCATCTCATGATCAATATCAGGATGTAAACAATACGTGTGGAGTGGCTACGGGCTTATATACAAAACTCCGAAGGTAACAAACGCTGGACATTGAGGCACCGTCAGTATGCCCCTGGTCTCATCGAGCTGATGCCTAAAACCGGCGTTTACATTACGAAGGCAAAACTTAACCATTGCCTAAAATGTTCAAGAAAATGTACCGAATTGGCGAGATTTCTAACCAAATATATTTTTAATGAAACTGCCCTGAACAGGAAAGACTTCGATCTAGAAAGTTAGTGGACTTGGCAGAAAATCAGCAGCCAAGTCGACGACGTCACAACAAATTGATGACTGTTATGATGTGACGTTTCAGTTTACTATAAAATTCTAATGAAACTGAATTTACTAGGTGAACGAATTGTTTACTGCGAGCAAGTAAAGAGCGAATATCATACGAATAATATGTAAAGTATATAGCTTTTTAAAATCAGAATCAAAATTTTGAACAAATCGCTTGTGATCTCAGCGGTTTTTCAGGACTACCAGGAAGATTTCGTATGGTTCAAGATTATTGATGACAATGAAGATCATCCGAACCATGAGAAGTACATGACTATTGATGTTGCCAAGATCCAGTGATCTCACATGTGCCCAGTGCTAGTGTTAGAGTTAAGGGTAATGTTAAGAATTTCTCCAGTTTTAGAACTCCTAGTCCTAAGTAAGTTAAGTTTAATTCTAAGGGTTATGGTCTTACTTAATTTTTTTTATAAGAATTTTCCTGTTGTTTTCTTCCAATCTATTGATTAGCCCAAAGGCACCCACAGAAAAAAAAAAAACTTTGCTAAGTCCTTAACTTTTGAGTTCAAAACACTTCCTTGTAATATTTAGTTATTGTTATTGGGCCATGAGCATGTTATACTTCGGCTGTACCTACACGACAGCCAGCAAGCCTCGTGTAGGCATAACGCATTAAAATTGATAAAGCAGGTCTATGTATATCTCTCTACATGATAATGAACTATATAGGCTTGACAATACTTTAAAATTATTTAAAAATTGCATATTTTAAATTTGCATAATTAGACTGTATTTTTTATAACATATTAGCTCTTCAAAACCACTAGAACTAATCCTTACTTATAAATTTGAAAAAAGAAGACTATTTCTTCTTTGGGCAGTGACAAGTGCGCTGACCGCTGGCAAAAATAAACACGTCTTTCTGCGCACGCGTAATTCAAATTTCGACGCACGTTCTGACGTCAATCAGTGTTTACATTGCAACGGCTATAGATCATTGCCAAAATGCTCTAGTGACTCAGTAAAAAAAATTATAAATTATCTAACAGTTAAAGTTTGTTCACATAATAGAGAAATATTCTTATCAACTAGACTATAAAAATACTTACATATAAACTTAAATCGAATAACACTACTCTTGAAAATGGTCACATGCTTCACACTCTTGTTCTGCGGCTGATAGTCTTCATCCGCAGAATTAGACTCTAATTGCAAAGGGATTTTGCACTTTGCTCCATTTGTCTTCAGCAGGTCCATCATCTTCTGGTTTTGTTCACAAACGCAATATGATATAGTCATACATTCTTTGTTCATAGCTTCCCGGTTGATGTTGGGCTGCTGGCACAGCCATTCTACCAGCTCATAATTCCTTGTCTTCACAAAATCTACTATCGTAGTAACTACTTCATGGTTTTATCTTGACATAAAGTTCAATCAACTCCGGAAAATGCTTTTCCAAAAGATTTCCTGTAAAAATATACTCTTCAGTATTTGGCGTTTCATGGTGTGGAAAACTGAGCCACCAGTATAATTTTTCATTAGATATTTTCAAAATAGCATCCTGATCTCCAACCTTAACAACAGCGAACTGCAAGTCTTTTCTATCTTTGACAACTAGATCAACATTGCAGTGTAATTCATCAATCATTTCAACAATGTTTAATGTATTATACCAGACCTTTGGTATTATCATCTCATATCGCAGCAGATTTTCAGTATCTACCAAATATTCGTTTCGGTCAGACAAGTCGATTCCTTCATCTTTTTCAATTAATCCAAAATCGAACTCCGTAAAACTCTCTTAGTTTCTGATGGTCACTATATTCTTGTAGTAAATGTGGGAAAACATCACTGATCAGATTGCCACTGTAGAAATAATCTATAGGATTTGGTACAGTATCGCCTTCTCGGATGAAACACCAGCACAAATCTAGATGATTGATTTGGATTGTTGTTTTTGTATCTCCAATTTGCAGCTGTGAGCCATCGAATGCTTTACCTTCTTTACGGAGCTTTTTCATGTGTTCGGAAATCTCATCCAATAGCTGATAATTTGAAAAATTCATGTACCAGCAATGAACTGAGTGACGTAAGTGGTGCGCCACATGATGCTAATAGATTCATATATTTGACCGGTTATTACTGTTGATCAATATGCCTTTTGAGATCAAATCAAAGACAATTAAATTCTATTAAACTGCAGTTTCAATCAGGACTTGTTTTGATTGTGCATTAAGTGGTATTTCTTTATAGTAACATAACTGTTTTGAATTAAGTTAATAAAAGAAATTGTATTAAAATTCTGTATATGAATAATATCCGTATGAACACCGATATAAGCCAAATGTTTGACACTTCAGCTGCAATAAATAATTTCAGCTGCGCATGTGGGAGTATTTGTTTCTGCAACGTTTGGACTTCTGAACGTGGAGGACTTCTGAAAGTTAATCATTTGACCGCTGATAATTTTGCTTAAATGCAACCGACTTCCAAATATTTGAACAGTATTTCATCGTTGCTGGAGCGTACTGACGTCTGAAATTATTCTCAAAAACAACCACCGGTAAATTTTATTTTCTTTCGATTATTTATAAATTATCTGAGTGTATGACATAAAATATCGCAAACTCTGAATTAAAGCAATTTTCTACCCAGCCCAGATTTCGAGACCATTCCAGGACTTCCGTTTTTAATTTTTTCTGTCTACTTTCAGATTCTTCTATTAGTCAAGTGGTCACTTAAAGAGAGTCCGTAACAATGGATTTATTAACCAAAACTCCGAGAAATTCAGTAAGTACAGCCATTTTTCAATTCGTATAACCCTAGATTGGTCAACGATGAGGGATTCTTCGCAAAGATTTTAAAAATAGAAAGTTATTAGATTATTTAACCCTTTGCTGGTCACGTCTTTTTTAGTTTCTCACTCGCAATATAGTAAGTCTGTATAGGTTAAGTAGCATTTTGCGGCGATTCCCTGCGGACGCGACCAACGAAGGGTTGAAGTGAAATAATCAACAGTTTAAAAAACTAAAAAACACGCTTCTGATGGCAATTGCATGACACCACCTCGTGGTCAAAGACAGTACTACTTTAGGAGTTACTTATTATCTGCGTCATTAATTTCTGACTGTTTCGAAAATTAGTGAGAAATAAAATAGTATGTAAATAAAATTTGTATAATTAAATGTAGATAAATAAAAAAATTAATAATTAAAAAAAAGTATTATTGAACGAGCGAGCGAAGCGAGCGAAGTTCTCCGAGTCTACTGGAACAATCCGGCGTTTGTATGTATGTATGTATGTATGTATGTATGTTTGTATGTTTGTATGTTTGTATGTTTGTATGTTTGTATGTATGAATGTTCGTTCGACGATAACTTGAGTAATTTTGGTCCGATCGTTATGAAATTTGGTAGGCGGGTAAATGAAATTAAAAGAATTTTTAAGTTCGAACATGAGCCAAATCGGTCGAGGGGTTGCCGAGATATCGGGTTGTTAAGTTTATATGGGGTCGCGAGTTCACAGTTCGGGGCGAACCACTAGTTATAAAACAATAGAAATAAAATATTCGATATTTAAAATTTAGGTCAGCTCGTTGGCCGAGCGGTCTAAGGCGTCGGTCTCAAGTCGCTCACTCAGCGAACTGGCTAGGCGTGGGTTCAAGCCCCGGTCGGAGCTGAAATTTATTTTCAGTTACCACTGGGGTTTGTATCTCTCGCCGGGCTGTGCTTAGCGAAAAGGGTTTTCGATGGTTTCCCCCTGAAGTCCCCAAAGGACTCAGGAAATTAGCACAGCTACCCAAAGTCGGTCCATCGCCGCACTAACTCTCCAGGCTGAAAAGTATACTGCCAAACAAAAAAGCCCGTACAAACTTAACATACTGATCAGCCTGGTTCCCCCCTCCCCTTGCTAAAAGTAGTAGGTTTACACTTAATGCAATAAATAAAAAAATAAAAAAAAATATATTTAAAATTTGTATCGATAAAAATCCGTCTGAATAAAAATCCGTATAAATAAAAAAGCTAATATAAAAAGTGAATAAATAAAAATCCGTAAAATTAAACAATTGAATAAAAGTAGAATTTTATATATAATACATGAAACTTCTTTGTGTGTTACTTATAAAATTCTACTTTTATTCAATTGTTTAATTTTACGGATTTTTATTTATTCACTTTTTATATTTGCTTTTTTATTTATACGGATTTTTATTCAGACGGATTTTTATCGATACAAATTTTAAATATCGAATATTTTATTTCTATTGTTTTATAATTATACTTTTTTTTAATTATTCATTTTTTTATTTATCTACATTTAATTATACAAATTTTATTTACATACTATTTTATTTCTCACTAATTCTCGAAACAGTCAGAAATTAATGACGCAGATAGTACAAACAAACAAACAAACAAAAAACAAGCCCACATACAGGTGAAGCTACTATAAAAGCGTGTTAAAAATTGTAAAGGACATATTTAGTTTATAAGAAAACAAAGCTAAAATTTTCTAAATTATTTCTGTCAATATGATAAGATAAGGGATGAAGTAAGGATTGAACTTATAAATTAGCAACCAACATACTTTATTTTATACATACACAACAAATTTATTTGACTAGTCTTTCAGTAGTCAAATAATGCACGTCATGTAAATATTTTTTGGGTTAAAAAATTCCAGCCATGCTCGTAAAAACGTTAAACTGTTTAACTTGAAATACGTATTCTAGAATAAAATAATTAGCGATTACATCACCACATATGTGCATAATAACTAATGAACGTATACCTAACTTAATTACCGACATATCCAGTCTTATTTATTATTCGTTATCACATGCAAAGCACCAAATGAATAACAATTATATAAAAAAAAGTGTGTGCGTGTAATCTTTACGCGCGATTGAAGTAAAACTCCTTTGACGTTTACGACACATATCACTGAAATGATTAAACTTTAACTTAAAATAAATATCATATTATAAATTGTTATATTTATTATTCATGAACTTTACAAAGATTATATAAATGTTATATCCATTTTGTTTATTAAAAATAGGTGCTTGAATGTCATTATATTTAACTCATCACTATTTCATTTTATATTTATTGAAAATTCATTAATAACACTTTCACATTTTATAAAAATTTTCATTCGTTAAATAAAATAATTGGAGGTTAGATTCGTTGTTATAGAATAGTAAAAAATGTCGCAATCGTCAGGAAATTTATAAATAATTTATTAATTTCAAAAGTAATGAATAAACAAAAATACTTGGAGATTTTTTAAAAACATAACTGTGCAATGTAAAAGAACTTTCTCAAAACTGTTGAATTTTTATTTACTTTGCTGTTTACAATTGATCCGTTTGAAAATAAATAATCCTTATTGATTATGATCTTTGCCACTAGCTGGCGTATTAGTCAAGAAGCATGTAGTATATGACATATACGTACAACCAATCCAAATTACTATTTTTAAATAGCGGAAACTACACGGACTATAGAATACTGAGCGTTATTTCCGCCAGAAAAAAAATCTGAGTTACTCCCTAGTCGCGCCTAAAGAAGTTTTACTTCAAAAAGACTAATTACTTTTGTTTGTTCACAGAGTTCCAGATCTTATGCAAATAAGTACCCTATGTTACGGGCATATCTACTGACAAATCCAAAAGAATATTGGAAAATTAACAAGGGAAGCTATCGTTGTGATTCTGAATGCTGCTCCGTGGAAAGAAAAAATCAAGAAAATTCTGGGTCCTCGAATAAAAAAAATTAGCGTTAGTTTTTATTTCTAATTCAATTCCGCTGATGCTCTCGATATTTATTTACATAATGGATATTGGATATAGTTTTAAGAAAAATGATAAAATTTTACTAATATATTTTACTTATATAACATGGAGTAAAATCATTTTCAACCTTATCTCTTATCTCTGATTAATACTGCAATAGTTATTTATGCTACATGTGGGATAAGTAGCAAATAATCTGACAGTCGTGTTGTTGCGACATGAGCGTAAGGTTTTGGGGCATTCGTATGAAGATGAGTGTGGCAGATGGCGACAACCACACTCATCTTCATACGAATGTCTCATAAACCTTAAAGCGAATGTCGTAATCACGACTGTCATATTTGCTTTTTTATCCCACCTGTAGCATACAATACTTTTTACAACTACCGCTCTGGTTGTTGAATTTGAGAGAAACAAAATAATTAATGTAAATGAGTGAAGGCTAGAGTTAGGACTGATGATTTGTCTGTAGTATATGGTTTTCATGAAAGATAAGAAGTAAATCACTATCGCGGCGTCAGATGGCATCTCAGTAGTTTTTAGTAAAGTAAAAAAGATAGAGTGTGTTAAAATAGACAGTGTTCGTGAGGTTATATTTCTATAGTAGTACAGTTTAGGTGGAATCCGTGCAGTTATGTGTTTCATAACCGAACATGTGCGGTTATGAAACACATATAGTCAAGTATGCGATTATTGTGTACTTCGAAGGTGACATACAGCGCTCGAAAAGTCAACTTCCAGAGCGGGTGTTGTAAAAAGTATTTTTCTAGCCAATGATACCCTAGGCTGCAGTTTCCTTGCACTCCTTAGTCGCGACGAGCATCATCAAGACGAGCATCGCAACAATCGATATCGAAAATGATTTTTGGGCCTTATAAGTATACTTATATAAGGTTAATTAGCGATACTTCGCATGTCAAATTATCCAGCAAATTAGCTCTATTTATTTTTGTTATCTAATTTACATAATTATTGCTACAGCCATATAAAACTAAGATGCCAGTCCAAAACATGTAATATGATTTTTGCATTCGACGCACTCGCGTGTCTGCACATTATCATTATTATTGTTAGTAATTCAGTGAGAATAGTTATGTAAAATGGAAGATAATTTCGAAGTCATAGTATTCGTACAGATAAGTCCACACATATTGGTGCCGTGCGAATGGCCCGTTTGTAACGTCAACAGGATTGTGCTAGATTTGGCAAAGGAAATCATTGCAAAGAATTATGAGGATTCAGTTTTGCAAGTTAATGGTATCCCGGCGAGGCTTTGCAGATATGTCGACCAACATGGGGTTTTCTATGTCTTCAAAAAAATACTCAGCAGGTAAGTCCTGTCACCTTAATCATTGCTGCTACGCGAATCAACGAGTTCATGACTCGGTTCTTATTTCAGAGACATATCTGGCTGCTACGTCTACAACATTACATTGTTTAAAGATATAAACAACAACAAAGTGGAGTATTCTAGCGGAACTTGCAACAAAAGATCAAGACGCAGCGATAACTGCTCCTGCTCCGGCAATTACACGTTATCGTGTTATCAAGTCCCTCCCCGCATTGTTAAGCAGAAAGTGCTTGACATGAGCCTTAACGAAAGTAAAATCAAACAGTGAGTTGCTAAGTAACGAATAATTAGTATCTTCTTGTTAATAGATTTTGTAAATTTATATTTAGAACGTAATTTTTCAACAGGATGTAACTACAAATCCTCGAAGAGTGTGTTTCTCACGACTAAAGATGGTATATCATGAAAGACAATCTCATAGAAACGAACCTTAAGGCGTTGATAAAGTAGAATCCTAATGATTATGTAGGAAATGACAATGAAAATTACACGGTATAAACTTTAAATTATTATGAAAAATAGTAATGAGTCCATGTGTTATGTTAAATAAACTAATTACCATAATTTAGTCATAGCCATTAGCATAATTATTAATTGTGATAAAGAATAATAAAATATTGTCTAATTGCGTATAAATTTTATTCGAATATCCCATTGGAGTATAGCTCTCGTAATATGTTTAAATCAGAAATTAAAAAAAAACGAGTGTGTGAGCTTCGACGCATGACTATGAGTTATTTACGTTTTATGAACAATTATAATATATATGTGTACTTTCACGGGCACCTGATTTTTTTTAACTTAGATAATTAAAAACTCAACTATTTCTAAATTTGTTCTACTTCTAATTCTATTTTATACCAGATTTATGAGTTCATCGAATTTATGGAAAGAAAATAGTTGAAAATTAATATTTTTCAGTTACATTCTTAACTTTTAAAGTACAAAAATTTATCTATTGACCAAAAATCTTGAGTTAAAACTTCCTCAATTTTCAGAATTACATAATCGTAAAGAATTAACGTTTTCAAACTTGTTGACTAGACTATAAATGAGAATCACTGCAATCCTATACTTTTCACGCTCAAGTGAAAGTAGGGGAAAAGGTCGTCGTCTTTTGAGATTCTCGCGCAAGTCTTGGCCAAGAATCTGGTCAAATTCTGGTCACAGACTTGCCCAAGTCTGCCACCAGTCTGGATAAAGAATTTTGATCAAGAGTCTTGGTCAAGAATTGTCCAATTCTTTACAAAGTGCTTCTCCAAGTATCTTGCCAAAGAATCTTGTTCAATTCCATTGCTACTAGGGATAGTTTCTAAGAATCCAGCTGTTGTAACTATAATAAAATAAGTTGGTAATAAACTCATAAATGATCAAGGTCATTCAGCATCTCTGTTATCGCATTAAAATGTTTATTTAAACAGATACCTAATCGCTCAGCTCATAACAACAATTGACTTTATTTTTGTCTTAATATTGCCGTAACTACCGATACAATAAGACATTATACTTGAATTAATAAATATGTCACAAACAGTTGATAGAAATTTCGTAGTAGTAAAATTCATTGACTTGCCTGTAACTTTCGGTCTGCCTTCCTATAGGTGCATCGACAAGTCGTGGATCGTGACCGGTAATGGCAACAATGTGTTCGTTGTTGACCCATTAAAAAATATATCTCCATTCATGGATGTCTACTCAGCAACGTTGGAGTATCAAACAGGTTAGAGTCTGTTTTTTCCATGATCTTCAAAATCCGTTTATTTGACATTTCCTTATTTACTTAATTCGATAAATTGCAGATGATATTGAAGATGGAATGCGATTCATCAAAAAAAGAATGACTGAACACTCACAAAAACAATTACCGGCTAAATACGACAAAACCACAAAACCACATACGCTACCACCTAAGAAGCTTTAAGTCTTTTGCTTTTATGCCATCGTAATATTCTGCCTATTAAGCTCTGAATAAGCGTTCACATGTAAAACTAAATTGTATAATGGTATTCATGTTGTAAATGAACACACATTTTTCATAAGTTTAGTTGTTTGTTTCTGGCTCTCCCGATAAATATAAGGAAAAAGTGTCTCTGATAATTATTAAGTTCTAATTAATGAGCGGAAGTAATAAGTCATGGAGTCATGATCGAGTTATCAAAATTTTTACCTATTTTTTCATACAAAATGAGGCTTTGTAAAATAGGTAAGAATTTATTTATTTGCTAAACTAATGAGTTTTCATTTTCCTTATTAGTTATAATGATACTATATAAATAGACGACATCTATGAAACATACTTTACCTTAAATTTTTGACAATATTATGAAATATGATGATTTATGTGATTCGCTAAATCAGTGATAAAAGCTCAAAGCTTGATCTCTTCCAGATTTTTATGAAGACTCATTCTTTTACACTCCCTCGGGTAGTCTTCGGCAGTATCGGGCTTTGTTCTTCCACATAAGTTTTTTTATACAATTCCCCCATCAGATGACTATGATATGATCATCTATTTGAAGATTTATTTGTTTTAAAGTTCTAAACGATCAAAAAAGACCATAAATAAAAAATTCTTCACATTCCCCACAGCGCGCTGTGCGGCTACATCGTATTTCATTAATTGACAGATTAAAAGTGACGACATATTTAAAATTGGATCAATGAGGTAAGGTTATGTGTTTTCATATTATAATTTATTAATAGTCACAGATCGCAGCTGATTCAAAATGAGCAATTCATAAAATATTCCGATTTCCTAGAATATTTCTCTGAGCGCCCTTATAAATGATTCCGTAATCATGTTCCCGCAGTCGAGAGTGGGATTTTGTAGTGTTTTTGATCATTTTTGGAGGGCATTCAATGGTACAATTTTTATAGAAAGCATACATTAAGTTTATGAATACATCAATGAGTTCACAATAACTGTTAATGAGTACTGAGGAAAAAAATCTAAAAATATTTTGCCTGGTTCATTACGAGTTCACGGGATTATCGAACCACAATTACAATGAAGTTAGTTAATACCTATCGATGTTATGGGGAAAAATCGCTTATTAATTAGGGTATATATATTGCCCCAAATAAGAATTTCTCATTGTATAAACTTGTTTGCTTCCGATCAGGACCTTTTTTAAAGCAATATCATATTTTATTAATCTAAAAAAAATTAATCGACGGTTCGGTGCAGTTTAATATTTGACAATGGACAACTCTATGTTTGAGGTGAGCTTTTTCTTACTACAATAATTAATATGCATTATAAATTATTAATTTTCGCTTAGTTACATATTTTTTAAATGGTTTATACTCAATTCTTTCAGGTCGAGCCAAGACAAAACCTTTATCACGTGGTAAAATTTTTTGATGTGGAGAACAATTCACCTGATAGCCTCCATTGTGTACCATTATCTTGGATCAAATGGCATGACAATGAGTCGTCGTCAGTGCTTCTGGCTTACCCTGATGAGCCACAGAGTATCACTAGAAAACGGGTCGAAAACTACCAAAGTTCCAACGATAACTGGACTTTGTTCTTGGCAGAAGTCATGTACAGCTCAGGTGAGTTTTAGATCTTTCATTCAATCTCTAATTCACTAAAGCCTTTATCAGTAGTTTGTTATATAGATCTTCATAGTATTAGATCGAATCCTTAACAAAAGTCAGCGGAAGTTTGAGTAAAAGGTGTAGCTTGAGTATCTTTAAGTCTGAACTCTACTTGGATCATAATGAGTATAATCAAGTATTCGTTTCAGATTTTTACGTCGACGCGATAGATTACATCAAAACACACGAGAATCGTGAAAAATACAGTGCTGAAATCTTCATGGAAATTGAAAGTCCTCAATGCTCAGTATCACCAAATTCGTCACTCAGCGTTGGAATGAAGGACAGTGCTTATCTATTGGAATTTGAAGAACAAATAAACAGGCAACTGAATTCAGATCCTCCAACATTGATAGTAAACACGATAGAGGATAATGTATACAATAGATTGATAATGAAGACAATAAACGAAATTAGCAATTCGGAATCTGACATGGATCCAGCAGACGTCTATAATTTTAAAGATGACGTTCATTTAGATGTACCGTTCATGTCTTCAACAGCAAATGGATACGTAACAGCACCAAAAACTTCTAAGGGTTTAGGACAAGGCGACAATCTGTATAAAGCTGCAGATATCTCACCTCGTAATGGTGAAAAATGGACATTAAAGCATCGGAAATACTCCCCAGGACTAGTTGAGCTCATGCCCAACACTGGGGTTTACATTGGAGAGGCAGAACTTAAGAATTGTTTAAGATCTGCCAAGACATGTTCTAGATTGACAAAACTGCTAACCACGAATATTTTCACCGACTCTGCCTTAAAGAAGTGTACCTGCATCGGGCTCCGAAGAGGTGATCGAGATAATCGGTTAAATCCTACTGCGGTTCGGGCGATTGTAGATTTTGTCCGAACACTTGAATACAAGCGCAGTTCACGAGTACTGAAGATTCGTTCCATTGAAAGCGCCATACTACACCAGATGAAAATATGCAAAATGAATAATTAATCATCATGTATCCATGACTTTACAAGTATTCGTAGAATGTAAGGACGTTTTTTAGTGATTAAGCCTAAGATAAGTTTGTGCCATTTTTCGCAACCAAATATCTGTTAAGAGTAAAATAAATTACGCAATTTAAAACTATATTGTCTTAATACTATTGTTATTGTTTTTAATAAAAACATATTTTCCACGACAATTGAGTTGGAGGCAATCTTTCAGCAAAAAACTCAAGACTTTTGGACTATCGCACATTTATTCATTGTTATTGTTTGAAACACAATTAGTTAAGATTACCACATGTTGTTAAATACTTTGATTAATTTACAATATAATTTATTACAATATGCATATCGTTCCATTACATGTTTGTTTTTGGTTCTACACTTGCCTTTTTACCTGACTACCAATCGATCTCTTATATGAATAATAAATATATCTACTATTTAAAAAATACTGATTACAACTAGAGATTAAAATAGTGCAGCTCTTGTGCGATTTGCAATGACAAGCATAATTTTGAACAAATGCAATTTTTTTCCTCCTCGCGACTGAGAAGATATCTATTTTTATCCAAATCTCATAAAGAATGTTTCATGTCTTCCAGGGTCATTATTTTCAAGGTAGTTGGTTTCAGGGTAGTCGGTAGCTGAGTTGTCGGTGGCACTAGAAACAACCAGTACTTTTCACTTATCTCTTGGTAATTAGTGCGATTCAATTGATCTATAAGTCGTAAATATTCTCTGCGATTCGGAATTGATCGATACGTTACGCATAATTTCTCTTCAAACTGGAAACAGTGAAGTGGCTCGACGTAGAATTTTTTCGAGTTGTAGTGGTGGCAGCAAGGTTTCACTGAGCACTAAAATACGTAATAAAGTTTGGTAAATATAAATGTGCATGTCTCTGAATCTCTTTATCAAAAATAGTCCGGTAAATTCAAAGGCGTGCAAAAAGAATAAAAAAAGAATTACTTACACTTGTTCCTATCACTGCGCAATCGAACAAAATTCTGCGTTTCGGGCTCCCCAGCTGGTTGTTTCTATAGGCTGTGGTTGCTTCCGCCAGAACAACCAGCCCAATCAGGAGCGCAATTGTCTTCATTTTTTTCAGTTACCGTTCACTTCCACGTCCGACGATAGAATAACGTCCAGGAGAAATAAACAGGCTTTTTAAATAATTGTAGCAATGCCTAAAGTTGCAAACTTTTTACAACCATAGTAATTTACAGCTTTCATTATAAATTTGCACATCACATGCGAACATTTCTCTTTCACTGTTTTGTAGCCAATGATACAGATTAACACTACTTACGTCCCTTTTAACTTTCACTGTTTCAGTGACGCATGATAACAATTAAGTAAATTAAAATTTTTACAGTCAGATTCAAGCGTAAAATTTACTTTTAGTTTGGCTACCTGGGAAAGTCTAATGTTATTTATTGAGGTCAAAGTTAACGACTTTGTAACCTAACAAGTAGTGATAAGAGTTTAAGTTAATTAAATAACTCGGTTCGATATAATCATCTAGGTTTACTGAAGTTGTCTAAACCCGAAGTGAAGCAATTTGTTTTCGTCTAACAATACCTAGGGTGTCTACACGTGTTGAATTTATTATCTTAGGGTTGGAGGCGTTGATATCAAGGGTAAGAAAGTCGAGGCTTAATTGTACGGCGGTAGCGATTGTTGATTGTATAAAACACTTTAAGTGCCTGATTGGGCGCCGTAAATGTAAACTGAGCTAGATTAAGATTCTACTAGTAATGATAAAAATGAGTGTAAATATATAAAAATAAATAATTTTAAACGCTATTACTGTTTGACGATCTAACTTATAGTACAACATTCGCTTGTACTTTAATACCGTGATCAAAATTTCGCCCACATATCTCTCTCTTAATAAGTACAGGCATTAATTTATGCGAGATTCCGCTATAAAATGGTCGGAAGCGAGGACGAGAAATCATATATTTCCGATCTTCGCTACCCTACACTCAGCGGTCTTGCAGGTAATAATTTTTCAGGTTAAGTAGAAATTACTGCTAAGTTTAGTCTTGACGCAGATGTTGCGACGCTTGCTTACGGATATTCGCTCTTGCGTTGATTGTAAGTTAATAATTAGTATTTTGTTCTGTTGTGATTATTAGTAGAATTATTCCCCGTGCTAATGCTATCATTTTCAGCAGATAAAATCCTGGAGGATGGATGCAATTGTCAATGTCATCCTGACTTCCATTTTAGTTTTGATAATAGTATCCGAATCAGCTCCGTCCAAAACCAAGCCTCCACTAATTATCAAACCCCAAAAGATTGCAGCTTGCTTACCGTTGGGAAAGCCAGTAAGTGTATTCTCTAACAGATTCGAGATTTTTGATCCTATAGAGTGTGTGCAATCTATTTTTATTTTCCAGTGCATGAAGTCAAAAGATCCCTGCTGCACGCTGATTTACCAACAAACTTACATGGGACTAAGCTCCGTACCAACCACGTGCTTCAAGTTCGGCAAGGGCGTTTGCCAAGTAAACCACAGCATAAAAAACTTCGAGGAGTACAACAAGCTGATCAAGCAGCTGAACAACACCAATTTTCAGTATCTGAAGAACAAGTATTGGAGTACTATTCCAGTTGCGTACACCTTTCCGCAAAAAGTGATAATCGAGTTAAAAAGCTTCTGAAACGGATCTGTCATCTGCTTAACATTTGCAAGCATACGATTTGGTCAGAGTCTTAGACCTCTAAGTGATGTCTTGGTTTAATATTTTCAACACATCACTTAGAGGTCTATAATTCTGGTCTAAATAATCATAATTATTTCTTGCTTGTTAAAGATAAGAGATTGATGCTTCATACAGTAGAACCTGGATAACTCGAACCTCGTTAAGTCGTAATCCTCAGTACGTTGAAGAAAAATGCGATTCCCTTCCGTCAGACACATAATACGCGATATCTCGAACTTTTTTTGTCTTTGTAACTCGAACAATGTATTTCACTCCGTAAAATATTATTCATATAAATTAAGACTCTATATCTCGAAGTTTCGAAGAAAGACTCAGTACGTCAAAGTAAGTAATTGTGATGATGTCACCTTGTACATTTGGGTTTTTCTTTATCGCAAATTAAAGGTATATTGTTCTTGACATTGGCCTATTTTTGTTTACACCTGTATAATTTCTTTACTTTTTCTTTAGAATAGTTTTGTATTCAGGCATCTCAACAATATTTCGTACGTATATATTTCATACATTATATTAAAATAAATAATATTTACTCAACTTAAATTAAATATGTCTTTATAGTTCAAAATTTTATTCGTTACAACCTTTATGCCTCAAAATATTTGAAAACTTGTTAACTCGAAATTTCTAATGGATAATAAAAAAAAAATTGAAATCTCTTTGTTTTGTTTATTTTACCGAGTTGAAAAGCGGTTTGCTGAAGATTAAATATCTGATATATCTAACATATCTGCAGGAAGATATCCATTATGTAATAGTAAAAATAGATGAACTGCAGAAACTTATCTAATGATTCTGCTTTTTGATTTAGATAAAAGTATGAAAATGAAACACATTTCTGAATTATTTCTTTATAATCAGCCAGCCGCATTGCGATGGACAAAATTTTACGCGTCTTTCGGCTCAGGATTCGGCTCGATTTGTTGCATATTACCAGGTAAATGTTAAAATTCATGGTCTTCCTTTTATTTCTGACACTATGTTAATTGGCAAAAAATAATCCTTATCATGAAGCCTTTCGATCGGTATGATAAAACTACAGGGTAATTATTTTTCTCATGTAACGGGTTCGATTCCCGGTTCAACCATTTAATTATTTCAATATCTATGAATGCAGTTTAAATTGTTTTTTAAATTAAAATAATGTCTTCTTTCAGTAAAATGTTCCATCTACAATATTTAAGGTACTTTCCCTCCATGTGGCATAGCCGTGGGACGCCCTGTATATTCGTAGAGTAACGTGCCTGAAGTGAATCATATGTTATCTCAATTTTTTAAGTTCTTTAGACTTTCTCTGAGAATAAATTCACTTATGGATCGTGTTCGTGATGAGATTTCGATGTTTTAGTTCGTTAAAGTCTCTAAATTTCAACGTGACAAGCCTTCCTATTTTATGTTATGTTTGTATCGTACCTAGAATTTGGGACTATTATCCGAAGTTCCTGGTGGAGATAATCATTTACTTCCAGCTCGTCGAGCATTGAGAACAGTATCACCATTGTGACCGGCGACGAGATAGCGCTGGAGAACGTCACGTTAGTCTCTCAATACTACTTCCCTGGCCTGTGGTTCAAAATTATCGATGAACACAACAAATAATAATATGAAATGGTCTGCTCAATCACCCATGACCTATTTGTCTTTTAAAAAGTACGGAAAATGATACACTTTGTTTGTATCATACCTAGGAGTTGGGACTATTATCCGAAGTTCCTGGTGGGGATAATCATTGACTCCCATCTCTTCGAACATTGGGAACAACATCAACATCTGACCGGCGAAGAGATAGCGCTGGAGAACGTATCGATGAACACCGACCATCCTTCTTCGAAATGATTCGATCGATTTGCCACAACATTATGCAAGATTTGGCAAAAAAGAAAAGCCGAGGATTCATTGACATACTATCTTTATTGTTCCTCGAGAGTGGTTGGGATATAATAAATTGGAATGTTGACTTTGGATGGAAGGAGACATTGTACTATTATGGACACTACGGAAAAACAGAAGGCAGTCGAGTGAGAATCAACGGTGTGCGGTTTCAGCGCTAATTGATCATGCACAATCCAATGAAGCCCAGGCACTTGAAAACCTTCAGACCACTTTTACAAATGGTTGATAACCACCGTGATGCCGGCCGACTTGCTACCGGGAACCTTTTATCAAATCAGCTTGGGATGCAATAGCAGCCGGGATCAAAATATTGAGGTATAGAAAAACATGCCTTCCATGTTAAGCAAAACTGAACCCTGTTCTGTAGCATAGATAGTTTCTCATAACATAATGCTAGCTTGTTCTTCGTAAATCAGTTTATGCATTCATTTGCTATCTTAATGAGACTTCAGTGACACGGCGACTACAACAACAAGTATCTTTGGGTTCATCATTTCGTTATTAGTCCTTATACCGACCATACGTATCAAGATGTTTTCCTCGGAAGACTGTTTGGAGTTAGCGGCTGAAGTT